>CM064511.1:14254216-14625712 GCA_032716605.1 Paralithodes platypus | reverse complement strand
GAACTGCAACCAGAAACGTACCGTTTGAAGTTCCTGGGTGTAACCAAGGGAAGAGATAGCACCCTTTTTGGAACACGCCCGTGACTTGTCCGATGGCTATGGGGAACTTGCTCCGATCTGATAAGGTAACAACGTTTGATGTGATTTAAGCATATGATGAGATGTTTGGAGCCGGTCTTTAAGAGCACGGGCGGTGATCTAACATTTGAACGTAAAGGAGAAAAACCCAAGACCTCTAGTCGAAGCAGCAGAAATGGCTGAACGCACGGCTTGTCGTTGATTCGGTATTGCCGGTCCTCACAGAAGTACCTTGCAAGTGCTAGGGACCGTTATCCTCCCCCTCCCCGTCCAATGACAAACTTAAACAACCAGAGCAATGAAACTACAACTGAATCCACCACCTAACAACCACGCCGTAATGAGAAGAGTCAGTTTTTTTGGTAACATCACCGTATAAGCCGAAACCGAAATGTATGTGTTGATAAGTGCCACCAGGAGGGTCATAAAGGCAAATGAGTGCCCTATTCGACCTCCTCACGCAGCCTTGTCTTCTTTTGCTCACGGCATTGTAGTTTTTCCAAGAGGACATCGGAGTTTGTTAGAGGCAATTCTTTCGGAGGTAAATACACTGCCAGTGCAGAAGGATTCCGACGGCTTTATGCCCTGTCCGTGATGCGCTTAGTGACCACAGGGGACTCAGTTGTGTTGAGTTGGGGGGGTAGATAAGACATGAGGTGAGAATTTTGCGTGCCACTGGGCGGGGTGCGCAAACACTGCACTGTTTGAGGAATTTCACTGGTAAACCTGTAAAATACGGCGCGGGTGGTAATGTTGTTTCAGGGAGTTTTAATGCAACAAGGTCATACCCGCTTGTAAGAATGCAGATGGAAGTTGATGGTGTGACTCGTGACCTGTAATTAGGAATTGTGGAGAAGTTATCTGTTTGGGACGTCGACCTCCTTCTTGGCACCGACTTGTCTGGTCCTACTTCTGAGGCTTCCCAACCCTTAATCGTTGGCGAGAAGCCACTGAAGTGATTAAGGGATGAGGGCAGGAGTGGGTTGAGAAGTGTCCGGTGCAACCTATGGCGTGTGTTGCCACCATATCTCTTGCATCCAGGGTTCCACATTCCTGGCCAACATTGCTTTAGACCAGCGGAGTAAAGTTACCAGAGAAGGTTTGAAAGTTGATGCGGTTGAGAGGAATATCAACGGACATTCTCGGGGACTCATTATTTAGGACCGATTTTCGAGTCTAGATAAGACCGCCATTAACTGTTAGTAAGAAGGCAGAGGATGGGCTAAAAAGGACGAAGAGTACCGGCAGCGATACAAAGAGAGAGAGCAACGGGAGGCTACATTCAGTGTAGGAGGGGGTCAAGAGTTGTTTCGCAAAACACTTAGATAATCTTGACCCTTAGTACATTCGTAAATTGCACTTAGAAGACCCGGAGGTTTCTTGAATGTGGTACCCCGGTGCTGTCCCGAAGTTGACGGAGGACAGTGCTGCACAGTGCGGGAGATTTTTCCAAGTATCCCCTGACCATGCATGGAGGTAGCAACAAGGTACCCTGACGCGTACCCTATGAGAAATGGGTCAGCGAAGACGTGTGGTCCGAAACTTGGCCTAGTTTATTTTTCCCTTTTCCCGGTATGGTTACCCCGCAGTATATTGCAGGGTCAGACCAAGGATCCAACTTCAATTCTGGCCTCGTTGTTCAAGCAGTGCCGCAGCAGGGGATTGTTACGGTTGTGTCATCTGCGTATCATCCAGAGAGCCAGGGTGTGTTAGAGCGATTGCACTCGGCCTTGGAATCTGGTGCCTCGTTATTGTTGCTTTGAGAGTGGGAAAGGCTGGGATCTTGGCCTGCCATATTTTTTGTTTGCCCTGCACGGTGAGTTACCGCTGGGGAAAGTTTGGGATTTCAGCCCCTAATGGAGCGCTCGTCTTTGGACATCGTGTCAGTAGGGCCTCATCCAACTATGGTTGAAGAAATATGGGAGGGGCGCAGAAAAACCTTGTTTTCTATGCTCCAAGTATGTCCTCAGACAGTCGAAGAACGGATGTTTGCGCAGTCTGGAGTTGGGCTGGCCCGTAATTTGACTATCCTCTCAGGCCCTCATGAAGGACAGGTACGACCTCAAGGTTAAACTCAGGGAGTTTCACGTGGGTCGGGAGGTGTTGATATCTACCGCCCCTTGTAGGTCATCCCTTATTTCGTCCGCGAAGTACACTGGTCCCTTATAGGGTGGGTTTTGAGAGGCTATCGGACCTGGAGTTGCTTGGTGGCCGCTCCAGACAGACGTATGCGCAATCAGTTATGTCACGTTGATCTTCATGAAGGAGTGTGTGAGGCACCCCCTGAGCCTCCTCACTGTGCCTGTGATGACGTTTGAGCAGTCAAGGTGGAGAAGGAGAACCGGACATGTCCAAGAATCAGGTGTGAGGATAACTGGAAGGATAAGAAATCCAAATGGGCGCCTGTAGTGTGAGAAGGCGTTTCGAGTAGTTAAAACACCTGTTTTTGGCACTCGCCCGACATCCTACAGGGCCCCTGACTTTTAGAGCCTACCTTTTTTCCCAACTAGCAACGGATTCTAGTGTGTGGGGGCTGGTGCCGTCCTTATGCAGAAGGACGATGGAATGGGCTGGAGCATCCTGTTAGTTTCGCTCGGAGAAGTTCAATTCATCCCATGGGAGCTGCTCGGTTTGCCGTAGAAGGAGCTGCTGGCAGTTGTGCTTGCACCGGGGCATTTCGAGGGGTCTATGGTTCCAGCCTATGGTTCCGGTCGTTGTATGTTTACCCCAGACTCATCCACCCTCTCAAGTTTCTTTTGGAGCCAGTTTTCACGAATCGGAATATGAATGCTGACCAGGTAGTCACTAAGGTTATTGGTATATAACCTGGACATACGCCATATTGCCCGGTTGTGACAACGTGGTTGCAGATGTCTTTCAAGGGTATATGATCCTGGGTAGATTGACACACGGTAATCCTCCTGCTTTAGATTTTTATAGTATTTTGCGCTTGGTGCTTGTTGGCTTCGTGGTTGTAGCCCAGCGTATTGGGTTCGTAAGCAGGATTTGAGCGTTTGGTATAGAAGAAAAAACTAGGCTTGCCCCTCTAGTGCAGCGCGAAATAAGCAAATTAAAACATACAAATCAAATAAAAAACTCTTTCTTTGATAGTTGAATTTTTGTCAGTATATTATAGCAGTAATTCTGAGTTTGCACTCCTCTCAGAATGCTGGGCTAGAGAAGCTCGCGTCTTGAGGAGCATAACTACATAGATTTTAACCTATTGTGTAGGGGGAGGGGATATAATTTTGGTAAAATTTAGTTTGTTGTTTGTTGAAGAACTGTGCCTGATATTTTACTTTACTGCGTCGCTGGGTGATGGGCAAGTAGAGATATAGCCATGAATTCTAACAATCAGATTTTTGTGAGCCTTGTGCCTCTGAGAAAAATCTTGGAGGGGGGGTACATGACGTATACCACAATCCGTTAGAAACCGCATGGCTGTGATCCCTATAGTGACGTCGCTAGGATCGCCAGGGGCAAGTGGATGTGGCTGACAGTTGATGTATTATTGTGTGCTTTATTTCATATGAAAGCTCTGTGTCATGACAGTCCAGAAAAAGCTCTTTGTTTTTCGCCCATTTCAAGGTTTTATATATTTAATTGCAAAGTATATGGTTTTATCAAATTAAGTAGTAATGATAGGAATTTGAGAGAGAAGAGAGAGGATAGAGTAAGAACATATGTGAGAGGATTGCGCATAGTGTTTTGCTATACGTCGATGACGTCATAGCTGTCTATCCTCCGTGGGAGATTCGTTGAGGGAGTTTTTTTAGCCCTTCTTTGTCCACCGGGTCATGTTTGGCTGGCTTCTTTAGTATTGGTTGGAGTACTTGTTACCCACCAAGCTTTTGTTTCCCCACGCGGCCTCGAGCTAGTGCTAGTATTATAATAAAACAGCCCTCTCGCCACGTTTCCTCCCTCAGAATATCTGGTTTTTTCTAGAACGCATTCCCTCTTATCCCCTTTGATACCTGTGCCTCCCTCCCTGCACCTGAGAACCTTTTTCCTCTGCCTATCTCTCTCATGTTCCACCTTCATCACCACCTTTTATTCATATTATATCCCCTCTGGTTAACTCTGCATAATCAGCTGTCATGCTGGCCAGTTTGTATTGTGCGTTAAGGTCTGATATAACCCATGTATGGTTAGTTGTTAAGGATAAGTTGATCACGAAGCATTGGTTGGCATTCATATTGTTTCCAGGTACTGCTGTCCTATAATTATTAGTGTGTCTGCTGGATTAGATAATTGCTAGACTAAGGAGTCCTGATACTATAAGGTATTGTTTCCGGATGGGTGTTGGCTTTAGTTAAAAGCTGCACGACATAACCTGAGAAACTGGAGTTGATTTGGGTTAATTTCTAGCTCTAGTGTGCCAGTGAGAGTAGAGCAATGGCACGAATGAGGGCTTTTTGCCTATACCATTTCCTGCACTGTGTCTAGAGCTCGTTTGTTTGTCTTTGAGGTACGCCCAGGAGAAAACGCTTAATACTTTCGGTAATTTAAGGTTTCTCAAGAGAGCTACCCTTCCCTATAAACGTAATATTTGATGCACAGACTTGAGATTTGCACTAAGCTATGCGGCATGCCATGCGCACCAGTATCTTCGTATCATTGACTCTAGCTAGACTTTATCAGTCCACAGTATACATTAAGTAGATTAAACCAATTACTCCTTTTTATGCATACCCGGTTTACGATTACCCTAGCATTTCGCAGCCTAGTTTGGATTTATTGAGACACACACCTACTTAGGCTTTCTTTTGTTGATAGGAATACTGCATTGTCGTGGCGATTATTATTATTGTTGTGGCGTTTAGGATATTCTTGGCTCCCACTGCATTATATCTCCTGCCTTTTTGTGTGCATAGCCTGCACGAGCATTGTTCGCTGCCTGCCTTTTGGGGTTCCATTTCCGATTCGAGCATCTTGGTAGCATCCAACATTTAAAGAAGATTCCTTGTTGGTGTTGAAGGACTTTAGTGCACTTTCTTTCATGCAGGAGTGCCTGACATTTATTGATTAAAGTAACGTAAGCTGTAACTTCTCTTACCACCTTACTTTGCATACCATAAACCAAGCACCTTCGGTTATAGGTAGTAATAGGCTGTTTTCACATAACATTAAGCCTAGAGTAGACGCACATTTATTGAGAGTTTGATAACCTATTATTGCATATAGAACTCTGGAGAGTATTTGTGTTCTTTGTTCACTGGGAATATACATCAGAGGTTGGATCTAGCGCTTTTCCTTGTAGCATTTATGCCATTACTAGTCCAATGAATAAGAGCCCCGATATATTTAAACCTCAGTCGTAACAAATGGAGACCTTACCTAGGATTTGGTGAACCTACATTTATTAGCAGGGAACATTTGTTGCTTTGGGGAATATTTTGCGGGGATCAGCAAGAATAATTTTTTTTTGGCAACATAGTATAGCCCTTGAGTATTTCCGATACTTTTTGTGTGTATATTGATGTATAAGAGTTTGGGGTACTTCTTTTCTGAATATTGAGGTGGGAAATTTTTGTGAGCATCATGTCTTATACCGGATCAGAGGAGAATAAGACACAGTACGTAATGTCGAAACTGAGGAACAGCAGTATGATGAAAGGGTTAATCAGGTGAACTGTGAGGAGGATGCTAGGATATTTTTGCAATGGCCTGTTACTGCCGAGCGGTTGGAGGGTATGAATCGGTACGGTCTTCAATGCCTGGCCACAGCTATCGGTCATGCGGGTACTAGCAGCATGACCAGGGATAACTTGATAACGTGTGTACTGGCAGGGTGACTGGTGAGCGAGATGGGTTGAGTGCTCAGAGCCCTTCGGCCATGCTTCCCCTACACTCGACTCCCAGCCATCCCAGTAGTTTGCCGACCCCAAGTACGCTTCCACAGTTGGGTGGTGACTGGCAGGGTGGGTTGCCCCTGGGGGGACCACCGGTAATTTCAAACATTGTAGCACCTTCACCTCCTCAAGGGTTATCTCCAGAATTATTGTTTCGGCTCGAATTAGCTAAGATCGAAGAGAGAAAGGCTATCAGGGTATCAGGGTATCTGAGGAGCAACGAAGGGTATCTGAGCTTCAGATTCAACAGCAACAAAGGGCAGGTGAGCAGCAAATAGAGCTAGCAAAAATCCAAGCCGAGTCAACTAGCTACTGTGCCAACAGGGACGTAGAGAAGTCGCGAGTAGAGACAACGGGACAGCGACTTGGGGCTGGTAACCGTGCTCCTGATCAATATCTCTCGCACTTATTGAAACTGGTTCCGGTGTTTGATGAGAGTAGGGTAACAGAATTTTTCGCACGCTTTGAGAAGAAGTGCCAGGAACACCAGTGGCCAGAGAATAAATGGGCAGCACTTGTATCCTCTAGATTTATAGGCAAGGGTCTTAAAGCCTACGATGCATTACCTTTGGAGTCCCTGTATTGTGTATGAGGATCTCAGGGAGGCTGTCCTGAGGGCTTACGAACTGCAACCATAAACGTACCGTTTGAAGTTCCGGGGTGTAACCAAGGGAAGAGATAGCACCTTTTTGGAACACGCCCGGGACTTGTCCGATGCTATGGGGAACTGGCTCCGATCTGAGAAGGTAACAACGTTTGATGGAGTTAAGCAGTTGATGATGTTGGAGCAGTTGTTACGATCCAGGTTCTCAAAGACACAGGGCTCTTCAACATTGGACTAGATAATGGCAAAATGCAACAACGGTAACACTAGATCCAACCCCTGCCTTAAACACTGGAAAATAAAACACCATTACCGCCCTGACTCGTGCGTGGAGACCGAGGTATCCTATGGCCCGGTAACTGGTGCGCAAACACTAGGCTGACCCTCGATGAACCAGCCTGTTCTCAAACAGTAAAACGATTACTCGTTTAGGTTACACAAAGAAAAGATAAGTAACGTGATTATTTAACGTTACGGTAGATACTCAAATAACTGGCACTCCTGTATTAAAGAAAGTGCAATGCTAGTCCTGCAACATCAACTGGAAACTTCTGAAATAAGTCTGATGCTGGGAAGATGTTCGTAAAGAATCTTGAACAATTATAATGCAGAATACGGGTCACAATAAATACTAGGACATATAGTAATAATAGGCAGGCGAATAATAAAGACTCCGCAAAGGTAGTAATGCTCGACAACTAAGAAATGCTTCATGACACAACGTAACAGCCTACTAGGGTTGTGCAACTCAACAACAACCTCGGCTCAAAAGTGCAGTGAATAATAATGTGGCATACATATAATAATGGTGCTTATCTCTAACCAGTGTCTGCTCGGTTAATAAAGTCTAGCTGGGGTATCAAGGCAGGGCAACAATGGGCGAGCATGCGGCTCGTAGCCTAACGTTGTCCGAAGGTGGTATAATGAAGATTACGTTATATGACGGGGATGCTCTCTTGATAAATCTAGGTCTCTAGTACCTAGTTCTATCCTGGCGATCCCTCAGAAGTCAACACAAAGAGGCAGCACTATGTTGTGAGGGATAGGCTATGGCCCTCTCACACCACAGTGCTGTGCTCGCAAAGTAAACCCACCCGAAGACAACCTAGGCTCCCACAGTACCTGTCGATGTCGTGCAGGGCTTAGCTAACACTGGCCACATCGGTGACAACGACACAGTAACCTTACCCCTAGTCTAGCTTTAAATAACTAAGCAGAATCACTCAACACCCTGCCAGGGAGACATATACCGGTCTACAACCTTCCCGAGAGAGGACACACACGGAAAAGTCCGTCTCTCCAAACCTCATAAAAGCCTAATACATAGAAATATCTGAGAGCTTCGCGTACAATACGACTGGCCGACGGTGAACGTCTATGCTGAAACCAGAAGGGATGTTGAGTTTAATAAAGATTAGAGAATGAGAAAGGAGAAGTCGAGAGAGAGAAATAGTATGCAAAGTGGCGAGTATGGGGGACAAAATTGCAAAGGATGTAGACGATACGCGTGTCAGGCCAGCTCTGAGTTTGGTAAAAAACCATGAGGCCGCGACGGGAAGGGACTAGTTGACCACCCGGCCGCCAACGCCGTCAGCGCTCCAGCGAGCCGCGTCACAGCCCACCCCCCGCTGCCAGGTGTACTCCCTCACCCGCTCTCGCTCGCCTACCACACAAGCAACATTTATATTATAGCGAATATAAAATATAAGGCGCGGTCACAGACCAAAACAAAGATCACTTCTAGACTGTCTGTGGCAACACGACACTAATAAAAGAAAGCAGATCATTCTAGGACAACTGTAGCCCATCCCCCCATCCTGGCGAGCGCTAGCGAGCTGTAATGCCCCACGCAACCATTCTGCCAGCGCCGGGAGGCGTCACACCCCCCCCAAGATATGGGACACTCAACCATGAGCCCATATCTGAACAGGCAGAATGTCGCTAGAATCTGCCACTCCTAACCACTCTGCCACTCATGGAATGCAAGCTCAGTCTCCAAAAAAAAAATAAAACAACATTTTATATATAAAACATCTTATCACCCTTCCCAAACATAATACATTAATTCATAACATTGTGCTCCGAGAGCGAGCTTTAAGAAGCACAGCCTACTGAGAGAAAATCATCTGCACTCAGTACTCAGCTACAATATTATCTTAAAATTAATTATTAAAAAGAAAGAGTTTTTATTTAATTTTTTCATATTTTATTTTAATATTGTTTTTGGCGGCTACTATAGATGTAGCCTAATTTTCGTCTAATCAAAGCCAACAACTCCTGCCCTGCGACCCTACGCTGATGCTACACACGCGAGCCAACAAGCACCAGCGCAAAAATACACCGCGAGCCAAGACAGGAGGCTATACCAACATACTGTGGTAGCCTACCCCGGATCCTCCACCCGCGACAGACACTGACTGAACAGCGAGGGTTCTCCTGCAAACAAAGCCAAAACATTATCAGTGCCCCCAGCATGCCATAAATCCAACTTGTGTTCCGGCAGCACAACAACACCTGGCACTGACAAACTGCCCAGCTCATCGCAAAACTGGCACTTCTCTTCGCTCTTCCCGGCAACAGGGCCTGCCAATAACCCTTCGCTAGTTCTACCTTCGTGATGAGCGAGGCAGCCCCGAAGCGGTCTATGGTGTCGTCAACTCTGGGTATGGATAGGCGTCTGTCAGGGATAATGCTTCCACACTCTTGCAATCAACACACACACGGACTCTGCCACCAAACTCAGGTTGCAAAGCCACTGGCAACGACCACTCACAACATTCCTCATCCCTCAGACCCCCTCTCCACACGCTGTCCAGCTCCGCCTTCACCACAGGCTGTCGAGCAGGATTCACACGGTAGGGAACCAACTCGAGCCCTGCACCGTCTCCAGCCTCCGTGTCGGATTCTACCCCGCACATCAGGCCTGGAGAAGCAACAAACATGCAGACAGCCTAGCGAACAACTCCTCCCGTCGCTCAGGAACAAGAGGCCGCAACTCATCTCGCAGAACAACATGCCTAGTGCCCTCCCACATCTCCTTCACCATGTGGAGAGGACCCCTCACCTGATGCCCGAAAACAAGCTCATTCGGACTGAAACCGAGACTCTCTCCAGGTACTTCTCTTGCCGCGAACAAAACATACGGCAGACCAAGGTCCCAATCCTTTCCGTTCTCTGCGCAATAACATCGAAGCATGCTTTTCAGCGTGGCGTGCCACCTCTCCAACACCCCTTGACTCTCCGGGTGATACGCAGAAGAGACGACAGTGCTGATGCCATGCTGAATCATAGTTCGTTTGAACAAATTAGATGTAACACTAGAACCTTGGTCCGATTGCACCTCTTGCGGGTAACCATAACCGCGAGCAATACAAGAGCAGGTTCCGGACAACAGTTTTTTGCCGTGCCATATCTCATTGGATATGCATCAGGATAACGAGTGGCCACATCCATGATAGTTACTAGAAATTTATTACCGGCACTAGTAGGGGGTAGGGGTCCGACCATATCAATGATAACCTTACTGAAGGGCGGTCCACTGACAGGAATGGGGTGCAACGGGGCTCTCGGAATTGTTTGGTTAGGTTTTCCAACCCTCTGGCACGTATGACACCTTGCTATCCAGGTTACCACCTGCCCCTTCAACCCCGGCCACCAAAACAATTTTTCTAAAGCCGCCACCGTTTTTCTCACCACTAGATGTCCTGCCAGTGGTATGTCACGCGCCAACCTCAGTAGGCTATCCCTGCACTCCCGTGGCACCACCAACTGGTCCACAACTCCGGACCCCTCTTGCCAACTACGTTTAGGGTCTTGGAAACGCCTATAGAGGATGCCTTCTAAATAAACAAAATCTCCTGGCTGTGCATCGCCGTCCTCGTCGAGCTCTACAGCTCCATTAGCACACGTTTGGAGCTCAGGGTCCTCTAGTTGCAACCGACGTATATCTGAGGGTGCCAAGCGATCTAACTGCTCCCGGAGCAATGCATGACCTTCCCCGATACTGGGCTGCTCCCTCTGTCTCTCTCGATGTACATAACGTTGCTGTCGTGGAGACTCGTCATGCCCAGCCTCGTCACTCTCGATGACAGGCCCAGGGGCTACTCCAGAATTAAGTAATGGTGCTAATACTGAATCACCCAGGAGAGCCGCCGCGTCAAAACTCTTAAAACCAACTCCAGCTTTAGCCCCCTCCTGTTGATCATTCCTCCGCTGGTCTGAAGACGGAGGACTAGGCTGTGACACTTTAGCTGCCCGAGCTCGGGTGACAACACACGCCATGGGTTGTGTCTGGCACCGCTCGACCCACTCTTGCTCTTCCCTACTCACGTCGGCCGGCCTCTCGGCAACGACTAAGGGTAGAACCTCAGAAGCGGGCATTGCAAAGTCGTTGCCGAGAAGAAGGTCGACGCCCTCCACTGGCAGTTTCTCCACAATCCCGACATCCAATTCACGTGCCACACCATCCACCTCCAACTCCAACCGCACCAGCGGGTATGACCGAGTTGCATTAATACCCTGCACCACCACCACCCGAGCCGCGTTTATAGGGTAGCCAGTCAAGTTTTTCATCAGAGTCTGGGAAGCACCTGTATCACGCAAGACCTCTACTCCATGCTTGCGCCCCGCCCACATCAACGCAACCCCGCCCTCTATGGTCGCAAAACACATCCTGAGCAGGGTTCGAGCCTCCCAGGTGCTTCTGCATTGGCTGTGCCTCAGCCTCTGACGAACTGCCCCGGGCAAACTCAGATGACTTCGGAGACACACCAATGTTGCAGGCCAAAGACACAGCTGCTGTAGGTGGTTTGCTAGGACAGACTCTTGCAAAGTGCCCCTTTTCATGACAATGATAACACTCCAACTCCCCTTTGGTCTTCCCTTGGTACTGGGAAGGGCCCGGCCCCTTCTTAAATGGGACGGTGCTAGTCTTGTGGTCAGTCTTGGTATCATGGCTCTTGTACTTGTTTGCATAAGGTATATCACTAACTCGGGGGGGGGGGGGGGGCGTCACGCCCCTTGTTACCTGCCTCACTACGCTGGGCAGACCCGCACCCACGAATTAGTGATAGCCGGAGGTCAGCCATATCAGCTGCCTCCTGTAGAGTTTTTGGTTGCTTTTCTTTAAGGTTTAACGTCAGGTCGCCGCCCGTGCATTTGAAAAACTGCTCTAAAAGCATCAACTGTTTAATGTCGTCAAACGTAACAGCTTTCTCCGACCTCAGCCAATTCCCAAAAGCATCAGACAGCTCCCGGGCATGCTCTAAAAAGGTGCTCTCCCGACCCTTGGTAACACCCCGGAACTTCAACCTGTACGTCTCCGGTTGTAGTTCGTATGCTCTCAGGACAGCCTCCTTGAGTTCCTCATAGATAATACAAGACTCTATAGGCAACGCATCGTAGACTTTAAGACCCTTGCCTATTAATCTAGAGGATACAAGTGCCCATTTATTCTCTGGCCACTGGTGTTCCTGGCACTTCTTCTCAAAGCGTGTAAAAAATTCTGTTACACCACTCTCATCAAACACCGGAACCAGTTTCAATAAGTGCGAGAGAGACTGCTCATGAACACGGTTACCAGCCCCAAATCGCTGTCCCGTTGCCTCTACTCGCGACTTCTCTACATCCATGTCGGCACAGTACCTAGTCGACTCTAAATCAGCTTGGATTTTTGCTAGCTCTATGTGCTGGTGACTTTTTCTCTCTTCTATCTTGGCTAATTCTATTTGCTGCTGAAGCTTAGCTAATTCGAGCTGAAGCAACAATTCTGGAGTCAACCCTTGAGGAGGTGAAGGTGCTACAATGTTTGAAATTACCGGTGGTCCCCCCAGGGGCAACCCACCCTGCCAGTCACCACCCACCTGTGGAAGCGTACCCGGGGTCGGCAAACTACTGGGATGGCTAGAAGTCGAGTGTAGGGGAAGCATGGCCGAAGGGCTCTGAGCACTCAACCCATCTCGCTCACCAGTCACCCTGCCCAGTACATATGTTATCAAGTTATCCCTGGTCATGCTGCTAGTAACCGCATGACCGATAGCTGTGGCCAGGCATTGAAGACCGTACCGATCCATACCCTCCAACCGCTCGGCAGTAACAGGCCATTGCAAAAATATCCTAGCATCCTCCTCACAGTTCACCCGATTAACCCTTTCATCATGCTGCTGTTCCTCAGTTTCGACATTACGTACTGTGTCTCCATTCTCCTCTGATCCGGTATAAGACATGATGCTCTAAAAAAATTCTCACCACAATATTCAGAAAAGAAGTACCCCAAACTCTTATGTTATTACTATTACTATTCACTTGCCAAAAATGTCTGAAGACTCTCAAGTGCTATACTACTTTGCCAAAAAAAAATAACGTGCCCACTATATTCCTCAATAAAACAAATGACCACAACAATCCTGCAATTATCTCTTAGTTCACAAGATCCTGAGCTAGGTCGCCATTTGTTACGATCCAGGTTCTCAAAGACACAGGGCTCTTCAACATTGGACTAGATAATGGCAAAATGCAACAACGGTAACACTAGATCCAACCCCTGCCTTAAACACTGGAAAACAAAACACCATTACCGCCCTGAGTCGTGCCTGGACCACGAGGTATCCTATGACTCGGTAAATGGTGCACACACACTAGGCTGACGCTCGATGAAACAGCCTATTCTCAAACAGTAAAAGATTACTCGTTTAGGTTACACAAAGAAAAGATAAGTAACGTGATTTATTAACGTTACGGTAGATAGTCAAATAACTGGCACTCCTGTATTAAAGAAAGTGCAATGCTAGTCCTGCAACATCAACTGGAAACTTCTGAAATAAGTCTGATGCTGGGAAGATGTTCGTAAAGAATCTTGAACAATTATAATGCAGAATACGGGTCACAATAAATACTAGGACATATAGTAATAATAGGCAGGCGAATAATAAAGACTGCGCAAAGGTAGTAATGCTCGACAACTAAAGAAATGCTTCATGACACAACGCAACAGCCTACTAGGGTTGTGCAACTCAACAACAACCTCGGCTCAAAAGTGCAGTGAATAATAATGTGGCATACTATAATAATGGGGGCTTATCTCTAACCAGTGTCTGCTCGGTTAATAAAGTCTAGCTGGGGTATCAAGGCAGGGCAACAATGGGCGAGCATGCGGCTCGTAGCCTAACGTTGTCCGAAGGTGGTATAATGAAGATTACGTTATATGACGGGGATGCTCTCTTGATAAATCTAGGTCTCTAGTACCTAGTTCTATCCTGGCGATCCCTCAGAAGTCAACACAAAGAGGCAGCACTATGTTGTGAGGGATAGGCTATGGCCCTCTCACACCACAGTGCTGTGCTCGCAAAGTAAACCCACCCGAAGACAACCTAGGCTCCCACAGTACCTGTCGATGTCGTGCAGGGCTTAGCTAACACTGCACATATCGGAGACAACGACACACTAACCTTACCCCTAGTCTAGCTTTAAATAACTAAGCAGAATCACTCAACACCCTGCCAGGGAGACATATACCGGTCTACAACCTTCCCGAGAGAGGACACACACGGAAAAGTCCGTCTCTCCAAACCTCATTAAAGCCTAATACATAGAAATATCTGAGAGCTTCGCGTACAATACGACTGGCCGACGGTGAACGTCTATGCTGAAACCAGAAGGGATGTTGAGATTAATAAAGATTAGAGAATGAGAAAGGAGAAGTCGAGAGAGAGAAATAGTATGCAAAGTGGCGAGTATGGGGGGACAGAATTGTAAAGGATGTAGACGATACGCGTGTCAGGCCAGCTCTGAGCTTGGTAAAAAACCATGAGGCCGCGACGGGAAGGGACTAGTTGACCACCCGGCCGCCAATGCTGTCAGCGCTCCAGCGAGCCGCGTCACAGCCCACCCCCCGCTGCCAGGTGTACTCCCTCACCCGCTCTCGCTCGCTTCCCACACAAGCAACATTTATATTATAGCGAATATAAAATATAAGGCGCGGTCACAGACCAAAACAAAGATCACTTCTAGACTGTCTGTGGCAACACGACACTAATAAAAGAAAGCAGATCATTCTAGGACAACTGTAGCCCATCCCCCCATCCTGGCGAGCGCTAGCGAGCTGCAATGCCCCACGCAACCATTCTGCCAGCGCCGGGAGGCGTCACACAGTTCTTTAAGAGCACGGGCGGTGGTCTAACTTTGAACTTGAAGGAGAAAAACCCAAGAACTCTAGTCGAAGCAGCATAAATGGCTGAACGACGGCTGTCGTTGATTCGGGATTGCGGGTCCTCACAGAAGTACGATGCAAGTGGTAGGGACCGTTATCCTCCCCCTCCCCGTAGCAATGACAAACTTAACAAAAGAGCAATGAAACTAAAACTGAATCCAAACCTAACACCACGCCGTATGAGAAGAGTCAGTTTTTTTTTACATCACAGTCGACCTCCTCCGGCAGCCGTGTCTTTTGCTCACGGCATTGGAGTGTTCAAGAGGACATCGGAGTTTGTTAGAGGCAATTCTTCCGAGGTAAATACACTGCCAGTGCAGAAGGATCCGGAAGGCTTATTCCCTGTCCGTGATGCCTTTAGTGACCACAGGGGACTCAGTTGTGTGGAGTGGGGGGGTAGAAGACATGAGGTGAGAATTTTGCGTGACACTGGGGCATCGCAAACACTGTTGAGGAATTTCACTGGTAAACCTGTAAATACGGGGCGGGTGGTTGTGGTTCAGGGAGTTAATGCAACAAGGTCATACCCGCTTGTAAGAATGAAGATGGAAGTTGATGGTGTGACTCGTGACCTGGATGTAGGAATTGTGGAGAAGTTACCTGTTGGGGGCGTCGACCTCCTTCTTGGCAACGACTTTGCGGGGCCTACTTCTGAGGCTCCACCCTTAGTCGTTGTCGAGAAGCCAGCTGACGTGAGTAGGGAGGAGCAGGAGTGGGTTGAGAAGTGTCCGGTGCAACCTATGGCGTGTGTTGCCACCAGATCTCTTGCATCCAGGGAGTCACATTCTGGCGAACAGTCTTTAGACAAGCGGAGGAAAGGTATCGAGAAGGGGTTGAAAGTTGATGCGGTTGAGAATTTAGTATCAACGGACATTCTCGGGGACTCATTATTAGGACCGATTTTCGAGTCTGGAGAAGACCCATTAACTGTTAGTAAGAAGGCAGAGGATGGGCTTAAAAAGACGAAGAGACAGCAACGATACACAGAGAGAGAGCAACGGGAGGCTAAATTCAGTGTAGGAGGGGGGCATGAGTTGTTTCGCAAACACTTAGATAAGCTTGCTCCTTCGGACATTCGTAAATTGCACTTAGAAGACCCGGAGGTTCTTGAATGTGGTACCGGTGCTGTCGAGTTGAAGGAGGACAGTGATGCACAGTCGGGAGATTTTTCCAAGTATCCCCTGACCATCATGGAGGTAGCAACAAGGTACCCTGATGCGTACCCTATGAGAAATGGGTCAGCGAAGACGGTGGTCCGAAACTTGCTAGTGTATTTTTCCCGGTATGGTTACCCGCAGGTAATTCAGTCAGACCAAGGATCCAACTTCACTTCTGGCCTCTTAGTTCAAGCAGTGCCGCAGCATGGGATTGTTACGGTTGTGTCATCTGCGTATCATCCAGAGAGCCAGGGTGTGTTAGAGCGATGACACTCAGCCTTGAAATCTGTGCTTTGTTATTGTTGCTTTGAGAGTGGGAAAGGTTGGGATCTTGGCCTGCCATATGTTTTGTTTGCTGCACAGGAGGTACCTGGGGAAAGTTTGGGATTCAGCCCTAATGAGCTCGTCTTTGGACACCGTGTCAGAGGGCCTCTCCATATGGTTGAAGAAATATGGGAGGGCGCAGAAAAACCTTGTTCTATGCTCAAGTATGTCCTCGACAGTCATGTCCTCGACAGTCGAGAACGGATGTTGCGCAGTCTGGAGTTGGCTGGCCGTAATTTGACTAGCTCTCAGGCCCTCATGAAGGACAGGTACGACCTCAAGGTTAAACTCAGGGAGTTTCACGTGGGTCAGGAGGTGTTGATTCTACCGCCCCTTGTAGGTCATCCCTTATCCGCGAAGTACACTGGTCCTTATAGGGTGGTTGAGAGGCTATCGGACCTGGATTGCTTGGTGGCCGCTCCAGACAGACGTAAGCGCAATCAGTTATGTCACGTTGATCTCATGAAGGAGTGTGTGAGGCACCCCCCTGAGCCTCTCACTGTGCCTGTGATGACGTTTAGCAGTCAAGGTGGAGAAGGAGAACGGGACAGTCAAGATCAGGTGGAGGATAACTGGAAGGATAAGAAAGTCAAATGGGCGCCTGAGTGTGAGAAGGCGTTTCGAGTAGTAAAACACCTGTTGTGCACTCACCCGATCCTCAGGGCCCCTGACTTTAGCCTACCTTTCCAACTAGCAACGGATGCTAGTGGTGTGGGGGCTGGTGCCGTCCTTATGAAGAAGGACGATGATGGGCTGGAGCATCCTGTTAGTTTCTGCTCGGAGAAGTTCAATTCAGCCCAGGGGAGCTGCTCTGTTGCCGAGAAGGAGCTGCTGGCAGTTGTGCTTGCACCGGGGCATTTCGAGGTCTATGTTCCAGCCTATGGTCCGGTCGTTGTAGTTTACCCAGATCATCACCCTCTCAATTTCTTGGACCAGTTTCACAATCGGAATATGAGGCTGACCAGGTGGTCACTAAGGTTATTGGTATATAACCTGGACATATGCCATATTGCCGGTTGTGACAACGTGGTTGCAGATTGTCTTTCAAGGGTATATGATCCTGGGTAGATTGACACACGGGTAGCCTCCTGCTTTAGTTTGAATAGTATTTTGCGCTTGGTGCTTGTTGGCTCGCGGTTGTAGCCCAGCGTATTGGGTCGTAAAGCAGGAGTTGAGCGTTTGGTATAGAAGAAAAGACTAGGCTTGCCCCTATAGTGCAGCCGAAATAAACAAATTAAAAACATAAAAATCAAATAAAAACTCTTTCTTTGATAGTTGAATTTTTTCAGTATATTATAGCAGTAATTCTGAGTTGCACTCCTCTCAGAATGCTGGGCTAGAGAAGCTCGCTCTTGAGGAGCATAACTACATATGATTTAACCTATTGTGTTGGGGAGGGTTATAATTTTGTAAAATGTTTTGTTGAAGAACTGTGCCTGATATTTTACTGCCGCTGGGTGATGGGAAGTAGAGATCTAGCATGGATTCTAACAATCAGATTTTTGTGAGCCTTGGGCCGCTTAGAAAAATCTTGGGGGGGGAGTGTGAAGTTAACCACTCCGTTAGAACCGCATGGCTTGTCCTACAGTGACTCGCTAGGATCGCCAGGGCAGTGGATGTGGCTACAGTTGATGTATTATTGTGTGCTTTATTTCATATGAAAGCTCGTGTCATGGGCAGTCCAGAAAGGCTCTTTGTTTTCGCCCATGTCAAGGTTTTATATATTTAATTGCAAAGTATATGTTTTATCATTAAGTAGTAATGATAGGAATTGAGAGAGAGAGAGAGAGAGAGAGAGAGTAGAACAGAGTGAGAGGAGGCGCATAGTGTTTTGCTGTACTCGATGACGTCATAGCTGGCTGGCCTCGTGGGGATTCGTTGAGGGAGTTCTTTTACCATGCTTTGTCACGGTCATGTTTGGCTGGCTTCTTTAGTATTGGTTGGAGGACTTGTTACCGCTTTTTTCCCACGCGGCTCGAGCTAGTGCTAGTCTATATACAGCCCTCTCGCCACTTTCTCCCTCAGATCTGGTTTCTAGAACGCATCCCTCTTATCCCTTTGATACCTGTCTCCCTCCCTGCACCTGAGAACCTTTTCCTCTGCCTATCTCTCTCATTTTCCATACCTTTCACCACCTTTATTCATATTATATCCCCTCTGGTTAACTCTGCGTAATCAGCTTCATGCTGGCCAGTTGTATTGTGCGTTAAGGTCTGATATAACCCATGTATGTTTAGTTGTTAAGATAAGTTGATCACAAAGCATTGGTTGGCATTCATATTGTTCAGTACTGCTTCCTATAATTATTAGTGTTCTGCTGGATTAGGTAATGCTAGACTAGGAGTCTGATACTATAAGGTATTGTTTCCGATGGGTGTTGGCTTTAGTTAAAAGCTGCACGACATACCTGAGAACTGGAGTTGATTGGGTAAATTCTAGTCTGTGTGCCATTGAGTGTAGAGCATGCATGAATGAGGGCTTTTTGCCTATACCATTCTGCACTGTTCTAAGCTCGTTGTTTGTCTTTGAGGTACGCCAGGAGAACGCTTAATACTTCGGTATTAAGGTTTCTCAAGAGAGCTACCCTTCCTTATAATGTAATATTTGATGCACAGACTTGAGATTTGCACTAGGCTATGCGTCATGTCATGCGCACCAGTATATCGTATCATTGACTCTAGCTAGACTTTATCAGTTACAGTAGACATTAAGTATATTAAACCAATTATTCTTTTTATGCATACCCGTTTATGATTACACAAGCATTTCACAGCCTAGTTTGATGTATTGAGACACAAACGACTTAGGCTCTTTTTGTTGATAGGAATACTGCATTGTCGTGGCAATTATTATTATTGTTGTGGCGTTTAGGATATTCTTGGCTCCGACTGCATTATATCTCCTGCTTTTGTGTGTGCATAGCCTGCACGAGCATTGTTCCGCTGCCTGCCTTTTGGGGTTCCATTTCCGATTCGAGCATCTTGATAGCATCTAACATTTAAAGAAGATTCCTTGTTGGTGTTGAAGGACTTTAGTGCACTTTCTTTCATGCAGGAGTGCCTGACATTTATTGATTAAAGTAACGTAAGCTGTAACTTCTCTTACCACCTTACTTTGCATACCATAACCAAGCATCTTCGGTTATAGGTAGTAATAGGCTGTTTTCACATAACATTAAGCCTAGAGTAGACGCACATTTATTGAGAGTTTGATAACCTATTATTGCATATAGAACTCTGGAGAGTATTTGTGTTCTTTGTTCACTGGGAATATACATCAGAGGTTGGATCTAGCGCTTTCCGTTGTAGCATTTATGCCATTACTAGTCCAATGAATAAGAGCCCTGATATATTTAAACCTCAGTCGTAACGCATCATGAACTGCCCAGGGAACCTCACAAAGTAAGCGCAGGGGTATGTGGAAAGTAAACAGGCAGGAAGTAGGGATAAGGGGTAGGAGTAGAGGGAGGTGTGGAAGAAGGAGATACTTGTTTAGGATGTGTGATCATATAAAGTCAGTGTGCTTCAGCTTAAATTGAGCATCACATGGGTCCTTAACCTGCCTCACACTGTATACCTTATCAAAAGGAAGTACTAATCAGACTATGTATCTCTCTCTCTCTATCTGCCCCAAAAGCCCCATGAGCTGCCCACTCAGCAACGTTCCATGAAGCAGGTTTTTGATTACCTGGTTGCTGCACGCATAGACAGTATAAGAAATGAAAGATGAATTGCAGGAACTGCTCAGTTAGCGCCAGCTGAGTGGATGGTGAGGTGAGAAGTCGTATTATAATTACCCATGCACATATAGAGGACGAACGCCGTAAATATATTTAACGATATTTCAGAGTATCTTCAAATAGGAACAAATTTGCTGAACTATTACTGAGTACCAACAAAAAGGCCCTGTTAAATTTGGCAAAGTATTTGCAATCTATGTATAGGATGTTTCCATAGCTGCTGCATAATCATAGACTATTTATTATACTAATACTATTGTACTAAGTTTTTGACAATATATTAGGTACGTGGCACCTGTCTAGTTTGCAGTCCCCCAAGCCTGTGTGGTCGTGTCTAGCAGAGACCCGTGGTGTCTAAGGCAGGCGCCACCGCCTACGCTAACACAGCCAGGGCACACAGACACAATACTCACACATGCTGGGCGCTACATATGAAAATATTGCTATCATTATTTGTTTGTATCATATTAGAAGTCTCTCTCTCTCTCTGAGGTTAATATCAATCGATTTTCACGTTACACTTTTTGTAGATTAATGAACACACACACACACACACACACACACAGAAACGGAAGGCAATGTTCAGTGTTATAAACCCACATTCTACGCTGATTTTCCTGATAAAACAATGAGGTGTAAATAATTGTGTTGTTGTATCTAATTAACACTCTTTAGATAATACGGGTATGTTATAATCTGCATCATCTTGCAGTGCTGGGTTATACGAGTAGTTCTATTTGCAACATCTGCATCAGGTAATATTATTAATGATAAGAACGTGTATTAATATACAGCTAAAGTTCTTACTGTTTCTATGAGATACTATTAGAATATAGAAAATTATCGTTACCGTATCATGATTTTGGAATATAACTTCGATGAAATTCTGTCTACTATGGAAATATATGGGAGTATAACTAAACATTATTTAATTTACCAGGTATATAATTTGAGTTCTATTTTACAGAATCACACACACACACACACACATGTGTATTTTTAATGTTAATGTGTATTTTCAGCTCATGAGGCTGCCATTCTTTAATAAACCGTTTATTATTATTATTATTATTATTACACACACACACACAGTGGTCCGTAGCATATTAGTTAGCGCACTTGGTTCACAGCCAAAAGGACACGGGTTCCATTCCCAGGCGGGAAAGAAAATGGTTGGCAATTCTTCTTACACAATGCGCCTCTCTTGACCTAGCAGTATAAATGGGCCTATGGAATAAGAGGCCACTTACGACGTATTTGTTAGTGTTGGTGGTCTATTACTAGCTGGACGGGTACCATACAAGTCGACCAAACACTCAAAATCCAGATATCGGCAATTGGCTGATTACAGATTACATGCATATCTACAGCCACTCCAACCATGCAGTAACACTTCACGCAATATATTCCCAGGTCGGTAAAAAAAAAAAAAAAAAAAAAAAAAACGTGAAGCTGTAATTATTGGAAACTGAGGTGATCAAAAAATCCTCAATACTTTCTTGCCCACATCACACCTAGTCATCCATTCAGCAAGGTTGCTGAACGCGGTAGTATGGTTGGGATGAGCGAGAGTGGGGTGTCGGAAGGTTTACCGGTGGCAAAAAAAAGGTGGGAAGAAGGACAAATGACAGACCGACATAGAAGTGGAGCTAAGCGGAAAACCACGTCATAACAGGACTAAGAAACTAAACAGTATATGGATAACCATCTATTCTCCAATGCTGAGGAAGCTAGGCAACATTTGCAATTTCAAACTTCTACAGAAATTATACGCAAGAGATTGAAGGAGATGGGATATAAACATAGATCACCAGCTGTCAACCAAAGATAACCGAGAGGCACAAACAGACGAGGCTTGATTTCGCTTGACTATTTGTTCTATCTATCTATCTATTGCCTGACGCCGTGATCCCCGAAGGTGTGGCCACGAACGAACCGCCCCCATGCACCTCTGTCCCCAGTCAGTCGACGCCCCTCCCCCCAACCAGCACCGCCTTCGTTCATGTAGTTCCTCACTCCATCCTTCCACCTCATATTCGGTCTACCTCTCCCCCTCTGTCCCTCCACCTCGCTCTCGTACACCCTCTTAGTCATTCTCTCGCTTTCCATACGTTCCATATGGCCGAACCATCTCAAGTTGTTCCTTTTCACACTTTCCAGCACATCTACCTCCACACCACACCTCCTTCTTACTTCCTCATTAGTCTGTCTATCCCTCCATGTAACTCCGCACGCACTCCTTAAGTAATTCATTTCCACTGCTCTCACTCTTGGTCTGAGTCTCTCAACCAACGTCCATGCTTCGCTTCCGTAAGTCAGTGTCGGGATTACCACACTGTCATGCAAGGACTTCTTCACTTCCATACTGACCACCCTATTTCTTGTTACTGCTTTTAGCGTTCCTACAACCCTCTTCCCCTGTTGTACCCTCTCCCGCACCTCTTCATCCATAGTCCCATCTTTACTCAACACACTGCCCAGATACTTAAAAGAGTTGACGATCTCCATAGCCTGACCGTTCAGCTTCACCTCACACTCTGTGACTTCACCCCTTTCGAAGACCATAACCTTGCTCTTCCCCGTATTTACCTTCAAATTCCGTTTTTCGCACACTGTTCCAAACTCATTTACCAGACCCTGCAACTCCCATTCATTTGTTGACCATGGCATTAACTATTGGGCACGAGTTGTTTTGATAATGTCAGAGAGGTTCCATAATAGTACCAGGACGATTACAATTGTATCACTTAGCCGAGTTGGCGGGAGTTCTTCAAATAAGAACAAAGGTTGTTTCACTTATATCCGCTCGTGCCCGAGCGGTTACGGTGCCCAACTCTCCCAAACATACCTGTAGTGAGTGGGTTCGAATCCTGGTCAGGATACCTCTCTCCCAACTGTGACGTCTACCAGCGGTGGCAGAATCGCCTCTCGTTAGCCACTAGCGCTCGCCAGGGACATCGAAATGGGCTACAGTTATCAGAGAATGTTGTTCTTTCTTTCCTAGTACTCGTATTGTCACAGACAGTCCAGTGGTGGTCTTTGTTTTCGTCTGTGACAACGGGAAGTGTTTTATATCATTAATAGAATATAAGATGCATTGTGTAAAGTTCAGGAGAAAGAGCGATGTAGGCAGTGTGGTGGTAGTGTGTGCGTGTGTATGTATGTGCTGCCTCCCTCGCTCGGAGGAGTTTTCCCGCTCGCGCGCGGGCTTTCCCACGCCCTTGATTGGCCGGCGTGTCTGGCTGTGTCACGTGACACCTGCTGCCTTGTGACGTCTCGGCCTGTGATTGGCTGACCATCGCGCCTTTGTGGGCTCCTTTGTACATGAGGGTCCCCAGGAGCTGTCCTCCTCAGGACAGGCTAGGCGCGCATTCATCTAACATCCCTTTGCTTACTCTCCCCCGATCACCACCTTTAGAACTGTTTCTCTCTCTGAACTTCTTCTTTTCCATTACTCTCACCTTTATTCAATTACTTATCCCCTTGGGTTCTGCATTTGGTTTCCATAGCCGGCCCATTGTATTGCATGCGCCGTCCTCTGAGATATTTACATGTACTTAGAATAGGTTTGAGGATTCTTAGTTAGTATAGGTTATGAACTCTGTGTGTCTCCATTATTGATTTAGTGTCTCTGCTCTTTTATTTAATGTTAGACTGGGAAAAGGTAACTGTAGTCGTTGTCATCGATGTGTGTACGGTTTGCTTATACCTACACGACTTCGACCGGTCCTGTGGTAGCCTGTGTTGTCTTTTCGGTTGCGTCCTTTTGCGAGTGCAGCTTTGTGTTGACTGAGGGCTTTGGCCTGTACCAGTTCCACATTTTGCTGCCTCTTTGCTTGGCTTTAGAGGGTCGCCAGGATAGAACCAGATACTTGTGATCTGGATCTATCAAGAGAGCACCCTAGTCAATTAACGTAACTTAAAGGATGCAGTCGTAAGGACATCGCTAGGCTACGAGCCTGTCTTGCTCAACCCCAGTTCCTTACCTAGAGTATCCCAGCTAGACATTATTTATTGAGTAGACACTTATTAGTATTTAATATAAGCTCTTTGATATGTGCGCATTCTTATTCACAGCATTTATTAGTCTAGGTTGTTGCTGAGCCGCACAACCATAGTAGGCTGTTTCGTTGATGAGGAAGTACTTCTTTTAGTGTTGAGTATTACTACCGTTGCGCATTTATAGTTTTCTCGTGTCAGTTAACATTATATGTCCTATCTTTTTGTGTATTCGCTTTACACGTGTGGTGTCCTGCCTCCTGCCTTTATATAGTTTAAGATATGAGCATCTTATGAGCATCAGACATTCTTCAGAAGTTTCCAGGTCTATGCTGTAGGACTATACTTCACTTTCTTTCAGATAGGAGTGAAGAGTTTATTGTTGTTTAGAGTAACTGTATTGAAGCATCTTTTTATTGTATTAAATCTTGCAGTGATTTAATTGATCTTTCCATAGATTCCTTTTTATGCATGTTAACGTAACTTGCACCTTGTTTGTTATCAGGCTATACCAGTGTGGGTTAGCCTGAAGTAGAGTACATTTATGCCCAGTTAAGGGTACCCCGTTATCGCAGATTAACTCTGGATGGTATAGGTGTTTTGTTCGCCGGCATATAAGTTCGAGGTTTGGGATCTAGCGTACCGTTGTGCCCTATTACTAGTCCAATCATTAAGTGCCCTTGTTTTATTCGCAGTCCCGGTCGTAAAAAATGGCGACCTTGCCTAGTATCTTATCTTAGTCGTCACAACAACCTAGTGAACTAAGAAATAATTGCAGGATTTTTGGACATTTGTTTTTTGAGGATTATTTTGGACACGTTGGAATTTATTTTGGCAACGTAGTATAGCACTTGAGTTGTCTTCAAGCATTTTTTGAGTGAATAGTGCTACATGAGAGTTTAGGTACTTTTTTTTATAAACGTTGAGGATTTCCGGTGGACACTATGTCGAACGACGGATCAGTGTACAGTGAGGGCACAGGCGAGGAGGTGGAGAAGGTGGAGTTGTCTAGCGGCGCTCGGGTAGTGAACAGTGAGAAGGATGCTCGGATATTTTTGGAGGAGCCTGTGTCGGCGGATCGGGTGTCGGGGCTAGACCGGTACGGACTGCAGTGTATAGCCACGGTTTTAGGGTTTCCCGGTACCAGCAGTTTGTCGAGAGGTGAGCTGGTCACCTGTGTGCTCGGTGGGGTGCGTGGTGCTTTGGGTGGAGCGGGAGCTGGGGCACCTTCTGCCCAGCCCCCATTCCACTCGACTCCTACCATGGCGCTCCCTCGGGCTCCAGAGCCGGGTACGTTCCCGCAGGCCGATGCCCGCTGGCAGTTGGGTATGCCTCTAGGTGGCTCACGGGGTGGGTCCCCGGTAGTAGCACCCCCTCCTCAGGGTTTGTCTGCCGAGATGTTGTTTCAGCTCGAACTCGCCAAACTTAACCAGCAGGCTGAGCAACGAAAGTATGAGTTCGAGCAACGAAAGTATGAGGCTGAGCTCAGGCAGCAGCAGCAGCAGCGGGAGGCTGAGCTTCAGGTTGAGGCTACGAAGTACTGTGCAAACATAGAGCTTGAGAAGTCTCGGGTGGAGTCGACAGGGCAGCGTCTCGGTTCTGGGAATCGAGGTCTTGATCAGTCTTTATCGCACCTTCTTAAGTTATTCCCTGCATTTGACGAGTCGGGTGTCACCGAGTTTTTCCTGCGTTTTGAGAAGAAGTGTCGGGAGCACCAATGGCCAGAGGTTAAGTGGGCAGCCCTTGTTTCCTCTAGGTTGATTGGCAAAGGACTCAAGGCATATGATGCGTTGCCCTTGGAGTCTTGCATCGATTATGAGGTATTGAAGGAAGCTGTTCTGCGGGCATACGAGTTACAACCAGAGACATATAGGTTGAAGTTTCGGGGTGTTACGAAGGGTCGTGAGTGCACTTTTCTAGAACATGCCCGGGAACTGTCTGATGCTTTAAGAAATTGGCTGAGGTCAGAGAAGGTGACGACGTTCAAAGAGCTTGAGCAGTTAGTCCTTCTAGAGCAATTTTTGAAATGCACAGGCGGCGACCTGACTTTGAACCTCAAAGAGAAACGGCCTAAAACTCTACAAAAGGCAGCTGAGTTGGCTGACCTGCGAGTATCGCTGATTCGTGAGTGCGGGTCTGCACAACGGACCGATGCAGTTAACAAGGGGCGCAACACTCCACCCCCCCCACCCCACCCCCCCACCCCCCCGAGTCAGTGATGCGACATTTAATAACCAAAGTAATAGCAATGATACTAATTTTGATCACAAATTAAAAACTGTCCCGTTTAAGAAAGGTCAGGGCCCTTCCCCACCTCAGGGGAAGTCCAAGGGTGAAGTAGAGTGTTTTAAGTGTCATAACAAGGGGCAATTTGCACGTTCCTACCCTAGTAACCAACCTACAGCAGTCGTGTCTTTGGCTAGCAACATTGGGGTGTCTCTGAGGTCTTCTGCATTTACCCGGGGTGATATGTCAGATGCGGGGGCACAGCCAGTGAAGGAGTGTCCGGAAGGCTCGAAACCTGTCTGCGATGCTTTTTGCGACCATAGAGGGCGTGGCTGCGTGAGTTGGGCTGGTTGCAAGCATGGGTTGGAGTTGTTGCATGATACATGTGCATCCCAGACTCTGATGAAAAACTTTACAGGCCAACCTATAAACGCGGCACGGGTAGTTGTAGTGCAGGGTATTAATGCTACACGGTCATACCCGTAGGTTCGAGTGGAGCTGGAGGTTGATGGTGTGACACGAGAGATTGTTGGAATCGTAGAGAAACTGCCAGTAGAGGGCGTCGACCTTCTTCTCGGCAACGACTTTGCGGTGCCTACTTCTGAGGTTCCACCCTTAGTCGCTGCCGAGAGGGCAGCCGACGTGAGTAGGGAGGGGCAGGAGTTGGTCGAGAGGTGTCAATTACAGCAGAAGGCGTGTGTTGTCACCCGATCTCGTGCATCTAAGGTGTCACAGCCTATTCCTCAGTCTCTAGACCAGCGGAGGAACGGTCGGAAGGAGAATGCTAAAGTTGGGAAAAGTTTTGTGAGTTTCGATCCAGCGGCTCTTCTTGGCGACTTAGTATTAGCACCAATGTTTAGGTCCGGAGTGACCACAGAACCTGTCACACTTGGTGAGGAGGTAGGGTGTGAGAAAACTCCGAGACAGCAAGTTGAACTCGAGGACGGTGAAACATGTCATGTGAACCTGTTGGAGTTTGTGAGGCAACCACCTGAGCAGCCTACTGTCCCTATGTTGGTCTGCAGCGGCCAAGGTGGAGAAGGAGAGGGGGGCAGTGGGGCACAGGTGGAGGAGAGTTGGGATTGTCGTGTCTCGGTGCAGCAGTGGGTGGGGGACACGAGCCAGGTGGCTGAGGAAGCGCTAGAGCACCTGCCTGAGCAGCAGTGTGCAGCGCTCCAGCACCCGCTCGGTTCATACCCCACTGTTTGTGCCGAGCACCCAGGCCTCACAACTCTTGCGGTGCACGAGGTTCCGCTGACAGGTCACTTGAGTGTCAGTAGACCGTTGGCCTCGTTGTTTCAATGGTTCAAGGTGGCCGACGAGGCTTTGGCATGGTTGTCAGGTCAGGGTCGACCCATGGCTGCTAAGGGTAGTGGTCAGACCAAGGACATTGAGCAGATTGGTGAGGTTGGCTGTGGAGTGGATGTGCCCGGTTGTCGCATAGCCTCCCAATGCTGCTCTAGTATTATGCAACAGCCCTACCATAGACCGACTGTATCTGGTCATGTCGCTGAAGGCGGTGGTGCTGCGCAGGCAGGTGTAGTTGCAAGGAATGCGGGGGTGCGCATGTACGATATCGGCAGGGAAGCATTAGGAATTATGAACTGTGGGAGTGACTGCACAGGTGGTACAGATTGTCACTCTCATGACCTGGCTGTTCTGGGGACAAAGGTGGAGAAGGAGGGAGGCTATTGTGTAGAAACTGTGGTCTCGGCTGGGTTGTGGGAGGGCAATGAGCATGTTGTTCGTCGAGAGAAGTTGCAACCTCTTGTTCCTGAGCGTCAAGAGAAGTTGTTTACTAGGCTGTGGCAGTACATCCGCATGTTTGTTCATTCTCCAGGCCTGATGTACGGGGTAGAATCCGACATGGAGGCTGGAGACAGTGCAAGGCTCAAGTTGGCTCCCTACCGTATAAATCCTGCTCGACAGCCTGTGGTGAAAGCAGAGCTGGACTACATGTGGACGAAGGGTCTGAGGGATAAGGAATGTCGTGAGTGGTCGTTGCCTGTAACTTTGCAACCTGTGTTAAGTGGCAAGATCAGTGTGTGTGTTGATTGCAAGTGTGTGTGCATTATCCCTGACAGACGCCTATACTTTACCTAGAGTTGACGACACCATAGACCGCATCGGGGCTGCATCACTTATCACGAAGGTAGAACTAGTGAAAGGTTTTTGACAGGTCCCGTTGCTGGAAAGAGCGAAGAGAAGTGCCAGTCTTGTGATGAACTGGGCAGTTCATCAGTGCCAGGTGTTGTTTTGCTGCCGGAACACAAGTAGGATGTATAGCATGTTAAGGGCGCTGATAATGTTGTGGCTGATTGTTTGTCACGGGAGGGTACGCTTCAAGGAGCACCCTCGCCATTCAGTCAGTGTGTGTTTGAGAGTTGAGAAAAAACCAGGCTTGCCCCTGTAGAGCAGCCGTCAAAAACAACATTAAAATTAAATCAAAAAATCACATAAAATTTTTTCACTTAGTAGGCTGGGCTCTGTGAAGCTCGCTCAGGGAGCATAGTAGGCTATATTATACTATTGTGTTTGGGAGGGGTTATAAGATTTTCTTTATGCTAAAAATTGTGTTTTTATTTAAGATTGAGCTTTGCATTTCATTTCTGGTGGAGTGGCTAGGTGTGGCGGGTCTTGTCGGCATTCTGCCTTGTCAGATATGGTGCTCGCCCAATGTTGAGCGTCCAATATCTTGGGCGGGGTGTGACGCCTACCAGCGTTGGCAGAATCTCCTCTCGTTAGCCACTAGCGCTCGCCAGGGACATCGAAATAGGCTACAGTTATCAGAGAATGTTGTTCTTTCTTTCCTAGTACTCATATTGTCACAGACACTCCAGTGGTGGTCTTTGTTTTCGTCTGTGACAACGGGAAGTGTTTTATATCATTAATAGAATATAAGATGCATTGTGTAAACTTAAGGAGAAAGAGCGATGTAGGCAGTGTAGTGGTAGTGTGTGCGTGTGTATGTATGTGCTGCCTCCCTCACTCGGAGGAGTTTTCCCGCTCGCGCGCGGGCTTTCCTACGCCCTTGATTGGCCGGCGTGTCTGGCTGTGTCACGTGACACCTGCTGCCTTGTGACGTCTCGGCCCGTGATTGACTGACCATCGCTCCTTTGTGAGCTCCTGTGTACATGAGGGTCCCCAGGAGCTGTCCTCCTCAGGACAGGCTAGGCGCGCATGCATATAACATCCCTTTGCTTACTCTCCCCCGATCACCACCTTTAGAACTGTTTCTCTCTCTGAACTTCTTCTTTTCCATTACTCTCACCTTTATTCAATTACTTATCCCCTTGGGTTCTGCATACGGTTTCCATAGCCGGCCCATTGTATTGCATGCGCCATCCTCTGAGATATTTACATGTACTTAGAATAGGTTTGAGGGTTCTTAGTTAGTATAGGTTATGAACTCTGTGTGTCTCCATTATTGATTTAGTGTCTCTGCTCTTTTATTTAATGCTAGACTGGGATAACGTAACTTTATTCGTTGTCATCGATGTGTGTACGGTTTGCTTATACCTACACGACTTCGACCGGTCCTGTGGTAGCCTGTGTTGTCTTTTCGGTTGCGAACTTTTGCGAGTGCAGCTTTGTGTTGAGTGAGGGCTTTGGCCTGTACCAGTTCCACACTTTGCTGCCTCTTTGCTTGGCTTTAGAGGGTCGCCAGGATAGAACCAGATACTTGTGATCTGGATCTATCAAGAGAGCACCCTAGTCAATTAACGTAACTTAAAGGATGCAGTCTTAAGGACATCGCTAGGCTACGAGCCTGTCTTGCTCAACCCCAGTTCCTTACCTAGAGTATCCCAGCTA
Organism: Paralithodes platypus; assembly: GCA_032716605.1. Classification (NCBI taxonomy): domain Eukaryota; kingdom Metazoa; phylum Arthropoda; class Malacostraca; order Decapoda; family Lithodidae; genus Paralithodes; species Paralithodes platypus. The sequence continues at coordinate 14,595,714 of CM064511.1, read as the reverse complement.
GACATTATTAATTGAGTAGACACTTATTAGTATTTAATATAAGCTCTTTGATATGTGCGCATTCTTATTCACAGCATTTATTAGTCTAGGTTGTTGCTGAGCCGCACAACCATAGTAGGCTGTTTCGTTGATGAGGAAGTACTTCTTTTAGTGTCGAGTATTACTACCGTTGCGCATTTATAGTATTCTCGTGTCAGTAAACATTATATGTCCTATCTTTTTGTGTATTCGCTTTACACGTGTGGTGTCCTGCCTCCTGCCTTAAATAGTTTAAGATACGAGCATCTTATGAGCATCAGACGTTCTTCAGAAGTTTCCAGGTCTATGCTGTAGGACTATACTTCACTTTCTTTCAGATAGGAGTGAAGAGTTTATTGTTGTTTAGAGTAACTGTATTGAAGCATCTTTTTATTGTATTAAATCTTGCAGTGATTTAATTGATCTTTCCATAGATCCCTTTTTATGCATTTTAACGTAACTTGCATCTTGTTTGTTATCAGGCTATAGCAGTGTGGGTTAGCCTGAAGTAGAGTACATTTATGCCCAGTTAAGGATACCCCGTTATCGCAGATTAACTCTGGAGGGTATAGTGCCGGCATATAAGTTCGAGGGTTTGGATCTAGCGTACCGTTGTTGCATAGTGCCCTATTACTAGTCCAATCATTAAGTGCCCTTGTTTTATCCGCAGTCCCGGTCGTAACACAACCAAGAGTTGTTTTCTCAGACAAGAACACTTTCAGCTGGACCACGCATGGGTCGAAGACTGCGCTGTTTGAGGCCTAGGAACACACAGCATGTGAGTTAGTCCTAGTTGATATTGTGCATAAAATATATAGAATAGTTGTCATACAGAGTAATAGGCTACTTTCAATCATATCACTTTTGGCTAATTTCATAATGATTCTTAATGTTAACCGAGCATTATAAAACATCTTAATTTCTTTACTCCACTACTAGCAAATTAACTCCTTACTTATACTGTCCAAATACTGTTAACTAGCATGACTTGATATAATATGCACACTAACCACTCCTGTCTATACCATCGGGTCTTTACCTAAAAACCAACCACGTTCCGTTTAGTAAGTCATCTTGACCACCTCGCCCCCCACTATCTGTGCAATATAGGAGAGATCTGCCCCTATTACTTCCCTCCCCCCTTAGTGAATGCATATAACTTGTTTGCGAATATAATAAATCATACCTTACCTAAACTATCATCAGTGAATAGAGAGACCAATTTATCATGAGAATCAATAAATATATAATCATTAATCCCATTATGATTGACTCATTTTGGCAGATTAATCGGAGTTTTCATTAGAGGGTTTATACAACTTAGGGAGGTTCTGTAGGAATTTTAGGGACACATACTATGTCATATTTACCCTTTGACTTTCATAATCCCTTTCTACTCTGAATAAGATAGTTTCCTTTTCTCCTCTGAATATAATAGTATAATGCTAGTCTGAATAAACTGCCAAATACGAGTCCTGATGTCACTATATAAACATAAACATAACCAAAAATCATAAATGAGGGATGTTTTTTTCTTCAGAGGGCTGACTGGCCCACTCATGGCGGATCACATTGATAATCAGCATATTACAGCCATGTGCCTATCTATTATGTTTATAAGCTTTTTGTCGTTATTGATCCTACTGTAGCACTCGGTAGCCTATTTCTCATATCTACCAAACTTGTGCATGTTTCACGGAGCGGAAGTCCGTTTTCCACATCGTCTTAGTGGATCCCACTTACAACTTAAGTATCTGTATCATATCCTCTCTTACTCTACACTTCTAACATAATAAAAATTATGCAAGCCTAATGTTTCCCAAGTCCCCTATCTTTTGTACTGACCATATCATGTATTTCATAGTATTCACTACCTCAATAATATTTTACTTCTGTTAAATGTTCTAACCCATTCTGGCTGTAATTCTGTGTCATTTGTCGTTAGGCGTTAGAATATTATTGATGTTCTAATGTTCTATTATTCTGAATTGTTTTGCCATTCTTCTTTGTACCGTAACTTCCAATCAATGTATGGACATTGGACAGCAATATTAAAAACATAATCCATATGAAGCCTTACTAAGGACGGGTGAAATTTTAAAAATTACGTTTGTTGTTATTCACGCTTCTAGATATCTATCTAAAAACTCGGATCTCAAACAATGCTGCATTGTATTTTTGGTTTCATATCACGACTGACGATGACTTCCAAATATTTGTAATAATCGAGTTACTTAAATCCATGTTATTTAGCCATCTAGATACCACTGATATTGCGTCTTGGCCTGTCAACACTCAGATTGGTGAAATGTTTTGTTTTCTTCTGAGATATAGCTGGTGGTTAATGACTACCCTTGAGTAAGGGAGATGGGTAATGGAATCAGACATTACAAGAATTCATTGAACTAATGCACCTTCTCAAACGGGAGATATATGGCGCGTAATTAGTAACTTGAAGTAATTATTGTTAAATTTACATCCTGAAATTTCTATAAATTTCCAAATTTTCACTAAACTGCATGTATTTATCTACATTATATATCATCTGACAAGGTATTGCCCATTGGGGTATAACATTATTTTTGGAGAGCATGGATCGTTATCAGGATCAATAATTCAACCTATTTTTAATGTCATTTAAAAACATTACCAATATTTTTAGCTAGGCCTAAATCAGGTCGTTAATGTAAAGGATTAACAATTGAGGAACTGAAACTGACCATCGTGTAAGACCCCAACCTTCACTACACCCTAATCTGCTTATAAATGCTACTGTTAATGTTAATGTTTTGATTCCTACTAATTAGCCACGGTCTAATTCACGTAATATAGTTCGCCCTATACCATGTGCTGCTTCTTTAATCATTAATCATTCATGTGGATATTTATCGAAAACTATACTGACATGTCAATATCTTTGAAGGTATTTTTTGTCTTTGTTTATCGATTCGTATGCTTGGGAAAAGAAAGGTTAATAGATAGCGAGACACTCGCAGCCAACACGGTTATATCCCATTACAAGATTGATGATTAAGCATTTACAAATGTGACAGCAGTATACTACTCTTAATTTAACGTTTGTAACTTAGTCCGTAGCCAGCCCTTATTCCCCCAAGGGGTAGGGAGTATCAACAAGAAACACATGAAAGGAGGCCAAAAAAGAGGCGGCAAGGGAAGAATCCATACAACAGTTCGCACACAAACATTCGGAAACCTCAATCACTTATTAGCCCCTAAGATCACTGGCTTCACCTCAGATGCTATAAACATCCGGACAAATTAAGTCTCTTAGTCATTTAGCTGTATAAAATTACATTTGTGTTAGTAACATATAATACAGTTGATGCATATAAACGTTTAGGATAACTCATAACATTTATTCCCGGTGTCAGCGAACTTGGCACCATTCCTGACCGCATAACATCTTATAACTAAAAAAAAAAAAAAAAAAAAAAAAAAAAGATAAGGAAATAAATGTAGAGATTAACAACCCGTTTCTCGAGCACTTTCTGAGTTACAGGGAGGCTACGGATACAAATTAGAGCCAAGGCCGCTGACACCAACACCAAGTATAGTGTTAAGGAGAGGCTCTGATTAAAAGAATCACTAAAAAGTGCATAATAGGTTATATCATACAATCTATGTAACTCATTGTGTTCATTCTAAGTTATGTATAGAATGTGGATATATAAAGTAGTTTGTAACGCGTAAATATATTTATATTTAACGCAGAGAGAGAGAGAGAGAGAGAGAGAGAACGAGAACGAGAGAGCACCTTCTATTATGATACAAACAAATAATGATAGTAATATTGCCCAGCGTGTACGAGTACAGTGTGTGTGTGCCCTGGCTGTGGTAGAGCAGGCGGTGGGGGCCTACCTAGACAAAACTTAGTTGGGCTACTGTACATATGTTTTAGGTTGCAATGCCAATGTAAATAATTATATTTTTGTATTATAACTGTGTAATTTGAAAGCTGTGCTCCATACTTTATATAGAAGTCTGAGCAAATAGACTTTGTCTGTCTGTCTGTCTGTCAAAATAGCAATGTGGCCTTGCCTATACCATTAGTAGACAGAGGTTGCGGTGATCCTCGCAATATTTTGGGCGTGATTATTGACTGTGACGAAAACAACATGTACACAACTGCTGTAAAAAGTGGTATTGTTAAAGCAAAGTATTCCCATAATCAGTTCCAACAAGAGTGTAACGTTAATTGCACTCAAGCTGTAATGCAAGAGTTCAGTACTGGTGGGCAAAGATGTGTTAGGTGTAACTGTGCTGGATCTCTGTGATGTGAAACAAACAGATGTAAGATAAATTGTTCCAGTGGTTGCCCTAGTAGTCTAGTATGCAGAAATATATAGTTGACACAAAATTATTTTTTAAATATTTTTTCAGATGATTTCATAGATGGAAATTACGGAAATCTAATTACAGTAAGCCTTATGAAGTACATAATTTATCTTCTTAGTTTTCTATGATTTTATAGTATTCCTACACATATTTTATAATTTAAATGTAAATGCATTATTGACATATCAAGCAATAACCCGTTTTTGTCCTTAATTTCTTAATATGATTTGAAAGTGTTCCTGCATATATTGGTTGTATAGGTAATAAACATCTTTATAGAGATTTTGTGAAATGACTGGAGTTATAATCCAGTGAGTTCACGAAATCCCTAAACAAAATTGTGATTTCATTTGTTTACTTATAGTCACAGCGATTACATGAAATCCCTGAGTCTTGTAGGGTTTATGCGAAATCCCTAGTTTCAAATAGTCCCTGTAAAATATATACTACAATATGAATAATAATAATAACAATACTACTGCTAATAATAATAATAATAATAATAATAATAATAATAATATAAAATAAATACAGTAATTAGAATGCAATCTTTTCTGGTTTCTGTTTTCTGGTAGTGTGAGAGTGCCCCCGGGTGAAAGACACTTGCTTGGCTCTTAAACACAGGTTGTCAGAGGGACATTAGACTATGGCATCAATACCCGTTGCCAATAGGTATACACACCGTAATCTTGATAGGGCGAGTATCAAAGCTTCATCCGCAGTCCCCGTCCCAAGAAGAACCTTCAGCCCAAGGCACGAACTTGTAGACGTCGAAAACGTTCTCGAAGTAGTTGACGTTGGCCGTAAAACCGGGTACACTCCTCCATAAGATGTTCCGGTGTTTCTGGGAGCTAACACCAACGGCATTCCGGGCACCGCAGCATCCTGATTCGACAGCAATGAGCCGATAATGTTGTGTGTCCTATGAGGAGCCTCGTGAGAGCGACGTCGATCTTAGGCAGGGGGTGGCGGACCCATGGCTGAAGACGTGAATCAGTATGGCAGGATCTCAGTGACGTACCCCATAGAAGCGGGTACAGTTCTAAATCCTACTGACGTAGGCAGGCCTTCTGGACAGTTGAGGCTTAATGAAATCTTTTTACTCCCATTGACCTGAATTACATGTTCGTATACCAACAGAATATACATGTTCATAAGAGGTATAGCGTCATAGATAACGTAGCCAGTAACGACAACAATATAACAACTAAAATTTCGTAAGCATCATTCGATAATTTCGGGGCCTCGTTAGAGTTTTAAGGCTACTAAATAGCCAACAATTCCGAGTTGCAAACTTAAATGAAAGAAAGAGATTCCAGTCAGTGATTTCCATAGTGCTTGCCTGAAGGCAATACAGTAGAAAAGGATTATTTTTCCATCGTTTTCATTTTAACAATCGTTGTGTCAGATGAAGATGGTACTGCAACCGAGAAGCCTGATTTTATTTGTATGTGGTGAAAGAAAATGTAGAAATATATAAGGTTTCATAATAATTCCGAGGGTTTGTAAACAAATAAATAAACATATACATGTACAAAAGTAAACAGATGAACGAGTATGTACGACATAAGTTCAGTATTTATCTAAGCAAAATCTGACTTTGTTTTATATGTTATACAGTATATATGCAGGTGCTCCGTTGGGGGTGTTGTTGTTACTCATGGGAAAATTAAAAACTGAATTTTGTAGATCAGTAGATAACTAACTCAGTGATAACCTTTGGAAATTGTCTGTTTAGGTTCAAGCTCACATTAGAATCCGAGTCACTTCATGGTTATACAAAGAATGTTCATGTCCATATTGAAGATGATTGATGTTAACCTAATGGAGGTAGGTAGTTTTGATATGGTATTACCTCCATTACCTGTGCCCCGATTTGTTTTGTTTTTGTATCTATATTCCAACTACTAGTACCCTCTGGGGCATAGGCTGAGAGCCTGAGGTGGTTGATAAGGACAGCTGGAACTCCTGTTTCACCACCTGGCCTCTCTAGCTGTTCCTTTCTGTGTCTCATCAATATTGAGGGCAACACCAGCCTGCCCGCCAAAACACCTTCTCCTCCTATCAACACATTATATACTACAAACACCTTACCTACTACACTACCTTTTCTCAACAAATAAATGACACAATCACGACCCGCCTCGGAGTCCCTAGGGGGTGGGACCAGAAATGCCCCCATTACTCCGACCCCTGGCAATGACTCGCCAATATGCTCTGGACCACTACCTTCTACTCTTATTATAAATGTCTGCAATATTCGTGCCCTTTCCTCTAATTACCACCCTGTGAAACACCACCTCCCTCTGCCAACCCTGATCATCTCTTTCTCACTGAAACTCAGTTGTCTGGGACTACTGACAGCAAACCCTTCTCTATATCATCCTACTATTTCTATCCTCAGTTTCAAGCCAAAGGTGGATATTGCGTATTATGTTCGCACCAATTTCGCTTTCTCTCGTGTTCCCAACTTTGAATCTTCCGAATGTTCAACTCTCTGGCTAAAGCTTTCTTGTCACTCTCAAACTAAATATTTCTGCGTTGTTTATCTCTCCCCTAATTCTACAGACTATCCAAAATTCTTTGACTATCACCAACGCCAATGGCTCTCCTCTCTTTCTACTGACCAACCTGGTAAACAAGCCTAAATTTGTTCTATCCTAAATGACCTAGAGCAGTTAGTCCAGCAAACCACCTGTATCCCGGATCGCTTCAGAGATCGGGCCAACATTCTTGACTTATTTCTAACCTCTAACCCTTCTGCTTATACTGTAAATCTGTTCTCTCCTTTGGGCTCCTCTGACAATAAACTTATCTCAGTCACCTGTCCTATCTCTCCGGTACTGCCACCCGATCCTCCCAGCCGGCGGCGCTTATGGCACTTTGGCTACTGCTCTTCGGTAGTACTTCTTTGATTTCCCATGGAATGACTTCTGCTTCCGTGACCAGGGACCCTCGGAGAGTGCTGAATGCATTACTGAGGTAATCCTCTCGGGCATGGAGGCATACATTCCATTTTCTTTCTCTCAGTCTAATGCAAACAAATCTTGGTTTACTCACGCTTGTTCTTCTGCTGTCCGCAATAAGGAGGAAGCATTCAAGCGGTACCGTCGCCTTCAAACTAAAGAATATCATACTTCCAATGTTTCTGTTAGTCGGGCAGATATGTCAAATAGATGTTCACTTCCGGAAGAAAGCATGAAAATTTGTCTATAGGGATTTTTGAGTATGCTGAATCCGATTTTAATGGGATCCACGCTGGCAAACCAAGGGTTCCCACTCAAAATTGACATTGAAAAAAAATATATTAAAAAAAAACGTTTGTCATAGTCAACCTATATTGTTGTGGTCTAGCCACGTTAATCCGTTCATATTTATGTGCAGTATGTGCCTCATGTATTTGACAATAATGACATATCCAAGGATATCAAAGGAAGGATATAAGGGTGAACGATTTTATTTAAAACTCCATCTGAACATTAATGAATATATCTCTTTTCATTTATTTTTCAGGAAAATCATATCCATTGTGCATGCATACATATGCATTAATATGATGATGTGCTTAATTTGCAGAACTTGCCAACGTTCATCATGATTAGCCTTCAAAAATTAATCAGGTCTAACTAAACCTTTGATATAGATTTCTGATTAATATTGAAACGAACGTAACAAATGTTTCTAATCTTTTCAGGAATCGAGATGGATGGTGTCTAATACAACCAAGCTATATGGAGCGATGGCGACCAAGAAAATAAAGCTTGACAGTACTTCTGCCCATCACCCGGTATTAACCGAAACAGACTGGACGCTATGTGCTATGTGCCAGAAAAGTTCAACTGAACCCCTGAGAGACCTGTCCCAATGTAAGAATGTAAACCAGTCCAAAGGCTATGAATCGTTAGCTGAGCACATCCAGGAGCTACACTCGCTTAGTGCACTGCCAATGAACATACAGTTGTCACGTTTGGATGACGGTCAAGGTATCGCTGCAACCCTCTTTCAGCACAATGCAAGATGGCACAAAACATGCTACATGAGGTTTAACCAAGACAAAGTTGAGCGTGCTCGCAAGAAGGTTGCCAAACTAGAAGATCCTGAACCGAAGACTTCTCCACTCAAAGGTAGACTGCGTTGTGTGTTTCCTGGAACCTTCTGCCAAGCTAAAGAAAGTCTCTGCTTCTTTTGCGATGAAAAAATGGAGGACACTTATCACAGAGCAGCCACACCACGAATGGACGCAAATGTTCGGAAGATGGCAACTGAGCTTCGTGATACCCGGCTACTAGCAAAGCTGTCCTCTGGAGACATGACTGCAATAGATGCGATATACCACAAACAGTGTTTGACTGGCTTCAGCAATAGATATCGTGCATTCACCAGGAAAGTGGAATCGAAGGAAGATTCAGATCTAGCCCCTGATGCTATAGCCTTCGCAGAATTGGTGTCCTACATTGAAGAGACTCGTCAGGTAGATGAGCATGCGGAACACATATTCAAGCGGTCAAGCCTCGTACAACTCTACAGATCACGGCTTAAGCAACTTGGCGGCGATATGTCAGAGCGCACCAACTCAACTCGTCTGAAGGAGAAGCTTCTCGCACGAATTCCCGAGTTGGAAGCACATAAAAGCAAGTATGAGGTCATGCTCACGTTTAAGAATGACGTTCGCGATACCTTGTTGGAGGCCAAGAAGCGGGACCCTGAGAGTGTTTCTGTTGTGCTCATGAGAGCTGCAAACATAATCAGGAAAGAGATCTTTCAGAAACGCTACATATTCACGGGATCGTTGCTAGACGAGCAGTATAAGGATAATCCAACTTCCCTACTTACTTTGGTTCAGATGATTCTTGGAGGTACAAACATCCAAAATCAGACGGAAAACAATCAGGTCGTGAAAACAGCTGCAATATCAATAGTTGAGCTGCTCACATTCAACACTCTGAAAAGTAGCAGGAAAGAAGCCACTGCTCTACAGACTTGACACAGCCTGGAACGAGAAACTAGACTTCCTTTGTACCTTGGGTTGCTGATCCACAACAAGACCCGAAAGCGTGACTTGATTGACACTCTTTTCGAGAAGGGATTGTCTGTATCATATGACCGAATACTACAGCTGTCCACAGATGTAGCAAACAGTGCATTGACCTCGTTTGAAGATGCTGGGGTTGTGCGCTCAACAGTCCTGAGAAAAGATCTCTTCACAACAGGCAATCTCGACAACATAGACCACAATCCTACATCGACTTCAGTACAAACTGCGTTCCATGGAACAGCCATCTCTCTGACGCAGCATGTTACGAATGAATGTGCAGGCACAGAGCTCCAGAACAAACCTCTCATCCATAAGGACACACCAAGCGCAACGAAGATCAAGCCAATCATGGACTCGTACAGTACTGTCCCACCAGCTACATTCCCAACCAATAATCCTACACCATGCAAGACTGACGGACAAGCTGTCTGATATGTAACAATATGTTTCATTGACGAATATTCCTACTTTGTCTATAATATCATTAAATTTAATTTTCACTATCATATGTGGTACGTAAAACGAATCAAAATCTTATGGAAAGCATATTTGTTGTTTACACAAGTATACTACAATACTCTTATGCATGATGCATATCAAAAAATTCAATTTTGGAATATAACAACCATCTAATAAATATTCAATGTTGTTAAAAAAAGTTGCGGTCGCAAAGAAATGGCGATTTGACCCCTTCCACGTTCAATGTCAATTTTGAGTGGGTTTTCCTTGGTTTGCCAGCGTGGATCCCATTTAAATCGGATTCAGCATACTCAAGAACCCCTATAGACAAATTTTCATGCTTTCTTCCAGAAGTGAACATCTTGGTCTTATATTGTTACATATCTGCCCGACTATGTCTGGAGTCAAGCCAAATCTGTTCTTCGACTCGCCAAACACTTTTTCATCAATAATAAATGTACTGAACTATCCAACTCTAGCTCTTCCCAAACCTTCTGGCATCTAGCCAAAAACCTCTCCAAAAAAATGTCTTCCTCGTCTTTCCCTCCTCTTTTCCACTCTGACGGCACTACCATCACTTCTTCCTCTGACAACGCTGAACTCTTCGCTAACACTTTCGCTAAAAACTCCACTTTGGATGATTCCGGTGCTATTCCTCCCTCTCCACTCCCCTCTCTCCTACTTATGCCTTAAATCATAATCTCTTCCAGGTATGTACTTTCCACCCTCTCTGGCTTAATACTAAGAAGGCATACGGCCCGGACGGTGTCCCTCCTGTTGTACTCAAAAACTGTGCTTCCGTGTTACTCCCTGCCTATGCAAACTCTTCTGTCTCTGTCTTTCCTCTAACGTCTTTCCTTCTTGCTGAAAGTTTGCTCTCATTCAACCTGTCCCAATAGGGGGTGACCGCTCTCAACCCTCCAACTATCGTCCAATAGTTTTTAAAAACTATTCTTGCCTCAACATTTCTTAAACATTTATCTTCCCATAACCTACTCTCAGACTGCCAGTATGGCTTCCTCAAGGGCCGCTCTACTGGTGATCTTCTTTCTTATCTTACTAACTCTTGGTCATCCTATATTCGGGACTTCAGTGAGACTTTTACTGTTGTGCTAGCCATATCGAAGGCCTTCGATAGAGTCTGGCAGAAATCCCTTATATCCAAACTACCCTCCATCTGTGCCTTTGTCTTTCTATCGGGCCGTTCAATAGCTGCGGTTGTTGATGGCCACCGTTCACTTCCTCAACCTATCAACTCCGGTTTTCCTCAGGGTTCTGTCCTATCTCCAATTCTCTTCCATTTATTCATTAACGACCTTCTCAACTTCACCTCCAGCCCCATTCACTCAAAAGCTGACGACTCTACATTGCACTATTCAAGTATCCTTCCTTGAAATCACTCGCAGCAGGAACTCCAAATCCCACATAAAGAGGCCATAGAGCACCTATCTTCTGATCTCTCTACTATATCTAACTGGGGCAGAGAAAACTTTGTTACTTGCAATGCTTCCAAAACTCAATTTCTCCATCTGTCTACTCGTCGCCCCCTTCCAGAGAATTATGACCTACTCTTCAACAACATACAAATTAACCCTTCATATTCTCTTAATATTCTTGATGTATCTTTTTCTTTTGATCTCTCCTGGAAAGATCATATTACCACTCTTGCTAAAACAGCTTCCCAGAAGCCGAGTGTGCTCAACCGCCTCCAAGAGTTCTTTACCCATGCACATCTTCTTGCTCTGTACAGGGGCACAGTGCGTCCATGTGTTGAGTATTGTTCACATGTGTGGGGGAAATCCTCTCACGCAGCACTTCTGGATGAAGTAGAAAGGAAAGTTTCCGTATCGTTAACTCACGTCCACTCGCCAAATCTCTGCAGTCTCTCTCTCTTCGCCGCAATATTGCATCTCTCACTATTTTACTGCTATTACAATAATCAGTGTTCCTCAGAGCTCTATCAGTGTATACCACCCCCCTTCGTAGAGCACGTACCACCGGTCTTGAAACATAATACCACCCCTACTCTTTGCAACTCTCCAACCCGAGAGGGAAACATTCTTCTCAATCTTTCTTCTATTCAACAGCTGAACTCTGGAACTCTCCCAGAATCAGTCTTTCCCTCTTCCTTTGAATTAAATTGCTTCAAACTCTGTGTGTCCAGGCCTTTTGGCTCGAAAGTCCCTTGATTTTGGCCCTGTCACTCTTTCAACTCTGGGGAAGGCACTCACTACAGGCAGTTCTGCCTCTTGCCTCCCTCATTCACATAGAAAACAAAATAAGAATAAAAATTCAACCATACATTCAACGGTGAAGCCTGTGAGGTCTCGTTCCAGTCTAGGGAGTGAGAGATCTGAAGTGTTTTGAGCTGAAACTAGTCCCCACCATCTTGCCTTCGCAAGATGCACGGGTCCCGGTTGCCCACATACGGCTCGATGCATCCCCATCTCTGAAGCTGTTTCACGTTAAATGTTTCACTGTCTCAACCCCTAGACTCGGACCCTCACTCTCGGAACGCCACCTATTGAACAAATAACTCACTAGGCATTGCTCCCCTGTACCCTATTTTGAATATGGAAATATTCATACAGTGTTATTTAATCAGGGAACAATGAGGGTATTTGTTTTATGTTTCGGTGGGCTTTGTGGTAATGTACTGATACTAGGTACAACACAAATTCCATCCCAATAATATCTCCCTATTAAGACATGTAAGTACCAATATTGAGAACTTCGAGTAATACACTTCTTGTTAGGCATATTGGGTGAGGTTTTTATTTTATTTTATGTTTCTATGTGGATGAGGGATACAAAAGGCAGAACTGTCTGTAACGAATGTCTCCCCCAGTTAAAAGAGTAACAGGGCCAAAGTCACGGAACGTTCAAGCCAAACTGCCTGGACACACGGAGTTTGAAGCAATTTAAGTCATAGAGTGAGGGGAAAATGTATTCAGGGAGCGAGTTCCAGAGCTCAGCTGTTAAATAGAAGAAAGTTTGAGAATATCGTTTCACTCTTGGATTATAGAGTTGCAAAGAGTAGGAATGGGATTTTGTTGCAAGACGGGTGCTACGTACTCTACGTAGAGGAGGTGCATGGTATACACTGAGAGAGCTCTGAGGAACATTGCTTATTGTAATAGCGGTAGAATAGCGAGAGAGATGCAACACTGCGGCGAAGAGAGAGAGATTGCAAAGAGCCAGTGAGTGTGTGGATACAGGTGGATAAGTGTGTAAGTACGTGGATGTGTGTAGTTGTATTTTGATATTCGTGGATACATGTGAATGTGTGTGTGGTTGCATGCGGATAAGTGAGGATATAATATATGTGGAGTTATATGAATGCGTAGACTGTAAAAATGCAGTTGCATGTGGATATGTGTGGATACATTGTAGATGCATGTAGAAACATTTGAATATGTGTGGATACATACTGTATGTGGAAGGGTGTAGATGGGAATCGATTGAGGTACATTAGATCGGTAGGAGTAGCATTTCCCTTCCCCTCTCCAAGACATTTTTATATAATCTAATCCAGACCAACAATAACAAGAGTGAGATAACCGGTAATATAACTTTTCACACACCGAGGTTAAAAAAAAAAAAAAAAAAAAATCCTAGTTTGGTAAAAACAGGTAGTGAAAAGTTTGTGTGTGGTGAAGGAAAGTCTTGCCCTAATTATGCTGGTTGCCGGAAAAATAGACTCTGGATTATTTTCCTGGCCGCCTGAACAATAGGGATTGTCATATAGTGCTGCAGGATAATGACAAAACACGCGAACACTAATATTTCACCCTAACATTAAATATATTCATTGGTCAGTATAATTATCAAAGCTGCAATAGACAGAATACGTGATTCAGAAAACAGGAATATCCAACGGAGAACTATTACATTCAAATATGTTATACGCTGCACTTTAACACTCATATACAAATCTTACCTAAGCGACTATATTGAAAACTTACTCATGGTACTGAAAATATATTCCAAGTTATTTAAATAATGAAAACTGCAGACCTATACGTATGAATTATGATAGTATTCATATCCAATTGCTACTATGCAATACTTAATATTAGAGTTATGAAGTCATACACATTCTCATAACATAGGAACATAGTGATATAAATACAATTGCATATCAAAACAAATGTAATGGTTAACAGGAGGTACTGCAACAAAATAATTGGATTAATTTATTTTCATGTAAATTATTCTTACCTACTAAAACAACACATAACTATAGTGTAAATGCCACTGTTATTATACAATATACATTATTCAATTAATCAATCAATCATCTTTATTTCGTAAATCATTTACAGAGAATACAATTAATTTACATTATTACAAGCCAAGAACAAATATTCACATACAAGTATAATAGTCTGTATATAAAAACACTCACTATAGTCTGATGATATCCAGAATAAACCACCAAGGTTTATCATTGTCCTCAGGGGGATAAGAAGCACCTGGAGGTGCATTTTCATTAAACACCTTGCATATAAATTCAATAATTATTACCGCTGACAAATTGGTCACAAGAACAGAGGGGTAGGGGTACTCGTACCCCCATCAGACAAGCCTGTGGCCTCAGCAGAGTTCCCGCCTACAGCAGCTCACATACTTTCCTACGTGAGGATTCACCTAACCCAGGGTGCTCAATGTAACCACGGACACCACATTTGTAGGAGTTATCCACAGCTACATAGTCACACCCAAATAGAATGAGAGAGGCAGCAACAACATGATGGGGACACCGCATCCTGGCTGCATTTCCCTTTCAAGAGTGCCAATTATGCAGGGCAAACACGTCTAATTAATACATTCAAACACTTATATATAAATATTGATTATTAACGTAAACATATACAATGGCTGAAATTAATGTAACCTATATGGCATCCTACGCTCTTTATGTATTTGCACCTAATTAATCCTGGCTTCAATTACAGTATATCAGGAGTGAACTTGGTTGAATCCACATTGTACAGATTGTTGAACAGAGGAGAGGAACAAACCAGAATTGAGAGATGGCAAATTTAACCTTATGATAGCACTCCTAGTTCTCCGCATTCTTTTATAATTCCTTGCTTGTGTAAGGACTACATGGTGTTTTAGTAAGAGTTGGTTACATGTTTCTGCTGTTTCATGGTTACTGGCATAATATTTACTCTAATTATATTTTTTAGGGATTTAGCATAGGCTATCTCAATGGCGCTGAAAACAGTGGAGCTAAAATTGTTCTTTCCATTCCATAAGGGGAGCCCATAATCAAGTTTGCAGTAAGCATTAAATAAGTACACAAATGTGTTATTATCTACACAATGAAGCAACTTGGTTGAGCCCGAGAACTTTCATTCTTCTACTGTACTTCTCACTTCTCATTTCTCAGCTTGTTCTTTCTCTGTCCAATTACTCTTCTTTCCAGCCATATGGTCTGGTCTACAGCTGAACAATTTCGATAAATGCTATGAAAGCTACCATACAAACTAATTAATGTCTTCTCAATATCTAGTTTGTCCTTTAGATTATTGGATAGTATGTGTCCCAGGTAGTCATAGGGACCAGCACTTTAGTACAAGCATTTCACAATTTCATAAGTTTCAGCTCATCAGGGACCAAATAATATGATTGCCTATCGGTATAGTCTTTGTCTCGCTCATCAACAATTTGTATGGTTGATTGAATCTAACGGAGGAGGATGGCCACTATGCCTTCGCCTTGCTACTTGTTAGCATTATCCCGGCCACGTTTGCATTACTTCTGTTGTGGGTGGAATTTCTGGAACTTGGTAGAATATTCTACTCATCATTGTATGCACAATATCCAATTTTTCGCCTTACGTTTAACATTCTATTCATGGCTCTATGGAACATATCCTATTTTTCATTTTACATAAAATATTATATCATTCGTTTTACGTTGAATGTACTATTCTTTGTTTTTTTTCGTCGGGTATCCTAATCTTTGATTTACGTAGAATATCCAATGGCTCGCTTTGCATTTGATGACAAAACCTTCCATAAGTTACTTTCATTGTTCTGCATGCATATCACCGATAGCAAGCTTATCTGGGCTGAATAGGTTAAAATGCTCTACTAGCGATAAGGGCAACAGCTTTCTCAATGTAGTGGCAAGCTGCAAAAAAGCTGCATATTATGTCAATCTATACACTGTATGGTGATTATGAATGATCGGATAACTTATATTAATTAACACTGCTTCTGATATCCATAATATTTCGTTGTTTCATATATTAACTATTTTTAATAATTTAATTCCAACACCAAACACCTCCCAAAGAAATTCATGAAAGAAAGTATGTGATCCACCGGGATTCGAACATGGATTACCACATACAGATTTTAAACACTCTAACCATTACGCCATCAATTATATCATAGCCCTTCAACCTTGCATATACTGTAAGACAAGTGACGCTGCTACCTTGCCAAAATTACTATCAATGTTAAATTAGGATAATAAATATTGTTTAGTGGTTTGCTTGAGAAAGATCACAATGTATAGGCCAACATAAACTGCATGTGCTATACCAAAATCAGTGTCTGAAGTTCAAAAATGGATGTTGTTCTCTATTTCCAGGTGTGGTGCATGTGTGTCGTACAGGCCTGTTACATGCAAGTTATTGATTTGTATTATTTGTGTCTTATTATGATATTTTAATCTACATGGAACCTATCTAGAACTCAGGAGCGTTCATGCTGTTTCGAGATTTGTTTGGAAGAATCGCAATGGAAAGAGATGGTCAAAAATAAAAATGATGTGTATGTCTTCTCTTATATATAATTATCGTAGTACTGCATGTAATTTTGTTAACATATAATGAAAGCTATGTCCTACCTGAATCTGTTTCTATCCACAAAATAAAAACAAATGGGCACACACACTAGTGAATACAGTTTAGTCAATATAGAATGGAAATACTATTGAAACAGGATGGTGAAACAATATTATTATTTCTCCAACCATTAACATTCCTCTGTTCCACCCTTCACCTCTCTTCTAGTTGATGTGCTTGCTGATGAATCCCATCTCTGTGAACAGTCTAAACTGTTGCCCTGGCTTCGTTATATCCGTCAAAGCAGAGTTCGGCAGAGAAAATATGATCGTCATCGTGAGTTTGAGCTGCAAAAGGGGAGTTAGATGGTAATTATGTGATCGTCATTGTATGTCTGTTTGAATTTCTATTTGTTACCAGAATGTCTTAGCCAAATATATTCATATACACATATGACCCAAATTGAAACGGTTACATTTGAATGTCATGCCCCCCCCCCCCCCCCCCGCGCCACACACACACACACTTAGAACTCCATAAAGAATAGCCATGAACAGTTTTAGTTGGAGTTTCATGTTACTCACTAGCTAGCCACAGACATATTTGGTGACACTTCATTGGTTACCTATAATCGATTTACTATAATTAAGTCCGAGATTGCCCACTAACTTAGAGAGAACATTATCAAACGGGATGTATACTCGGACACCATAGTCTCCAGCCCACTCATTCAACGTCGTAGACTTCACCTATTTCTAATAAAGACACGAATTAAGCAATATAATTTTTTTATAAAATCAACTCAAAAACTGTATATACGATTATGTGAAAAAAACAAGTGATATCCAAATATCAATCCAGATAGCTATGACTGCATACCAATAACATAGAAGGGTCCACGAATTCTTATCAGTGGGTTAGGGACTATGGTATCTGAGTGTACATTCCCACGCTTATATTCTGCTTTATTCTTCTCAACTGGTAGATAATGTTGTGGTTGCCCAAGTCATTTTTGAGTTACAAGAGTTACAAGAGTTACAAGAGTTTAATGAACACGGTTGCTTGCCTAATTGAAGTAAATATACTTCGGTGTACATTATTCTGATAGGGGAATGGGTGCCCAATTTTCCTTCGTCAACAGGAAATTGTTGAGCAGTTTGAAACAGATTAGATACAAATTAAGCGACGAGCCCCCCTGCATTGTTTGGGTAAGTGGATGATCTATATTTAACAATATTCATTATTTCGTATGATTAAGTATGTCACGGGTCAGACCGTGACTGTGATTATATACTATAGGGTTAGCTATATTTCTCGAGCGCGGGAAAAATTGGGGAGGCGGGAACAGCTGTAGAGAAAGGGAGAGAAGAGGGGTGGAGGCACAGGCATAGGCCTGTGTACCGCTAGGCACCTCGCGTACATGTGTGCGTGTGTGCGTTCTTGCTTGTGAGCGTGGGTAGGCCGCCGTTACGCGTACATGTGTGTGTGCGTTCATGTTGTAGGCGTGGTCATAGGGAGTGTCCAGTCTTTTCATTGGCACCAAATTCAAAATGTGATGGGGGAGGGGAAAACCGAGGTTATAAAGGGGGCAGGAATGCCCAGGACAGGCCTTATTCTCCTCCTGCCCGACCCCAACGAGATAGTCCAATTTTGTTGTGCCCGCGATGAATGGGTCGGCAGGGCTGCGAGGGCACCTCGTGCCCTAATTCAACCATAATCAGGTGAGTCCAATTCAGTTAGACAAGTGTCAACGTTGATTGAGATATCCAGAGTGATGTGTGGTGGTGAGAGTGATGTATGGTGGTGTGCTTGTGTGCGTTGGCCAGTCACCAGGACTGAGCCAGACCGTGCACATGGCCAAGGTTGTGACGCCGACCGAATTAGCTTAATGCTATGGCCGAGAATGGCAGGTGTAAGCATGACCCCACAGAGGGCTTGCTAAAGGCTAGGGATGCCCAGGGCGACATTGTTCTCCTGCGGCGATATCCCACTGATTTAGCTATGCACGTGGCCAGGGGTGTGTGTGGATGTGTGCGGGTGTGGTGAGTGACGCCGTAACGCTTAACCCCACAGAGGGTGAGGTTACCGCTAGAGGGTAGTCGGTTTGAAGGGCTTGTCGTACTGCCCGTTTTGAGACCCTTTGATTAGGCAACTCTCATTAGTCTAGCGAGTCACGTGTGTGGATGTGTGCGGATGTGTGAGTGACGCCGTAGCATCTTAACCCCACAGAGGGTGATGGTTAACGCTAGAGGAGTGTCGGCTTGAAGGACTTGTCGCACTGCCCGTTTTGAGACCCTTTAATTAGGCAACTCTCATTAGTCTAGCGAGTCACGTAACTGAGGAGGTGAGAGAGAGAGAGAGTGATGAGTGTGATTGACGGGTACTGTGAGTGTGGGAAAATCTCGTGCCTATTCGATCATGCGGTCATTTGCTGGGTTGGGCGACGATATCACAGTAGACTAAAGGGTTGGTTGATGTGAGATTTCGTGTGACAAGCAGTAATCAGTATAATGATTTGGGGTAATCTTAGGGGTAGTTATAATACTGGGTAATTGTATTTAGGTAAGTGGATTAGATAAGTGGGTTAGATTGAGTGGCTGAGTGTGTGAATGAAATTGTCTCTTTGATAAATGCAATTTCAGTGTCGCTATTCAATAAAACCATTTTAGTAGGAATGTTTGTTTCTTTAATTCTTACTAACTTTAAGAATATAATTATTATCAATATATACCTATCATTACAATAAATCCGTGTACTCTATTATCCCGCAAGCTGGGAACTGCAATTTTCTTTTCAAATATATTACTGCATCGAGTCAGTATAGATATAAATGTATAGCATGTTCTGGGACTTTTGTTGCCATAATTTCACAAGGGATATTTGTCTAATTTTGATCTAATGTAACGACACTATCAATTATAGGTTTATTTCCTAGATAATGGGCAAGTGTTACAGTAACCTATTAGTCTTATGATCTATTACAATTGGCGATCTGGACAGGATTACTATTACAATTGGCACCGGGCATGATCTATTACAAGTGGCGACCGTGATACAGGACCAGTTTCTGATGTAGATGTACGGGATAATGAAGGATTTGTTGCATAATTGTGTTCATACAAAAGTAGCCCCACGCGGAGATTTTTTTTTCTTTCCCCTCGTGGTCAAGTCACATCCTGGGAGCGTCGGTGAACCTCCTTGTGTAAACAAGTGAATTACTTTTCCCATCGCTCGCGCGCCTCACATTGTTTCATAATATTTAGTTCTACGATTCGCTTTGAGAAGTAATTGTGTCCCAGAATATTTGTTTAGCTTGTCTATAATTGATCTCTGTTGATTTTTTTTTTGTGATTGTCGCTGTGATTTTATGCCATGTGAATAGTTTCCTTTAAATTCGTTCGTCATACGCAAGTGCTGTGATCGATCGTTTAAGGGTAGAGGGAAGTGTTGTAATCCGATCGAGTCGTTGTTGTTTCTCTTATTCCGGTGTCATAAATCTTAGGCAGTAGGTGTTATGTGGAATAGTTTCCTTTAAATTCGTTCATCATACGCAAGTGCTGTGATCGATCGTTTAAGGATAGAGGGAAGTGTTTGTAATCCGGCCGAGTTGTTGTTGTTTCTCTTATTCCGGTGTCATAAATCTTAGGCAGTAGGTGTTATGTGGAATAGTTTCCTTTAAATTCGTTCATCATACGCAAGTGCTGTGATCGATCGTTTAAGGATAGAGGGAAGTGTTTGTAATCCGGCCGAGTCGTTGTTGTTTCTCTTATTCCGGTATCATAAATCTAGGCAGTTTCAGTTATATGGGTCAGTTGTGTGTCGGGCCAGATTTTTTTGTTTTCTTTGATTGTTCTATTCCTCTCTTAAATATCTGTTGTTCCTTGTCAAGGACAAGAGGGAGAGGGAGGAACGAGCATTGGATAGGACGAATTCTAAATAAGTGAGGGATTGCGTAGCAGCAAGGGTTGGGATAGAAAGGGAAGACCATAGGAAAAGTTAGAGGAGACAGAGAGAGAGCGTCAGAGGAGGCTCGATGCTGTTTAAAACTTGGGAAAAGTGTGGGATGTGTGTGGTGGTGCCAGATGTCGCCAGGGGCGCGGCTTAGGCTCGCGGAGAGTCTGGGTGCTGTGGTGAATAGCAACAGTGCATATTGCTAGCCAGCATCAGGTGAAAACTCGGGAAGGCCATCGTTGAATGAGGTCTGGGGCGTAAGTCGGGTTAAATAGTGGGGAGACTGATGATAGAGGGAGTCAACAATAAGTAGCGTGATATATAATACGGGAGGGGAGGGGATGAAATGTTGTTTGTTCGCTTTTATTCTGCCGCTTCCAAATTTTATACAGGTACTGAGTCAGCCAGGCGTTCGTCGGGAGATTGGAGAACCCACGGCAGGAATCCTGGCCCTCAAGAAACGACGCCCAAGGATCCCTCATCAAGTCAAAACAAATGTTTATACCCAGCAGTCCATAGAGTTGAGCCGATTTTTTTGTTTACACTGTTTCTTCACATACCTCATTTAAACCGCGTCTCACAACATCTCTTTTTACATGACATTAGCTGAGCTTAATTGTGTGTTCATTGTAAATGAGTGGGCAAAGCCACTAGTTTTCACTGTAAAAATAAGTGGGTTAACCACCAGGTTTATGTCGCTGGCCGTGAATGAGACCTCAGGAGTTTTCCCCTTTCAGTAGAAATTTTAACGTAAATGCGAAGGGTTTTTCTACTCAAGGGCGATCATTTAATGCACCAGCGACAGGTTAGACTCACACCACAGTATGGAAGACACCCTGAATGACACCTGAGTGATTTTAGCAGAGCAAAATCAATGTTAGTAGGGGGGAATGTCACGGGTCAGACCGTGACTGTGATTATATACTATAGGGTTAGCTATATTTCTCGAGCGCGGGAAAAATTGGGGAGGCGGGAACAGCTGTAGAGAAAGGGAGAGAAGAGGGGTAGAGGCACAGGCATAGGCCAGTGTACCGCTAGGCACCTCGCGTACATGTGTGCGTGTGTGCGTTCTTGCTTGTGAGCGTGGGTAGGCCGCCGTTACGCGTACATGTGTGTGTGCGTTCATGTTGTAGGCGTGGTCATAGGGAGTGTCCAGTCTTTTCATTGGCACCAAATTCAAAATGTGATGGGGGAGGGGAAAACCGAGGTTATAAAGGGGGCAGGAATGCCCAGGACAGGCCTTATTCTCCTCCTGCCCGACCCCAACGAGATAGTCCAATTTTGTTGTGCCCGCGATGAATGGGTCGGCAGGGCTGCGAGGGCACCTCGTGCCCTAATTCAACCATAATCAGGTGAGTCCAATTCAGTTAGACAAGTGTCAACGTTGATTGAGATATCCAGAGTGATGTGTGGTGGTGAGAGTGATGTATGGTGGTGTGCTTGTGTGCGTTGGCCAGTCACCAGGACTGAGCCAGACCGTGCACATGGCCAAGGTTGTGACGCCGACCGAATTAGCTTAATGCTATGGCCGAGAATGGCAGGTGTAAGCATGACCCCACAGAGGGCTTGCTAAAGGCTAGGGATGCCCAGGGCGACATTGTTCTCCTGCGGCGATATCCCACTGATTTAGCTATGCACGTGGCCAGGGGTGTGTGTGGATGTGTGCGGGTGTGGTGAGTGACGCCGTAACGCTTAACCCCACAGAGGGTGAGGTTACCGCTAGAGGGTAGTCGGTTTGAAGGGCTTGTCGTACTGCCCGTTTTGAGACCCTTTGATTAGGCAACTCTCATTAGTCTAGCGAGTCACGTGTGTGTGGATGTGTGCGGATGTGTGAGTGACGCCGTAGCATCTTAACCCCACAGAGGGTGATGGTTAACGCTAGAGGAGTGTCGGCTTGAAGGACTTGTCGCACTGCCCGTTTTGAGACCCTTTAATTAGGCAACTCTCATTAGTCTAGCGAGTCACGTAACTGAGGAGGTGAGAGAGAGAGAGAGTGATGAGTGTGATTGACGGGTACTGTGAGTGTGGGAAAATCTCGTGCCTATTCGATCATGCGGTCATTTGCTGGGTTGGGCGACGATATCACAGTAGACTAAAGGGTTGGTTGATGTGAGATTTCGTGTGACAAGCAGTAATCAGTATAATGATTTGGGGTAATCTTAGGGGTAGTTATAATACTGGGTAATTGTATTTAGGTAAGTGGATTAGATAAGTGGGTTAGATTGAGTGGCTGAGTGTGTGAATGAAATTGTCTCTTTGATAAATGCAATTTCAGTGTCGCTATTCAATAAAACCATTTTAGTAGGAATGTTTGTTTCTTTAATTCTTACTAACTTTAAGAATATAATTATTATCAATATATACCTATCATTACAATAAATCCGTGTACTCTATTATCCCGCAAGCTGGGAACTGCAATTTTCTTTTCAAATATATTACTGCATCGAGTCAGTATAGATATAAATGTATAGCATGTTCTGGGACTTTTGTTGCCATAATTTCACAAGGGATATTTGTCTAATTTTGATCTAAAGTAACGACACTATCAATTATAGGTTTATTTCCTAGATAATGGGCAAGTGTTACAGTAACCTATTAGTCTTATGATCTATTACAATTGGCGATCTGGACAGGATTACTATTACAATTGGCACCGGGCATGATCTATTACAAAGTACATAATTGTAACGCATTATTTCAAAACTCTCTCTCTCTCTCGGACAAAATTCGGGATTAGCTGTCTTCGTGGTGCAATGCATAAGTGTGTTGATTTTCGGTGTGAGCATCCTAGGTTCGAATCCCCGGACTGCCACATGTGTTTGTTAATTTCATTAATCGAGTTTAGGAGTAAAGTTGGTTGGTGGTGAGAACATAATAATATATAATTCTAGGCACAAAATATTCTACACAAAAAGTTCCAAATCTCAATTGATGCCAAGATATTGCATGTTAAAAGTGGTATTTCCCATGTATGTCTCTCTCTCTATAAAGCTTGCCTTGATGTCAAAGGGGCTATTTCACCTTTGCCTAAATGCAATATATATTATACCATATTATAACCAAGACAACATAATTGTGTATATTACAACATTCTTAGAGTCATTGTAGCTCACATTGGACTTGTAAGGAATTGTTTAACAAAGCCGAGTCCATTGCATTGGTGTAGAGGAAAACATATAACTGTCAAAATCTCATTAATGGTTGAGATTTTTTTTTTTTTTTTTGTATTGAATAGTTTAAGCTTAGAATCATATCCTAGAGTTTGGCAAACTAAAGTTGAGACACCCTGTATATATATATATGTTTTATGCTTTCAGCGGGGCTCGAATCAATTACAGTCTGGACGATTGTCCGTGCTTTAACCAACTCTACCGCAGCGTGATAAAGGCCACTTAACTTTTTCCTATCTATATTAAAGAAAAGGGAAATCCAACTTGGAGAATGTATTTCAATTCATACACAAGTCGTAGGATCCATATGCCAGTATACTATAGAGGGAGTATTACAAGTAGCCCCAAGTTAATTGCGACACAATTGATTTAATTTATTTCTAACCCAACCAAGCACGAGAGTCCTTTATCATGCCATGGTAGAGTTGGTTACAGCATGGACAAGCATCCTGACTGTCGGTGGTACGAGCCCCGCTGAGAGTATAGAACATAATATATATATATATACCAGTATATATATATATATATATATATATATATATATATATATATATATATATATATATATATATATACTATTCTTGTTCTTTCGTATCAGACAGTGCCGGACTATGTTCTGTGTTTATTTATATTTTGTTTTATTTATAATTATATATACTGTATATTAAGGTGGTCCAAATAGAAGGAGGTAAACAATGAAACAGCGAAATATAATTTGAGCACCCAGCAAAAAAGTTATATATGACAAATTAATAATACAGTAAAACTTGTATAACAGTAACTTAGGATTTAGAGGTCGCTACCAATCAAAACATTTATGTAAATTGAATACGTACTTCTAAATTGCATACAAGTGTATGAAGACTGAGAACAATTAAGACACGAACACTATCAAGGCTCTACTATTGATATTAAGCTAAACTAGACTTCTTTGGTGTAGGAAGTCGCTTTCTGTAGTCTGCCACGACCTGCAGGAGATACTGCTTCTGTTCTTCATCTGTAGTAATCAGCCTGTTGTACTCTGTCATCAGCGCAATACCTCTCTCTGACAGATTGTTGACAACTTTGAGGTGTGTGGTTACCTCCTTGGCCCTCTGGAATACAGCATCTGATTCCCAGGTTTTGGGGGTCTTCAGAAGGAAACTGTCATCAAGTCCCAATATTCAAAAGAATGCAAGGGATTGTCCACCGAAGAAGTAACAGATTGTTTTCATTTGAATAGCAGACGTTTGCACAACAACCCTCTTTGGTGGATCCATATCCTCTGTTGGTTGGAGCAACTTCTGTGCCACTACACAATTTTCTTCTAGAGTCATAGATCCTGAGTCATCAAATAGAGCCAAAGGGATAAGGCGCTCACTTAGATACCAGAGAGGGCCTTGAAACTTCCCGACTGTTGCTGCATAAATCTTTGGATGAATGGTGTGGTATTTTTGGAATTCTTTCAACAGCCAGAGGTCTTGTCCAGGAGCAAGATGGGGCATAAGAGCGAGGAACCAGGCCTTGAGATATACCTTGATGACAAAGTCACATACCGCCTTCAGGTTGGTCTCCTCATGTAGAGGTAACTTGAATTGAGCCCAGAACATCCAGACCTTCAAAGAATAGATAGCTTTGGCCATCCACCTGTCCTGATGGAGGGCTCCTGGAGCCCTAAAGCGGATCCCACAAGGAGGAATCCCACCAAGGAAGATGATGGATAGCTCCAAGAGGTCTTGATACTCGTCCCTAGGCTGTTGGATCATAAGTTGCACACTTAATGGTCTCGTCTGCAATCTCCTGCAACCAGGGATCTGGGTAAGTGTCCATCGACGATGAAGGGATACTTTGGTTAATTAACCTCCATTTCTGTTGGAAACGTTTGAACATCAGGATATCAGAACCTGTTGACGATCCCATCACTGATGAGAAGGCTGCTTCCAACACAATCTCAAAGATGTGATGTCGACAGGCTAAATGTAAAAGTTCCTTCTCCATCTTCTGTTCCAATAGAGTACAAGCTCCATTTACTTGACCTGTAGTGGGCGCTCGGTTATGGCCTTGGCGTTGCTCGGGGCCTTGGGGTTGTTCGGCAAGGCAGTCTGGGGAACAACAACAACAACAACTTGACCTGTAGTGTATTGGCTGCTGTTGTGTCGAAACACATCGCAATGACACAGTCTTTTACCAACCATTCTTCAATGGACTCATTGACAGCATTCGCTATAGACTTTCCAGTACCAGATGATAGTTTTTGGACCCTGAGAAGCTGGGTTGCATCACCTGCTGAAAGCAGGATTGGAAGACGATCAACAACACCCTTTCCCATAATGTCTGTCATCATCTTGCCATCCCAGGGGATGACAAGTGGCGCCATGGGGGAAAACTTCTCTTTGATTATAGCTGCAATGTTCTTCCGGTGCTGGATTCGATGGCGACGAATTGAGGACCGACTGATGGTCAATGGTGCGATCTCATGGGCCAAGCTATGAGCATTAAATGCCAGGATCTACACCGCATTCCGATCAGAGACCTTGGTCCGATCAAGCATTGCAGAGACATTTTGATTGACTGAGTATTTTTGTTTTTACCCAATACATTCATAATATAGAGAAGCCATGAAATACAGTCAAATGAGTGCACACTATAGCCATTTTCGTAAGTTTGTGTCCCTCTAAACACGTATTTTAGTGCCCCAAACATAGCCTAATGCTCGAACACCATGGACTTTTTCCGTAACACATAGTCTAATTTTGGTTTGAGAAATGATTTTGTTGTTTCCTTTCAATGTTGTATGCTTGTTTTTGAGGCCAGTGATTGCACACTACACTATATACATCAGGTCATAATGTATAAGTAAGGTGACACTTATTTGTTTATGCACACTAGTAATATTTGTCTTAGTTTTCTTTTATTCCACCATCAATACAAATATTTACACACATATTTAAACTTTTCTATATACAATGTTGCATCTCTTTCACACATGACATCGGCAAATCCGGGAGTCACACATACCGTTCAAAGTAGCCTGCCGATCTCGGCTGTGAAGTGGGCAGGGTAATTCATATTATCACTAACCCACCAATTAACTTACAAATGTACCTAATTACTGAACTAAATGTAACTAATGAATAATTATGTGTGGTACTCCAAGGATTAGAACCTAGGATACTCACACCAAAATTCCGCGCACTAACCAGTACGCTATCAAGACAGTTATAGTCAGAAGTAACTAATATTTTGAGTACTGATCAGCTAGAGGTTTGACACATGCTGCAAAATTGGATTTGACGAAATCCCATTTACGATTTGTTTGCGATTTGTAAAAATTCCGGATATATATATACTGTATAATCTGTATATACGTCGTTGGCACAGGCCGCGTTGAACTGGCTCGACGCATATGGATATCATTGGCAGACAAGGAGTTAAACATTAAAAGCATGTAGGTGAGGAAAAATAAGATGAGGAAGAATTGGAATGAAACAGAGCAAAGTGAGAGGGAAGAGGAGATTGAGAGATCTGAGGAAGAAGGGGAAGGTTAGGAGGCGGAAGGAAGGAGGGTGAAGGCAGGGAGGCACTACGAGTTTAAGAAAAGAATTAGAAGGGGATTTCTGGATTTTTCTCTGTAAATATATAAAAAGTCTTAGTAGACAGTGATACATTTTTACACTATTGGACGTATGACAAATTACATTTGTTTTCCGTATTCTATGGGCATTGCTTTTAATCCTATCAAGTGCAAACAGAACGCATGGAGTATATATTGGTCAAAAGTTTCTGATGCTTCCTCACATATATAGCAATATTATAAAATAAAATATATATTACAGACAACAATAGAAAGAATCCAAACACATAGAATACGGGCAAAGGCAAGAGTAGCTACAACGAGTAGTAGAGAGAGTGTAGGGGCTGGGCTCTGGTGAGTGAACCAGAGCGAGGAAAGTAAATGAAGCTGAAATGATGAACAATTTTAGGGCAGTAGGTAGAGTGCAGGGTCAGCGAGATTTATAAGGGAAGCGATATAAATCAAAATATAATTAAATTTCCCAACACCAAACTATAACCACACTACCTAATTTACATAACTACTGCTAACGGCAGAAAACGTATTAACAGGGCACCACAAATGAAAGGTTGATTGATCTAGTTCCGGGACAACATATCTGCTATTACATTGTTCTTCCCCTTTATGTGGTGAATGTCCAATTTATATGGTTGCAAAGCCAAGCACCATCTCATTAACCGTTGATTAGAGTTTTTCATTGTACACAAGAATTTCAAGGGGTTGTGATCAGTATACACTTGTATGGGGAAATGTGAGCCACTGATATACACATTAAACTTGTCTACTGCAAAAATCAAGGCAAAACACTCTTTCTCTATGGTGCTATAATGTCTCTGATAAGGTTTGAATTTACCGGATGCATAGCAAACAGGATGCAACACTTCATCATCATCCAACTGCATCAAAACTGCCCCTACACCAACATCGCTTGCATCAACTTGAACTATGAAAGGCTTGTCAAACTGAGGAGATTTTAGAATGGGTGCGTTAATTAGCAGAGAACGGATCCTACTAAAGGATTCCTGGCACTATTCAGTCCACACAAATTTTTTCTTGGGACTAATTAAGTCGGTTAGGGGGCTGGAAATGTCAGCAAAGTTTGGCACAAATCGACGATAGTAACCGGCCATACCCAAAAATCGCATCACCGCCTTGCGGTCATGGGGGGCAGGCAGTGTAGAGATGGCCTCAACCTTAGCGGTTACTGGGCTGACTTCTCCCTCTCCAACCACGTGACACAGAAATATCAGCTTGGCATGACCGAACTCACTCTTGGTCAAGTTGACAGTGAGCCCTGCCATTGATAAGTTGGAGAAGAGGGCTTGTAGTTGTTGTAGATGTTCTTGCCAAGACTCGCTGTAGACCACAATGTCATCGAGGTAAGACTGCACTCCCTGTAGGCCATCCGTCACCCGGTGGATCAATCGCTGTAAGGTGGCGGGTGCATTCACTATACCAAACGGCATAACGGTATAATGAAATAAACCGTCTGGGGTGACAAAGGCAGAGATTCGCTTAGCCCTCTCAGACAACTTGATCTGGTAGTATCCTTTTAGCAAGTCTATCTTCGAGATGTAGTGCGTTCCTCCCAGCCGATCCAGCAGATCATCAATCCTTGGCAGAGGGTAGCAATCCTGACGGGTGAGCTGGTTAACACGGCAGTAGTCAGTACACATTCTGTATATGCCATCCGGTTTGTCCACCAGTAGGCAGGGAGATGCCCACTCACTGTCGCTTCTCTCCACCAAACCATGTGCCATCAGGAAGTCCACCTCACGTTGCAAGGCCTCACGCTTCCCCGGATTGGCACGGTAGGGGTGCTGCTTAACAGGGATGGCCCCATCGGTCAGCACCACATCGTGCTCCACCAGGGGACACTGCTGGGGAACATCACCAAACATTTGTGGAAACTGGACAAGCAGGCACTGCAGGTCACCACTCTGGGCAGGTGACAAGTGCTGAAACTTCAAATGGGGATGAGCTAGGAAGGCAGAGTTTTGCATTGTACTATCCTGAGACAAAGGGAGGTCAGTATGCTCCATTACCTTGACTTCCTCTAGTTCACCTTCACTAAAGTTTTCCACAGCTTTCAGGTTAAGGACCTTATTATTAACAACATTATCCCTAACGTGATAGGCCTTCAGTAAGTTGACATGCACAAGTCTTTCCGACTTTCTACGATCAGGAGTTTTCAGGACATAGTTGACATTACTGATCTTTTTATGCACAACATATGGCCCATTATATTTACTCTGTAAAGGCTTCTTAGGTATAGGCAATAAGGCTAGCACAAGATCACCTGGCTGAAAATCCCTGACAACTGTATTCTTGTCATAATGAAATTTAATTTTATCCTGAGACTGCTCTAGATTCTTCATTGCAAGAGTTACTGCAGATTTCAGTCTAGACTTAAATTGGTGAACATATGTGAGAAGGGGTTTCTCAGGATTAGCATCTAACCAAGTGTCCCTTAGGACTTTCAAAGGACCTCTGACTTCATGTCCAAACACAAGCTGAAATGGTGAAAATCCTAAAGAATCCTGTACACTACTCCTCACAGCAAACAAAACAAAATGAATGCCCTCATCCCAGTCAGCACTGTTCTCTTCACAGTACTTAGTAAGCATAGATTTGAGGGTCTGATGGAACCTCTCTAATGCACCCTGGGATTGAGGGTGACTGGCTGTGGAATGGTACTGGTGTACTCCCAACGCTTCCATAGTTTGCTTGAAGAGCTGAGAGGTAAAGTTACTACCCAAATCTGTCTGTACCACACGCGGAATTCCATACTGTGTGAAAAATTTACTGAGAGCCTTTACTATGTTTTGGGAAGTTATACGTCTCAAGGGGAAAACCTCAGGGTACCTAGTGGTGGAACACATGACGGTTAACAAGTACTCATTACCACCTCGTGTTTTTGGCAAAGGTCCTACACAGTCAATTATGACCCTACTAAAGGGTTCATCAGTTACCGGAATGGGGTTTAAGGGTGCAGGCTTTACAGGCTGGTTAGGTTTTCCAGCAATTTGACACTCGTGACAAGATTTACAAAAAGATCTGACTGATTGTTTCATTCTTGGCCAAAAGAAGTCTCTGAGTATCTTGTTATAGGTCTTGTTTACACCCAAATGTCCTCCACTAAGGTCATGAGCAATGGAAATGATGTCTGACCTATATTATGGAGGGGACAACTATCTGATGCATTTCTTGCCAGGTTTCATCAGCTGGCACATTAGGGGGTCTATTCTTATGCATTAAAATACCATTGGAGATATAAAAGCACCGAGGATCATTCCCTATTTCTGACTCTTCCACAGCTTTGTCAAAATATAGTGACAGTTCAGAGTCCTGCTTCTGAGCCTCCTTCAGTTTTTCAGAGTCAATGGGAATCTTGCTCATTTCCTCTAGATCGGCATTATCCGCAAATAGTGAAGAAGTGTCTAAGTCAATATCATGATTATTCTTTGGTTTGTTACTTTGGTTACCTGTCTTACTCCTAGTGACTACACACGAGGGAAACAAATTAGGATATTGATCCTCAAGTTGTTCAGTATTATTGCAAGAAGAGGGAAGGGAGGTAACAATGGGGTCTGGTATCACTTTTCCCCCAGCAATAAAATTTCCCATCAAAAAGTTAACCCCTTCTACAGGAAGTGAATCTTGAATCCCAACAAAATAATACCCACTAGCAAACTCAGATGTCAGATATACCCTTGCCAGAGGAACAGCAAGACTCCCACCAACTCCCTGAATGATTACACTCTGGCCCAAGAAACAGTCCTCCAAACCGGGCATCACACCCTTTAACATGAGGCTGTGAGAAGTGCCAGTGTCTCTTAGAATATGAATAGGACAGTTAGTGGAAGAATCAGAAGAAGAAACTGATCCTGTGGAAAGAAAGGGTTTAAACTGAGTAGAACTGCTAGGTGAAATATCAGAAAAAGCCTGGCTTTGAGAACGAACAATGTCAGAACTGGCAGTCAACACTGGTATATTAGAATGGGATACTGGTACACTATTAGCATTAGTCAGGGGGGAAGTAGCTAAAACTGCACCTCTTTCCTGTTGTCGGGTTTTAGCTTTTAATTTAGGACAATCTCTGAGGTGATGTCCCAGTTGTTTACAGTAGGCACACATCAAAGGTCCAGTAGGTTTGATGGAGGGGTTAGGGGATTTACCTGGTGCAGGCTTACCATTTCCATTGCTCCCAGAGACCACCCTTGAGACTGGCTGGGAGACACCAGGACCATACCTACCACCAGGAGAGTGAAATCCACCACCACCACCACGAGGGCTAGCACCGGAGTCAGTGTAGGCGCCAGGCCCTCTCTGTCCCATCCTGAAAGAAGAGTCACCATGGGTTAATCTATAATTCTCAGCCAAAGTAGCTGCCTTGTCCACTGTCTGCACTTCTCTTTCCTGCAGGTACATTTTTAATGATAGAGGGACTTTGCGGAGAAAATTCTTCAAGCATAATTAACTGGCTCAACTGTGCAAATGTAGTAATTTTACTAGCTCTTAACCAACTC
This sequence comes from Paralithodes platypus, assembly GCA_032716605.1. Classification (NCBI taxonomy): domain Eukaryota; kingdom Metazoa; phylum Arthropoda; class Malacostraca; order Decapoda; family Lithodidae; genus Paralithodes; species Paralithodes platypus. The sequence continues at coordinate 14,563,838 of CM064511.1, read as the reverse complement.
AGAATTTTTCTCTCTTTTTCTTTTACAAACTCTAAATAGGATTGTTTTTCACCCATCTTAAGACTTCTGAAGTCTTGACGGTGGGTTTCAGGAACCTGATCATAAACAGCTAATACTGACGTTTTTAATGTCTCATAGGTTAAGTCTAGGCTAGGGAGGTTTGTATACACCTGTTTTGCATGTCCTACAAAAGCAGTTTGGGCCAGAAATGCCCACTGATCACTAGGCCATTTGAGTTGATTGGCTGCCTTCTGAAAAAGAATGAAGAATTGCTCCGGGTCAGTCTCATCGAAACTAGGTACAAATTTCAAGCTATGCCCCTTATCAGAAAATGGTTTGTTGGCAAAAGACTCATTTTCTTTTTGTTTACCATCTTGTTTCAACTTTAGCATTCGCTCTTCATGTGCTCTCTCACGTACCTTCTCCTCAAGATCCCTTTGATTTTGCTCCAACTGAATTTCTGTCTCACGTTCTCTTTGCTCAATCTCTCGTTGTCTTTGTTCCGTGTTGGCTTTTGCATTTTCTAGCTCCAATAATTTCAATCTCATCCATGCATCACTACCCCCTTCCTCTACACACAACTGATAGGCTGCCTCAGACAAAACACCATCCTTCACTAGTTTATTGATGACACTCTTTCTAATCTCGCCTTTGTTATCACTAGTTTTGTATAGTGCTGCATACGTTGTAGCTAAAGCAATCCAGTCGACTTTCCTAATTTTGGAAGTAGATAAGGTGCCCAGAGAGGGGTCAGCAACAAAATCACTGAGGTTAAAATCCATGATTAAATGAAAGAATGAACAAGACTGTATGTGAAATTAGAATGAGCGAGAAACACTTATGATGGGTATTTAAATTGGTGGAGGCCGAATGACACACCACAAATCATAAACAAAACATAATAATGAGATGAGGTGTCCAAGCCACATAGCGAGTCTTAATGATTCATTAAAGTCTACAATTACCACCAAACGACGAGGGTAAGAAAGGAATATCCTGGTTACGGCACCATGTAACGTTACAGGTGGGGTTCGAACCCATAACATTAACAAACATCCCACAAAAGAAACCACAAAACAGAGATCTATTATTCAGACTCAATAAAAAAGTGGTGTGAATGACTTATCCTAAAGTCAAAAGTGGTATGTTAAACTTCCACAAACTAGTAACTCATATGAGTTACTGAACCCTTTGTAAGGTAAAGGTAGAGTTAAACAAATATCAAATGATATCAATTAGCCATTGGCATTAACCCTTCTTTAGCGGCCTATGCGGTTTATTTATATGTACCGCCCAGCGGGGTGTTTTTAGCCAAAATAGGGCTGTTTACGTGATCATTTTCATGCCTAAATAAGACCCAGAACGTAAAACAAGTATCTATCCCTGAAAGGGCATAAACAGAGCTTTCGAATGACACCATATCGATCCTTGTATGATGGATAGTTTTCTTGCAATAACCGTGCAACGCGAGTGCAAAAAGCATGTAATTCGGTACTTTCCCCATATAATTCAGTATGTAGCGAGTGAGAGAGGGAGGAGGGAGCTGAGATTCGTGTCAGTAGGTTCGCCGCGGTGGTCTGGAGCAGTCATACGCTCGCTAGTCTCCTGCCACCACTTGTCTCTCTCTCTCAGCAACATTACGTGCTGAAATTGCCACTCGACCTATGTCGAGCGCCGCCACGTAGTCCAGCTTTATTAAAAACGACTTATGTGGTGAGCCGCTTTTTAAGGGTTAAGAAACCCCAAAGATATTCCTTCCTTAACAAGTTCGGAATTAACTACTTCACACAATATGTTGATGTTCCTGTTATAATGAAACACATTTGTGTCATCAGCAAACAATTAAAATTATAATATGTTAGAGGAGTATTCAAGATCATTTATATAAAGGAAACAAAAAAAGCGATCCCAATGTAGACCCCTGAGGGACACCATAGTTAGAAGCTAAAGGTGACTTGGTTGCATTTGTTTTGGTGAATTCCAGGTGCCTATTATACAAATAGCTAACACACCAAGTTAATTAGAGCTACATCTCTTATCAATTTTAGTTGTTCTACTTTGGTCTTATAAGGGAAACATACATAATTTACATGGGTTATTACATTACCCAGTTCATTATATACTTCATTGACATTTTCACTTAATGGCATATTGTGTAAGGCTTCTTCCATGGTGAGGTTAAAAGATTATCATCATTAGTATGGTTGTAATCTCGAAAGGTAATTACAGTGGGTTCATTAGACATTGTTACGTTAGACAGAACACTAAAGTGGGCAAAATGGTCTGTTTGATCGGTCTACAATACTCCATTAATTCTGGCAGAGGTTAGATCATTACACCAAATTTGTCAATTAAGGGGAGGCAGACCGTTTTTCTGGACCCCCTTCTCCCTAATGATTAGCCCTACTGGTTTTAAGAGTATTTGTTTGGCGATTTTAACACCTTTCGCCCCATTTCGTTGTCAATTCTAAGACCTTTTGTGCCATTTAGGTGTCTATTATTTCCTGGCGAGCGATAGCGAGCGTGCAATTTTAAGAGGAACTGGCCTTCGGCCGGGACATTTGTCTACAGAAAAATGTACACATTTATCTTGAAGGGGGGGGGGGGGGGGCTAGGGGGTGTTTTTCTTAGCTTGATGGAGGTCTAGGGAGGAAACTAAAAAAATATATGAATACATTAATTAATAGACCAACAAACTGCCAGTCTCCGCTTAACCTCTGAAGTGCGCATGGGGGTAATTAGACACCTCTCCCTGTGCGCATGTATTTGAGGTGTTTCCGTCACTAAAATATTCATTGTACCATTAATAGCATTAATACTTATCCATATGCGCCTATTATGGGTTGATTATAAAGGTATTAACCTGAAACAACAATAAAACGAGTGAAAACAGCGTTTGGATGGTCAAAATCGGAGATATAGCCCGCGAGTTGTATAATGTATGGGTGAGGCAAGCTGCTTTCCCACCAATTTCCCCCAAGGCCACAGAGACACAGTCGATCGATACTCTCTCTCTCTCTCTTGCACTCGCTTGCCATCAGTGATGACAACACCCTGCTTGCAACTCGCTAATGTTAGCACGAAAATATACCTCAGAATAAGGGAATAACAGGGAAAATAGGTGATAACTGAAGGAGAGGAGTAAAGTGGGGAAGGAGGGGAGGTAGAGGACTGAGATTTTGCATGGCCCAGGGGCCAAAAAAAATAAAAAAATAAAAAAATAAAAATTTAAAATTTAAATGTTTTTTCGATGTCAAAAGTTGATTTTTTTTTTCACTCACTCTTAAGAGTCTCCCCGCAGTCCGCCGGGGGAACTCTTAAGAGTCTCCCGGCAGTTCCCGGGTTAAAGTCACAGAATGGTGTGTAACACGCGTAGGATGATTGATAAATGGACAAAAACTCCCGCTATACATTGTATCAACAAATTCCTGAACCCTATGGAATGTGTCACATTTCACTAAATCAAGGTTGAAATCACCCATAATATAAACATTATATCCACGACCTCTTAATTTGTCCAGTAGGTTTAACAGCGATACTATAAATATATCATTATCTGAGCCCGGTCTTCTATAAATCACTCTGTATTATTTGTTTTCTGTTACCATTTTGACATTCTACAAATACAGACTCAAATGAATTATTAATTATGCATAAATCATCAATACGCTTTGGTCTCATAAACTTTAATAAATATTGTCAGCCACCTTTGTCACGACTTATTATTTGTGAAAAGTAAAAAATATTCAAGTTGATATAGACCTTCAATATCGTTATTTAGTTTGGTTTCGCATAAACTCAATACATAAATCTCTTGTATAATATTGAATAAACAAATCAGTTTAGATATTTACAAATATTTAGGTACATTCCGCATACTCTAAAATAGAATCAGATTAGAAGAGTTTGGATTTTCTAGTAAGTGACATAGCTGAGATTAGTGAAAATATTTAGTAGATAAAAATAATCAACCATGTTTTCGAACAGCCTACTTTCTAGGTCGTTATTTCGAAGTACATTGTTCAGATCAATGTCAATAATAGTGTTAAAAGTTTTATGTTCATACATAATTAAAAGTAGCGGTTCATTGTTATTATTATATACAAGTTTATCAACTAATTGTTAATTATTTAATGTGTAAAAAGGAAATGTTTATATAATAACCATTTTCATAGGAGATTCGAACCTAACCTGTAAATAGTTAGCTTGAAAGACACAAAAAGAGCTTATCTACTTAGGATTTGTTGTTTTATTCCTGAGAGGATATTTGTCTTTTGGTTTCGAGTTAGTTCGGAGATTATCATTGACCACTTGTTCTTAGCGTTGCTGAGTTGGTGTGCGTTGCGTAGGGTCACATCACGGACGCGAATGTGGGTAAATCTTTCGATGATGGTCCAGGGCTCGGTTGGAAGTCTATGCCCAGGGGTGAATATCCCCAACCGGTGCACAGTTTCAAGTTTCACATTAGGCATTGTAAGTGTTATGCCGGGCAATAATATTTGCCTGTGTATCTTAGTTCCCTCTTTCCACTCTAGGAAAGCTTTTTAAGAACTACAAGCTCAGCAGGAACACAGCTTACTCCGGATATACAATTACAAATATCCCCAATCTCCACCAATGATACAGAATACACGGTTGGGTTTCACAAGTTTTTATTTCACTTTGGATCAGGGTACTTGGCATAGAACATGAATAGTTATTAGGTTGAGTGATATCTATTGGAAAAAATACTCTCTAACCTGCCTCAAGAAGGAATAATATTATTCTTGAAGTATGGATAATGCATAATCAATTTACACGAATAATAGATAAATCACAATTGAGTAACAAGTGATGAGTACATAACTATCGCATAAATGCTAACAGAGCGGCTAGTCTCAAAGGACAATGGATATCCTAAAGGTCAAGGTTAGCGTGTGGTAAAAAGGTGATGCAGTGTAGGGTCAAAATACTGAGGTCACGACGTCTCAAATAGACCTAATAAATGTGTTACGAACGGGTCTCGTATAAATCAGTGGCTCTTATATACATTGGACTAGACTGGCATAAATGCAACAACGGAAACGCTAGATCCAACCCCTGATATATAATCCCGTCGAACAAAGAACACATATACCCTCCAGAGTAATATCTGCGATAGCGGGGTATCTTAACTCTCAGTATCTATGTGCTTCTACTATAGGCTGATGTTCTCTGAAACAGCCTATTACCTATAACATATGGTTGCTTAGTTATGGTACACAAGGAAATGATAGTTAACTTAATTAAATCACAAGAGTGATCTAATGCAAACAAGAAGAAGGTTTACTTAACGTTACTTTAATCAATAATATCTGTCACTCCTTTATGAAAGAAGGTGTTGTAAAGTCCTCAAGCACCGAACAAGGAATCTTCTGAATAATGTCGGATGCTACTAAGAAGAACGTATCGGAAATGGAACCATAAAATAGCAGGAGGCAGGACAATGCACGTGTAGGCTAAATACACAAAAAGGCTGGACCTATAATGTTATTGGACACAAGAATATTATAAGCGGTGCAACAGTAATAATGCTCGCCACGAAAAAGTAGTACTCCTATTAACAAAACCGGTCTATGCTGGTTGTGTCTCTCTACAGCAACCTAGACCTCAAAATGCTTGTGTAGAAATAATGGGTATGCATAAAAGAGTATATGATCTAATCCAGCTAATGTCTACCCGGGTTAATAAAGTCTAGCTGAGATGCGCAAAGGTACAGAATTCTGGTGGAGCAAGGCAGCTCCTAGCCTAGTGTGGACCTTGGGTCTGTGCGGCCTGATTACGTTAATATGAAGGGGTGCTCTCTTGAGGATTCTCGATCACAAGTATCGAGTATCCTCCTGGCGACCCTCAAAAGTAAAAGCAAATAGAGTTAGAACAGTGTTGGGTGGATTAGGCAAGCAGCCCTCACGCACTACACAGTCTAAACTCCAAGGTACACAGACAAAAGATCCACCCAGGTAACCCACAGAATCCGTAGTGTCGTGTAGATCAAAAGTAGCCTACACACAGTGAAAACACCAACAACAAGGTACCTGATCCCTAGTCTAGCATTATTTAACCCTGTAGAAACATTAGTGATTGATGGAGACAGTCCGAGCAATACAATCTCCCAAAAAGACAACGACTCTCTTCAACCTTAGCCTAGTACATAAGAAATGTGAGGTCCAGCATATAATACAGTCTGGCCACCAATTCAAGGTGTGGATGCAGGGAACCAGAGGGGGATTGATATTAATAAAAGGTGAGGAAGTAGTGGAAATGATAGAGGCAGTAGGAGAGAAAGATTCTAAGACAAGAGTGTGGAACAGTTCATGGGAGATGCTTAGAGTATGCTGTCTGGGAAGGATCTGACAAGGATATTCCCAGGGACCGCCTCGCTGGAGTCCCAGTTCGCAGGAATGGCACGAGGGCGCGCGACAGTCGCCCAGTAAGCAGCCGCCTAGTAGGCAGTGTTAGGCAGGAGGCAACGAATCCCGCGAGGCCTATGTAAGGGGGCCAGCCACGCGCCACACTCACCACCAAGTCACACCACTTGGTCTCTCTCTCTCTCTCTCTCCCGCTCGCCTTCCCATCATTCAACTACTTAACACAATACTTTCAATTGACTAAATAAAATAGAAAGGATTGTGACAGACGAAAATAAAGATCAGTTCTGAACTGTCTGCAACACAAGCTTTCTCGAGAAGGAAAGTACACAATGATAGGTAGACTGTAGCTACATTCTCTGCCCTGACGAGTCCTAGCGAGTAAGCCATGCGGTTCTGGGGGAAGCGGTGAGCATCACAATGATATATAAATATCAGTTGAAGGACAAATAACTAATGTGTTATAAATAAGGGAAGAGGCTATAATTTTTTACTAACGTATATGGTTAGATTTAATAATCGCAGCTCCAGGAACTGAGAAAACAAAGATTCGTCTTATGGAAAAGATCAAAGCCCTCTACATTTAAATATTAACACGATATGAGGAAAATGGAATTACGATGAATTCAAGTTAAATGTTTAAACTAGGTGTGAAACCAGGAAACATAAATCAAAGGGAGTTTTCTTAGAGACCCAACAAGTAATACACTCTGTGAACATTTATAACCGACATGCGTACCCTGATGATCCTAATTAACTTAAAATCAGATCTGTCAGGTGTGTTCACAGTATTTACGTGTAGTGTGCGGGTGGATATGGATATAAATATAATCTGTTAGTAATACCTGAATATATATTACGAAGTATATATATATATAGATCAATCCCAGGATACGTTTGTACTGTACTCACGACACGAGTAATAAAGGGACTAAGAAGAGAATAATAGATGTCTGGTATTTACGTTAATGGAACACATAACATATCCTACACATCCTTGCAATAATCACACAACATGATAAGTAAAACAGAAAGCACTTAATTTCGGGTAGGAGTATAGCAGGGGTGGGCCTCATAGAGATCTGACACACTTGGAGGGACCAAGTGCGGGGTGTGTCTGGCCTGAGTGCAGAGGGGGTACGGTCCAGGGGTACCTCCACACAGGTAGCACTAACGGAGAGTTTCCTCCCTAGACCTCCATCAAGCTAAGAAAAACACCCCCTAGGCAACCCCCCCCCCCCTTCAAGATAAATGTGTACATTTTTCTGTAGACAAATGTGCCGGCCGAAGGTCTGGTCCTCTTAAAATTTCACGTTCGCTGTCACCTCGCCAGGAAATATCGACACCTAAATGGCACGAAAGGTATTGACAACAAAATGGGGCGAAAGTTCTTAAAATCGCCAAACAAATACTCTTAAAACCAGTAGGGCTAATCATTAGGGAGAATGGGGTCCAGAAAAACGGTCTGCCTCCCCTTAATTGACAAATTTGGTGTAATGATCTAACCTCTGCCAGAATTAATGGAGTATTGTAGACCGATCAAACAGACCATTTTGCCCACTTTAGTGTTCTGTCTAACGTAACAATGTCTAATGAACCCACTGTAATTACCTTTCGAGATTACAACCATACTAATGATGATAATCTTTGCCACACCATGGAAGAAGCCTTACACAATATGCAATTAAGTTAAAATATAAATGAAGTATATAATGAACTGGGTAACGTAATAACCCATGTAAATGATGTATGTTTCCCTTATAAGACCAAAGTAGAACAACTAAAATTGATAAGAGATGTAGCTCTAATTAACTTGGTGTGTTAGCTATTTGTATAATAGGCACCTGGAATTCACCAAAACAAATGCAACCAAGTCACCTTTAGCTTCTAACTATGGTGTCCCTCAGGGGTCTACATTGGGATCACTTTTTTTGTTTCCTTTATATAAATGATCTTGTATACTCCTCTAACATATTATAATTTTAATTGTTTGCTGATGACACAAGTGAGTGAGCAGAGTGAGTGGAGAGTGAGCAGAGCGAGTTCTTTGACCTGAATGTTGGTTTGAAACAGGGGTGTGTGATGTCCCCGTGGTTGTTTACTGTATATATGGATGGAGTTATGAAAGAAATACTATCAAGAGCAGTGGATGTTGGTGTATCGCTGAAAAGGGAGGGAATTGAGTGGAAGCTACCTATACTGCTGTTTGTGGATGATACAGTTCTGATGAGTGATAATGAATGGGAGTTGCAGGGTCTGGTAAATGAGTTTGGAACAGTGTGCGAAAAACGGAATTTGAAGGTAAATACGGGGAAGAGCAAGGTTATGGTCTTCGAAAGGGGTGAAGTCACAGAGTGTGAGGTGAAGCTGAACGGTCAGGCTATGGAGATCGTCAACTCTTTTAAGTATCTGGGCAGTGTGTTGAGTAAAGATGGGACTATGGATGAAGAGGTGCGGGAGAGGGTACAACAGGGGAAGAGGGTTGTAGAAACGCTAAAAGCAGTAAACAAGAAATAGGGTGGTCAGTATGGAAGTGAAGAAGTCCTTGCATGACAGTGTGGTAATCCCGACACTGACTTACGGAAGCGAAGCATGGACGTTGGTTGAGAGACTCAGACCAAGAGTGAGAGCAGTGGAAATGAATTACTTAAGGAGTGCATGTGGAGTTACATGGAGGGATAGACAGACTAATGAGGAAGTAAGAAGGAGGTGTGGTGTGGAGGTAGATGTGCTGGAAAGTGTGAAAAGGAACAACTTGAGATGGTTCGGCCATATGGAACGTATGGAAAGCGAGAGAATGACTAAGAGGGTGTACGAGAGCGAGGTGGAGGGACAGAGGGGGAGAGGTAGACCGAATATGAGGTGGAAGGATGGAGTGAGGAACTACATGAACGAAGGCGGTGCTGGATGGGGGGAGGGGCGTCGACTGACTGGGGACAGAGGTGCATGGGGGCGGTTCGTTCGTGGCCACCCCTTCGGGGATCACGGCGTCAGGCAATAGATAGATAGATAGATGACACAAATGTGTTTCATTATAACAGGAACATCAACATATTGTGTGAAGTAGTTAATTCCGAACTTGTTAAAGTATCTTGCTTGTTTCTCGCAAATAAAATGTCAAAAAATATGTCCAGAACACATTTTGTGTGTAGAAGAAAAGTTCCCCCTGAAAATAGTAACATAACTATGGATGACTCGGTACTAAATCAGCAAACATATACAACATTCCTTGGAGTTATTATTGACAATCAATTTACTTGGAAACAACACGTACAATTTATATCAACTAAATTATCTAAAATAACTGGTATATTAGATAAAGTAAGAAACCTGCTATCACATAACTCATTTATTCTATCATATTACAGCTTCTACTCAACAAGACGGAGAAATGGGCGAGGGAACGCGAAAGTGGTCCTGGACCCTAATGATTGGAACTTTAAATGTTTCTGTTTGGACTCTTTCTCAAGTCGGCCACTCCCAGCAATGGGGATGTACAGTAGCCCAACTAAGTTTTGCGACAAAATTAGGTACGTGGCATCTGTCTAGTTTGCACTCCCGTCCCCAGCCCGTGTGGTCCTGTCTAGCAGAGACCCGTGGTGTCTAGGCAGCCCCCACCGCCTACACTACCACAGCCAGGGCACACAGTACTCGCACACGTTGGGCGCTACATATGACAATATTGCTATCATTATTTGTTTGTATCATATTAGAAGTCTCATTCTCAGTCTCTCTCTCTCTCTCTGAGGTTAATATCAATCGATTTTCACGCTACACTAATTGTAGATTAACACACACACACACACAGAAACGGAAGGCAAAGTTCAGTGTTATAAACCCACATTCTACGCTAGTTTCCTTGATCAAACAATGAGGTGTAAATAATTGTGTTCTTTTATCTAATGAACACTCTTTAAATAATACAGGTATTATGAGTAGTTCTATTTGCAACATCTGCATCAGGTAATATTATTAATGATAAGAACGTGTATTAATATACAGCTAAAGTTCTTACTGTTTCTATGAGATACTATTAGAATATAGAACATTATCGTTACCGTATCATGATTTTAGAATCTAACTTCGATTAAATTCTGTTTACTATGGAAATATATGGGAGTATAACTAAGCATTATTTAGTTTACCGGGTATATAATTTAAGTTCTAATTTACAGAATCACACACACACAGTAGTCCGTAGCATATTGGTTAGCTCACTTGGTTCACAGCCAAAAGGACACGGGTCCCATTCGCAAGCGGGAAAGAAACATTTTGGCAATTCTTCTTACACAATGCGCCTCTCTTGACCTAGCAGTAGAAATAGGCCTCTGGAATAAGAGGCCACTTACGACGTCTTGTTTTGTGTTGGTGGTCTATTACTAGCTGGTACAGTACAGGTCAACCAAACACTCAAAATTCAGATATCGGCAATTGGCTGATTACAGATTACATGCATATCTACAGCCACTCCAACCATGCATTAACACTTCACGCAATATATTCCCAGGTCGAACTTTTTTTCAGTAAAAACAAATATATATATATATAAATAAAAATAAAAATACGTGAAGCTGTAATTATTGGAAACTGAGGTGATCAGAAAATCCTCAATACTCTCTTACCCACATCACACCTAGTCATCCATTCAGCAAGGTTGCTGAACGCTGTAGTATGGTTGGGATGAGCGGGAGTGGGGTGTCGGAATGTTTACCCGTGGCAAATAAGGTGGGAAGAAGGACAAATGACAGACCAACATAGAAGTGGAACTAAGCGGAAAACCACGTCATAACAGAACCAAAAAATTAAACAGTAGGCTATAATATGGATAACCATCCATTCTCCAACGCCGAGGTAGCTAAGCAACATTTGCAATTTCAAACTTCTACAGAAACTATACGAAGAGATTAAAGGAGATGGGATATAAAGATAGATCACCAGCTGTCAACCAAAGCTAACCAAGAGGCACAAACAAACCAGGCTTGATTTCGCTCGACTATTTGTTGACCAGGGCATTGACTATTGGGCACGAGTTGTTTTGATACTGTCAGAGAGGCTCCATAATAGTACCAGGACGATTACAATTGTATCACTTAGCCGAGTTGGCGGTGGTTCTTCAAATAAGAATAAAGGTTGCTTCCTTTATATCCGCTCATGGCCGAGTGGTTACGGTGCCTAACTCTCCCAAACATACATGGAGTGAGGGGGTTCGAATCCTGGTCAGGATACCTCTCTCCCAACCAAGAGTTGTTTTCTCAGACAAGAAAACTTGCAGCTCAACCACGCATGGGTCGAAGACTGCGCTGTTGGAGGCCTAGGAACAAACGGCATGCGAGTTAGTCCTAGTTGATATTGTGCATACAATATATAGAATAGTCATCATAAAGAGTAATACTTTCCATCATATCACTCTTGGCTGATTTCATATTAACCGAGCATTATAAAACATCTTAATTTCTTTACTCATCCACTCATCATTTTTGAGAGGGTTTTACAGGATGGTTGTGTTGAGGTATGGGAGAGGTACAAGGAGAAAAGGAGAGAGGCAAAACGGAAAATTACAGAAGCAAAAAAAGATGCAAACGAAAGGTGGAGTCAAAGGCTGAGTGAGAATTTTGAAGAACGAAAGACGATGTTCTGGAAGGAGGTAAATAAAGTAAGGAAAGGAGGACAAATGAGGGAAGAGTCAGTGAAAGATGAAAATGGAGAATTACTAGTGGAACCAGTTCAAGTGAGGAAAAGATATGCCGAGTATTTTGAATCTTTGTTAAATACAAGAGATGGAAGAGAAGCAGTGATTGAAGCAGAGGTGGATGAAGATAGGTTACCCAGGCCACCCAGGTGGCAGGGAATGAATGAAAGGATTGAGGAAAATGAGGTGAAAGAAGCAGTGAAACAAATGAGAGCGGGAAAAACAGAAGGTTTGGATGGTATTGCTGTGGAGTGTATAAAGAAGGGTGGAGATGTGATAATTGATTGGTTGGTGAGACTTTTCAATGTGTGCTTTGCTGTGTCAATGGTACCCATAGACTGGAAGAGTGCATGTATTGTGCCGTTGTACAAGGGGAAGGGAGATCGGCAGGAGTGTTCAAGTTATAGAGGTATTAGTTTATTGTCAGTGGTTGGAAAGCTGTATGGCAGGGTGTTGATAGAGAGGATAATAAAGTGTACGGAAGTTGCAATAGGAGAAGAACAGTGCGGTTTTTAGGAGGGGAAGAGGGTGCGTGGATCAGATGTTTGCAGTAAGACAGTTATGCAAGAAGTATTTAGAGAAGCATAAGGAGATATTTTGGGCTTTTATGGACTTGGAAAAAGCGTATGATCGTGTGGACCGTGAAGCAATGTGGAAGGTGTTAAGGATTTATGAAATAGGAGGAAATTTGTTAGAAGCAGTTAAGAGTTTTTATGAAGGGAGCAGAGCATGTGTGAGAGTAGAAATGGTGAGTTGAGTGAATGGTTTGAGGTAAAGGTAGGTTTGCGACAGGGTTGTGTAATGTCACCATGGCTGTTTAATATGGTATGGATGGTGTGGTGAGGGAGGTGAAAAGGAGAACTATGGGAAGAGGATTGGGTTTAGTAGGAAAGAATGGTAGAGATTGGGAGTTGAATCAGTTGCTGTTCGCTGATGACACAGCATTGGTGGCGGATTCTGATGAGAAACTGCAGCGGGTAGTCAAAGAGTTTGGTGTGGTTTGTGGAAAGAGGAAACTGAAGGTGAACGTCAATAAAAGTAAAGTAATGGTGTGTAATAGGGGAGAGCATAGGGTGAATCTAGATGTGAGGCTGGATGGGGAAATATTGGAACAAGTAGAGTGTTTTAAATATCTAGGAGGAACGATAAGCAGGAGTGGAGGTGTGGAAGTGGAGGTAAAAAAGAGAGTGTGTGAAGGAAGGAAGGTTTTCGGAGCAATGGGAAGTATGTGGAGGACAAGAAATCTCGGAGTGAAAGTAAAAAGTGCACTGTATCAAGGAATTGTTGTGCCAACAGTGATGTATGGGGCTGAGACATGGGCTTTAAAGAAGAAGGAGAAAAGAGGGCTGGATGTGATGGAGATGAGCTGCTTGAGGAGTTTGTGTGGAGTACCTCGTAGAGACAGATTGAGGAATGAAGAGATACGTAGGAGAGTTGGGCAGCAGGAACATTTTTCAGCCAGAGTGGACAGAAGGGTGCTGAGCTGGTATGGTCATGTTGAGCGAATGGGAGATGAAAGGCTTACAAAGAGAATAGGTGAGTCAGGTACAAGGGGAGATAGAAGGGCAGGAAGACCCCCATTGAGATGGAGAGACTGTGTAAGAAAGGCTTTGGATGATAGAGGAATAACTATAGATCAGGCAGGGGAAGTGGTGGTGGACAGGAGTGAATGGAGAATGTTTGTGAATAGTTGAGTGAACACGTGGTCATTTGGAGTAAGGGGTCGGGCGCAAGTTGGACTAGATAATAGTCCATCAGGCGCCTGGCCCGGGGAGACGATTAATATGAAGGGTGTGCTTGGAAGTGTGGTGGGAGGGCTTGTGGCTTTGGCTCCGCTGCATGTCTGCCTGCCGAGATCGGAACCTTTCCGGGTGGTCGGGGGCCGGGGGAGTGCTGGAGCGACCTTGGTGACCCTGGTCTCTGGGTCTTCTCCTGGGTGACCTGGATGTGTGTGAGTTTGTGCTTTTTATATGTGTTTATTTGTTGTTTTATGTTGTTTTTATGTTTTCCTTGTTTTTGCTCTGTCTTGAGTCGGCTACCCCCAAAATGGGGATTGGGCCTGAGCATATAGATAGATAGATAGATAGATCCACTAGTACCCCTAACTTACTAATTAACTCCTCACTTATATTGTCCAAATACTATTAAGCTAGCATGACTTGATATAATATGCACATTAACCACTCCTGTCTATACCATCGGTTGTTTACCTAAAAACCAACGACGTTCGGTTTAGTAACTCATCCTAGCCACTTCGCCCGCCACTATCTGTGCAATATAGGATAGATCTTCCCTTATTACTTCCTTCCCCCCTTAGTGAATTCACATAACTTGTTTGCGAATATAATACATAATACCTTACCTAAACTATCATTGGTGAATAGAGAGACCAGTTTATCATGAGGATCAATAAATATATAATCATTAATCCCATTAGGATTGACTAGTTTTGGCAGTTTAATCGGGCTTTTCATTAGAGGGTTTATACAACTTAAGGAGGTTCTGTAGGAATTATAGGGACACATACTATGTCATATTTACCCTCTGACTTTCATATTCCCTTTCTACTCTGAATTAAATAGTCTCCTTTTCTACTCTGAATATAATAGTATAATGCTAGTCTGAATAAACTGCCAAATACGCGTCCTAATTCCACTAGGCTTACATAAACATTAAAATAAACAAAAAACATAAAAGAGGGACTTTTTCAGAGGTCTGACTCCATGGGCTGACTGGCCCATGGTATAAAGACTAATATTAGTCTTAATACCATGGACTGGCCCATTCACGGCGGATCCCATTGACAATCAGCACATCACAGCCATGTGCCTATCTAATTATGTGTCAAAGCTTTCTGTCGTTAATGATCCTACTGTAGCAATCGGTAGCCTATTTTACATATCTACCCAACTGTTGCATGCTTATCACGAAGCAGCAGTCCGTTTTCCAGATCGTCTTTGTGGATCCCACTTACAACTTAAGCATCTGTATCATATCCTCTCTTACTCTACACTTCTAATTTATGCAAGCCTAATGTTTTCCCAAGTCCCATTTCTTTTGTACTGACCATATCATGTATTTCTTGACATTTACTACCTCAATAATTGTTTACTTCTGTTAAATGGTCTAACCCATTCTGGCTATAATTCCGTGTCATTTGACCTTAGTCGTCAGGCATTAGAATATTATTGATGTTCTAATGTTCTATTATTCTGGATTGTTTTGCCATTCTTCTTTGTACCGTAGCTTCCAATCAATATATGGATACTGGACAGCAAAATTAAAAACATAATCCATGTGAAGCCTTACTAAAGACAGGTGAAATTTTAAAATTACATTGTTGTTATTCACGCTTCTACGGTAGATATCTATGAATAACTCTGATTTCAAACAATGTTGCATTGCTGTTTTGGTTTCATATCACGACTGACGATGACTTCCAAACCTTTTGTAATAATTGAGTTACTTAATTCCATGTTATTTAGCCATCTAGATACCACTGATATTGCGTCTTGCCCCTGTTGCCACTCAGATTGGTGAACAAATTATATATTTGTTCTTCTTCTGAGATATAGCTGGTGGTTTTTGGCTACCCTGACCTTGAGTAAGGGAGATGGGTAATGGAATCGGACATCACAAGAATGCATTGAGCCATTGAATCTCCTCATGCGGGAGATATATGGTGCGTAATTATTGACAAAACAAATATTGTTAAATTGATATCCTGAAATTTCTGTCGATTTCCCAATGTTCACTAAACTGCATGTATTTATCTACATTAAATATCAACTGACAAGGTATTGCACCATTCGGGTAGTGTATCAAATTATATTTGGAGAGCATGAACCGTTATCAGGATCACTAATTCAACCTATATTTAGTGTCATTTTAAAAAGTAGCAATCTTTTTAGTTAGGCCTAAATCAAGGTCGTTAAAGTAAAAAATTAACAATTGAGGAACTAAAACTGACCATCGTGTAAGACCCCAACCTTCACTACACCCCAATCTGATTGTATAGGCTACTGTTAATGTTAATTTTTGGTTTCCTACTAATTAGCCATGGTCTAATTCACGCAATATAGTTCGCCCTATTCCATGAGCTGCTTCTTTAATCAGCAATCATTCATGTGTATATTTATCGAAAACTTTACTGACGTGTCAATATCTTTGAAGGTATTTTTTGTCTGTTTATCGATTCGTATGCTTGGGAAAAGAAAGTTTAATAGATAGCGAGATACTCGCAGCCAACACGGTTAAATTCAATTAAAAGATTGATGATTAAGTATTTAACAAATGTGACAGCAGCATACTACTCATAATTTGACGTTTTTAATTTAGTCAGTAGCCAGCCCTTATTCCCATAAGGGGTAGGGAGTATCAAGAAGAAACACATGAAAGGAGGCAAAGCAAGAGGCGGCAGGGGAAGAATCCATACAACAGTTCGCACACAAACATTCGGAAACCTCAATCACTTATTAGCCCCCAAGATGACTGGCTTCACAGATGCTGGCGGGTGCCCAACCCCGAAAGGGGTTGAAATTGGGGAGCTATCCCCCCGCCAAAGGCGGCATTTCTAGGGCCTTTCCTAGCTGATGCTGAGAGGATTGGGTTCTAGTCATGTGGTGATGGGCTGGCTTATCAGAGTGAGAACTGAGCGATCTCTGCCATACCCATAGCTTACTCTGACTGTTCCTTTTACTTATATATTTTCTAGATCTCAAGTGACGGCGTCCCTTCCGTGGATCGACCTCCCAATCTACCAAGATTGAAGCCAAAGCATCACATTTTTCCTTTGCCCTTCAACTTTCTCTTCATAATTGCTGAGGGGCACAGGGCCCTGGGTGGGGCTTTGGTTTCCCGGGCGTTTCCGCGCCCTCCTCAGCTCCCCGTCATGGAGTGGCTTCGGTCACCCAGGCTTTATTGTGGTCGGCAGGGAGGGTACTGTGAGGGCGCTCGGTTATGGTCTTGGCCTTGCTCGGGGCCTTGGGGCTGTTCGGCCAGGCAGCTTGGGGAACGACAACAACAACAACAACCTCGGATGCTATAAACGTTCGGACAAATTAAGTCTCTTAGTCATTTAGCTGTATAAAATTACATTTTATTGAGTAACATCTAATACAGTTGATGCATATAAACATTTAGGATAACTCATAAAATCTATACTCGGTGTCAGCGAACTTGGAGCTAATCCTGACCGCATACCATCTTATAAAGAACAAAACAAATATATGAGTAGATCAGGAAATAGATGTAGAAATTGACTACCCGTTTCTTGAGCAGTTTTTGGGTTATAGAAAGGCTAAGGATAAGAATTACAGCCAATGTCGCTGACACCAACACCAAGTATAGTATTATTAAAACAATCACTAACAAGTGTATAATAGATAATAAATAACAATCTATGCAACTTATTGTGTTCATTTTAAGTTATGTATACAATGTGGATCTATAAAGTAGTGATGCTTACCATTCTGGTGTGTGTGTGTGTGTGTATGTGTGTGCTAATCTACAAAGTTTGTCGCGGGTAAATCTATTATATTTAGAGATAGAGAGAGAGAGCGAGAGCGAGAGAGAGAGAGAACCTTCTAATATGATACAAACAAATAATGATAGCAATATTGTCATATGTAGCGCCCAACGTGTGCGAGTACTGTGTGCCCTGGCTGTGGTAGTGTAGGCGGTGGGGGCTGCCTAGACACCACGGGTCTCTGCTAGACAGGACCACACGGGCTTGGGACGGGAGTGCAAACTAGACAGGTGCCACATACCTAATATTTTGTCGCAAAACTTAGTTGGGCTACTGTCCATACATAGCTTAATATATACATATCTGCAGTACTGTAATTTAGCTTGGGATGCAACACATAATACTCTGAAATCACTAGTCACAATCCAAAAAAGCATAATTAGACAACTAACAAGATCAAGGCATCACGCACATACTTTGCCACTATTCAATACAGCAGGTATTCTAAAACTTTGTGATATTCACACTTTAGAGAGTATACAATTTATACATAATCAATTAAAATTCCCTTAATGTTATTGAATTTACTACTGCGTCATCAATTCACTCACTCTATTAACACTTGTTATAAAGATAATTTGAGGCTCACTTGACCTCATAGAGAATTATGCAAACTATTTATAACTTGCAATCTGTAGAATAACCTACCTTCATATTTAAAAACTATATCCGACAAAGTAATCTTTAAAATCTATGCTAAAAAGTACCTACTAAATCCTACTAATTTTGTTCACTCATTAAGACCCACTTATGTATTGGATACAGTAATATAATAGTGCTATAGTTATGTACTTCACAACCTTGTTAGAATCAGTCAATAGTATAATATTGAAGTTCAGGTTCATATGGCAATGAATCGTATATAATGAGATAAAATATTATTGTGTATTACTGTGTTATTGTAATATCTATTGTATTATTATTGTTTTATGTATTATATCTTGTATTGTGTATTATTGTATTTATTACTAATACAATGTCTTGTAGAACAGTACAATTGGAGCCTTTAAAAATCAATATGGTTAATGGGCTCAGCCAGTTATTATGACTGTAATTGTAACATTTTGTAATTATATGTGGCTAAATTTACGGATTTGTTTGTTTGTTTGTATCTCTAAAGTTTTGTAATATGTTCTTAATTCAAAATGTCTTAAGTATTTTTTCTTCCCATAATCTTCTTTCAGAACGCCAGTACAGCTTCCTTAAGGGCTGCTCTACTGGTGATCTCCTTACTTATCTTACTAACTCTTGGTTAAACCGGTGCGATTTTGTTTGAGGACTTGAATGAATGTGAGAATGAATACACGAAGGTTAGCACCGAGTGGCATTGTTTTGGACATTTTACTACTTCGAAAGTGTTAAGGTTATCTAACTTACTTAAGACATTATTCGTACGGTTTGTTCCGAAGTCAAGGTATCATCTTGGTAACTCTATGTTGAACTTGTTCCAATTTGTCTATATCTTTTTGATAGTAAGGGCACCAGAACTGAACGCAGTATTCCAAAAGTGGGCGAACTAATGAATTGTAAAGGGTGAGGATAATGTCTTTTGATTTATGTTCAAATGATCTACCTATGAAACCTATACTTTGTTTTACCTTCTTAACAACTTCAGCACAATGTTGACTTGGTTTTAAGTTACTGGATATTGTTACTCCTAAATAGTTTTTTCTGTCTACACTCTTTAGCTGGGTGCCATTCATCGAATAGTCAGCTTTTTTCATTGTGGTATCCGATATGAAGTACTTTACACTTATCTTCATTGAAGCACATTTGCCAGATTTTAGCCCATTGTGAAAGCTTGTTTAAATTGTTTTGCATAATCTTCCATCTCTGAAGCTGTTTCGCCCCTGCGCTTCACAGTCTCACTCCCCATATATATATATATATATATATATATATATATATATATATATATATAGAGATAGATAGATAGATAGATATATCTTCAACATATTACATTTTTGCATTATCCTGGTATTGCCATCCGAAATGGTTGTTGTTGTTGTTGTTGTTTGTATATATGCTTGCCCTAGTCTCTGGCCATGATATATTTTCACCTACTTGACTTCTGAATTTGAGTGTCGTTAGGATACTAAGCGAACTAATTGACAAATGATAAGGAATAGAAGGAATAAATACACTGTATACCAATGGAAAAATACTAATAATATTGCTAATAAGAACAATAAGAGTACCAAAGTATTATTGTGTTGGGGGAGAATGCATCTACTTACAGTTGTTTGAAAGAAAAGACCTTGAATAAATTACTGTCTAATAAATTACAGACGAAATTGGTCAAATATGTTTAATCCAACGCTGATATGTGTAAAATTACGAATAATAAAAAAGCAAGCTATGTTTTTGTTTAGTCTGTACAAAAGCTTAAGCTTAACAGACTTGGCAACAATGCTTGTTGTGTATATATTTTGCATATGTTTATTAAATGTCGATAAACTTAATCATATATTATCTTATTTGATGGACAAATATGGTTTCGGAATACATCCCTGAAGCATAAATATTCTTTTTGGCGATCTTAATGAATATTTAACAAGAACTTCACATCCACCAATTACTAGTTTCTGATGAATAGCCCAAATAGTATTTATTGCACTGGAGGTACACCAAATTACAATGCGTTATTTCATTAATGTTCTCTCTTCCAGTAAATGGGGACGAAATATTTGCTCTTACCGATGTGTCAACACCACTTTTCTCTGGGTGATACAGTTACACACACGTTTATCAGTTTCAATAATACTTATGTTTATATATTTGTTCTACATATCTATACAAATGGAAAATAAAAATAAAATATATAATTGCAGTATATACAGTATAATAAGTTAACACAGTATGTTTGCTCAAACATTACTAAAATAGCATAGATAAAAGTAGCTCTGTTACAGTTGGATGTACAGTCTGGTCAACTAATTGTACCTACAACCATGGGCATTACTGTTTTGTTTTTAAGATGCTGGTACCTGTATAACAGGTGCACATAGGGCCACAACCTGTACACCTTAATCCATTGAAGATTATGACAAATTATGACAGTTTATTATAGCAATCATTAGAAGATTTTATACAGCTTAGGAATGAGCTGTGGAAATTATTAAGGTAAAGACTATCTTAATCGATACTTTGACTTCCAATTATACTCTTCATAATCTGAATACAATCGTCTAATAATAGCTAGTCATCGGATCTTTTAAGAATTAAGTAAGCGAATGGTCCTTAAATTAACCATCTTGGATGACAAAAACTAGAACACATTATTTTTTTTTTTTTTCTATATTCCAACTACTCCCTCTCGGGCATAGGCTGATAGCCTTTACACTCTACCGCTGAACACGGTGAGGCCCGTGAGGTATTTTTCCAGTCTAGGGAGTGAGACATGCGAAGCACCTATTCACGGCTCGAGCCCAACTCCATCTCTGAAGCTGCTTCGCCTCTGCGCTTCACAGTCTCACTCCACAGGCTCGGACCCTCACTCTCAGAACGCCACCTATTGAGCAATTAACTCACTAGGCATTGCCCCCCCTGTACCATATTTTGAATATGGGAATATTCATACAGTGCTATTTAATCAGGGAACAATGAGGGTATTTTGTTTTGGCATTTCGGTGTGCTGTGGTAATGCACTGAAACTAGGTACAACACAAATTCCATCCCAATAATATCTTCCCATTGACATATTGGGATTCGAATCCAGGTCCATTGAAATTACCACTCCAGTGGCAAGACCACTCTGCCACACCTCCCCTAAACACAGGAACTAGGTATATAAAATTGTATTGATTAACCCTCTCACGTTCTTGACGCAATTTTGAGCCTATTAGGGATACTTTAAAGCCTTTTAAAACCATCAGGGGTATTTAGAAACTTTAGTTTAGTTACATTAACCTCTGCAGTTGTCTTTGAGTTAGCTGTGGGCATAAAACTAATTTTGGAGAGGTAATTATATGAGTGAGAGAACTCTATTTCTCATTGCTAATCTGGCAACCTCTGCGTCATATGGTCGTGAGAGGGTTAAGTTAGAACTAGAGTGAACGTATAAGCAAGAAAGAAAACTTACTGTGGTACTGACTGATTTACTACATTATGGTGGGTGACGAATAAATAACAATGGAAGTAGCACAAGTGAATACATTATATATTTATATACAGTGCAATAGATGGATAGAACCTGTGAAATACAATAGAATAATATGGTGTAGAAAAGGCAGGGAAACTAGCTAAGTCTGAAGTGTAGATAGCGTTGTGTTGTTCGGAGGCTTTAACATTAATCAAGGCCTACCTAAAGATAAAGAAGGTTGGTTGATGGACTAGTGCTACAAAGATCCATGAGGGCCTCGGAATGAGATGGGCCCTAAGTTGAGTGGTCAATCCTGTAAGACCTTGAGTAAACTGGGACAGGTTGTCCTTCTCACAGGAAACATATCCGCTTGGGGATATTTTATGCATGGCAACCCTCATAAACGGGAGTATGGTGTTCAGAAATAGATAGATAGATATTTAGAGAATGTTTACATACATGGAGTCGATATGAGACCTAGATAATATATAATTATATTCGGCCAAGGGTAACAAGGGATAAATTGTGGATTGTATACATTTGACTGGAATTAAGAAGAGGCCCTGAAAGACGGAGACGAGACTCTTAGTACTTTGCATTTCAATAAATACTTTTTCTGGGGTAACATAAATGGGTAAAGTTGGGGCTGAAGACTTCCCGGGGGTGGTGGTGAAACGTCGGATGCTGAACATCTGTCAGGTCTTAAGGAAGAAAACTGCGAGTAGGAATCTTGGGCGAGGATACCCAAACACGGTGATAGGATACTTAGACACTGGGCTCACTAAAAAAAGGTTGTCCCTCCCACAGGATACCTAGTGAGCTGGTTGATATACTCAGACGAGACTGTGTTGGGATAGTCAGACACAGAATTTGCCGACGAGATACTCGGTCGACTCTTCTCAGGATAACTAAAGAAGCAAGCTTGCTATGGTGGAGATGGGCTGGTCCAAGTGAGGTATATGCCCCATTTCAGCTCCATTTTGGAGTCTAGCGGGTGCGGCTTGGAAGATCTACTTGTTCCTTTACTTGACACCTGACTTGGTGACAGTTTTGTCCATATCGCTCTGGCGACTCAGGTAGTGGCGAGATGAAGAGCAAGATGACAGGTATGACTGGTGGGGATTCCCATGGGGCCTGGAGGGCGGAGCAAGTGACATAGTGGCTGGGGGCGGGACTTGTGATGTTAGCGGCTTCATAGAGGATAGTACTGGTGGGGGTAGTGTATTGTTTTGAGGGTTGAGGTGATGGCTGCGAGGTGTGTTGGGCCTTCTCTCGATGTTGAATCAGACATAACAGTATATTTTTGTGTTCATAGGTATTGGCAATGTGAGTATTTGGGACTAAGTTTGGTCACGATAGGCTGTATTTGGCTAGTCTAATCTAGTCTAGGTTGGCTTATTTCTCGTTCAGCAAACTTTGCGTGATAATAATCGCAGGTTGGCCACATATTGTGAAATATGAAAAGTATGATAGAGTTTGTTGACTTTGCACAGTTTAAATATAAAGCATCATCAAATAAAATTCTAGATCCCTTCTCAACCTAAGTATGCCACGAGAGAAAATCTTAGATATCAAGGAAATTATAAGATCATTATTTGTCCAGTAGCGAATATGGTATATGCGCCTAATTAAGGAATTAGTAAAAACTTTTAAAACCTGAATTGTTATATGTCAACAACTTCGGGATTTCAGGACTTTCAGTAGCCTGTAACTCGCTAGGACTACCGTTTATCAAAATATGAAGTTCTCGATAGTTTGGCTGTTTCATTTGCTTTTGCTGCATGAGATGGCATCACTTTACTTTACATATGTTTCAATATGATTGATATTAAATTGTTGTTAATTATAAGAACATAAGAACATAAGAAAATGGGAGTCTGCAAAAAGCCTATCGGCCCATACAAGGGAGATCCCTGTCACACCCAACCCCAATTACAAGGCCCAATTATAGGCCCAACTCACTAATACCTTGAGTACTGACCCCACCAAAATGGTCAGAGATTAACACAAGATAACGGGGGTCTGCTGAGCGCCGATTGGCCCACACCTGGTAGATCCCCCTCACACCCAACCCATCTCGTCCATATGCCTATCTAATTTTATCTTAAAGCTCCCTATCGTTCTTGATCCCACTATATCACTTGGTATATTATTCCACCCATCTACAACTCTGTTACCAAACCAATATTTGCCTATATCTTTTCTGAAACGAAATGTATCTAATTTATAACCATTTGTTCGAGTTCTTTCGCTATCACTGAGCTTCAGCACATTTTTCATGTCTCCTTTATTTACCCCACTGAACCACTTCAACACTTCTATCATATCCCCTCTAACTCTGCGTCTGTCTAACGAATGTAAGCCTAATATGTTCAACCTTTCTTCATATGGTAGATTTCTAATATTATGAATAATTTTTGTCATTCTTCGCTGTACTCTCTCCAAGGAATCTATATCCATTCTGTAATAAGGACACCAAAATTGGACAGCAGAATCCATATGAGGTCTTTCTAATGACAAGTAAAGTTTCAAGATAACATCGGCAGTTCTGTTACTCACACTCCTTGAGATGAACCCCAGAATCCTGTTTGCCATGTTACGTACGCTTATACACTGTTTTCTAGGTTTCAAATCGTTGCTAACAAACACACCCAAATCTTTCTCGCAGTCTGAGTTTTCTAATTCATCATTAGCTAGTTTATATTTTGCATTAGTATTCGTCTTCCCTATCTTTAATACCTTGCATTTGTCAATGTTAAAATTAATCTGCCACTTTACTGACCATTCGTGTAAGGTATCTAGATCCCTTTGGAGGCACTCTATTTCGCTATCTGAATCTATTGGTCTCCCTATTTTGGTATCGTCTGCGAATTTACTTATCCTACTAGTTATACCTAAATCAAGGTCATATATGTATATGATAAATAACAGAGGACCCAATACAGATCCCTGGGGGACACCACTCTTGACCGATCCCCACTCTGACTTAGTACCATTTATGCTGACTCTCTGCTTCCTACCAATTAGCCATGACCTAATCCATCCTAACAACGCCCCACCTATTCCATGCGCCTCAACCTTTCTCATCAATCTCTCATGAGGGACTCTGTCGAAAGCTTTACTGAAATCCAAATATATAATATCATATGATTTGTCATTATCTACTGCTTCATATACCTCTGAGAAAAAGCTAAGCAAATTAGTAAGGCAAGAACGTCACTGAGTGAATCCATGCTGAGAAGAATTGATTAAGCTAAATGTTTCTAAGTGGCTTCTCATTTTCCTAGCAATAATTGACTCTAGCAGTTTTCCTATGATTGAAGTGAGACTTATGGGACGATAATTTGATGCTATGGATTTATCACCTTTTTTGAAGATCGGAACTACATTTGCAAGCTTCCAAGCTTCTGGAACTATACCTGTTTCTAATGACTTGTTAAAAATAAATGTTAATGGGTAACTTAACTCATCTCTGCATTCTTTTAATACTCTAGCATATACCTCATCAGGACCAGGTGATTTCTGAGGCTTCAGTCTGTCAATTTCCTTAAGCACATCATTTCTACTTATAGTAATCGTACTTAACCTATTTTCTATACTATCGCTATATACCTTACGGACTTCTGGAATCTGTGCCAAATTTTCATTAGTGAAAACGGATAGAAACTGACTATTTAATGTACTGCACATTTCTATCTAACTTTAGATTTATATAGTTGGTAAAAAGCGTTAGGGTTATTTTTTGAGTCGTTGGCTATCCTTATTTCATAATTTCTTTTTGCTGTCCTAATTTCCTTTTTGACCTGTCTTGATAGAGTCTGATAGTAAATAAGTAGGTGAGTTTCGCCTTTCTTAATTTGTCTATAATTATATTCCTTTCCTTTTTCCTATAAGATCTATTAGTTTATTATTCATCCATTTTGGTTGGTTCTGTATCGATCTAAATCTTCTTTTGGGGATATATTTATTTTGCGCATTGTGAAGTGAAGAAATAAACTGTTCATATGTAGCTGTCAAGCTTAACTCTGGCTTATCCTGACTTAATTGTTTAACAATAGGGTCCACCCTTATGGCTCTTCTTATCCCACCATAATCGGCTTTTCTGAAATCTGGGATAAGTGACGGATTCTCTTTAGCATTTCCTGTTCATTGTATATTAAAATAAATAGATTTG
This sequence comes from Paralithodes platypus, assembly GCA_032716605.1. NCBI lineage: Eukaryota > Metazoa > Arthropoda > Malacostraca > Decapoda > Lithodidae > Paralithodes > Paralithodes platypus. Next base: position 14,537,981 of record CM064511.1, on the reverse strand, counting down.
TGATCACTATTCCTAGTTGGTCCCCTATCTCAACATTATTTATCATATGTTCATTTACTGAGAACTAAATCAAGGATATTATTACCTCTAGTCGGCGAGTCAATGAATTGAAATAAAAAACTATCTTGTACCGCCTCAATAAACTCCTCAGAATCTGAGTCGCCGATCTGATGCTGCCAATCTATCTTCGGAAATTAAAATCCCCCATAATGCACACATTGCTAAACCTTGATGCTATTTTCACTTCCTGCCATAAAGATTTACCTTAATTTTTACTCATATTTGGTGGTCTATAAATTACTCCAATAACTATGGTCTCGCTACCTTCGCTAACCTCTACCCAAACACTTTCGTTATCATTATTTAGCCTAATACCTGATTTAGTACAGCATTTTAATGAACTCCTGACAAACACTGCTATACCGCCGCCCCTCCTACTTGTTCGGTCATATTTAAACAAACTATATCCTGGTATATCAAATTCTGCTAAAAAATGCTTGGATTCTGTATTAATCCATGTTTCAGTAAGCGCTATTATGTCTATATTTTCATTGCTAACAAGTGCTCTAAGTTCGTCCATTTTATTACATAAACTCCTACAGTTTGTGTAATATAATCTCAATGTATTTCTTTTACTGGTGTCTGGTGGACCTTCTTTTCTTCTATTAGTATCTGTTTCACTGTTGTTATTATCTTGTACTAAAGTAGATATTGTACCACTATTTATATGACTAACTTCTATTACTGCATTGTCACCTATTGTTTCACTATTATTAATAACATCTAATTTCCTTTCCTGACTATTTTTTCTATCACCTAATTTATTTTGTTTTCTTTTGATGGGTCATTTCCAATTTAAAACCCCACCTCAACTGCTCTATCAACTAACTTCCCTTGCGTACAAGCTATCGTTACCGTAGTAGAGGCTCCAGTTGTCTATGAATGGTAATGACAACGCTTTGCACAGCGCTGCCAGCCAGCAATTAAAACCAATTGCTCTGGACAACCATTCACGTCTGACACCTCTTCTTGGCAAGATAAAGCAAGCAATGGGAATCCCACCCTTCATCCTAATATTATCTAAGGCTACCCTATACAACTTACGCAGTTCAACACTGGTAAGCTTTCCTACGTCATTGCTACCTGCACTAAGTACGACTATGGGTTTATCTCCAAAGGCGTCAATGACGTCCTTCAATCTCTCACAAACTCTACCTATGCCTGCCCCGGGGAGACACTCCAGCTTCCTAACTTTGGTGGAGAGATTGTCACCTAAATACATAACCATAGAGTCTCCAACAACATTGATAAGCTTACACTTACCTTTATTTGTAGTTTCCTTACCTCCCTTACTCGTGTTTTCCTCGCCCCTGGAAACACTCCCAGCCTCGCTATCACTCCCAGCCTCGCTATCCTTCACTTGTTCTCCATCACACTCATCAGGTAAGGTGATGAACTTGTGGCTGATCTTGAGTGGGTCCCTTTTCAGCTTGCACGTCGTTGCACTTGTTGCAACCACTTTACAGGGAGTTTCACGATCCCTAGGAAAACTAGCCTCACTCTTCTTCTCCACCATGACTAGTTTCAAGGCCAAGTTTTCATATTTTAGACATTGAATCTCCTGCTCCACATTGTCCAGCCTTTCCTGCAAAGCAAGACAAAGCTGGAGAACATGGGAGGAGGTAGCAATCTCATCAACACAAGCCATGTTTCACTAAAAAAGTTCACTAGCACCACACTAAGGGGTAAACAGGTTCACTCGCGGTCACTGTGGACGTCCGCACTGGTCAGAGGTCAGTGGGCGAATATATATGGTCAGACATCTTCTGTGTTGAGAGATGAGACGATACCACGGGGTGAGGGTGGCATTGGAGGTCTATACTTGATAAGTATTTTTCATATTACGCCAGTCTTTACGTGTTTATTTGTTTATGATTTATGTACATACAGTATATTCTTATTTACAGAAGTTTAAGATGGTAAACTTGTAGAACCACAACAACAGTTCTTGAACAGTATTTAAGGAAGAATGTAATGCAGGCCGTGGTCATCAGTTATCTATAAGTCTCTCGTTACTTTATAAATACAATAACGAAGTTGGTGGCACCAATGGCATTGCATTTGCATAACTTTACATGTATGTATTAGTAGCCTATAAGGCAGCCTCTGGAGCATTATTTGTGTGTTCCAAAATGTTCTTCTATATACTTTGTTATATTTTCACTGTTTTCCTCTGGTAACATAGCTTGTATATAATTTATATGCTTCACCTTTTGCACAAACATTATGTTTTTAACCCTGTGCCCAAAATATATTCAGTATAATATAAACACTTTTAGAAGAGCTGTAACGAGACTGTTGTAATTTTGGTGAAAACTTCAAGAGCACTAATAATTGGTGAATGTATTGGATATTATGACCGAGTAACATGTTCTAACAGGTTCTGTCTGTGTTGCAGGTAGGTGGTGGGCGTCCCGACACAGAGACTACCACAGGTGTCTACACCGGATTAATAAGTGTTACCATGATGATAACAAAACTGGTCAAGGCATAGTGAGAATCATGATACCAACTATAGTATAATGATCCTTGCTATGACTCCACCAATTTTGTGTTCAGTCATTTGCTATTATGGTTAATTTGTTATAGTGCAACACTGATAAGTCCAACAGTGTATAGTATATGGTCAGGTTATACAAATAACAGCTTTGGTAGTAAAGGCAGGCGTAAGGTAGGGTTGGACCTCGAAAGACATGGGATTAGGTAAAATAAAGAACTTGACAACAGAGGCAGCCCTTGGCAGGGTTGCCTGGAAAGCCACCATTAAGGATGTGAAACTGTAACCACTCTCTCGAAGCGGTTATTTAACTTGTATGTGTATGCACAGTGAAGTCCATGCCAAATTGTGGTAAGGGGGTAGATACAAGACATTAGCAAAGGATAAGAATAGAGACGTAGGGAACTACTCTTGAAAATTTCAAATATTACTTAACTTGACTCACATGGAAGTCTTTGTTGTCGAAATTCTATAAAGTGAGTGGTGAAGCTAATGTGTTTTTAAGATGAACGGTAACATTGATGTTTCCTAAGTTGTTTAGGTGTCATTTTTGTGTGCCGTCTTCGTTTTGTCTCCTGTCTTTATTGACGGACTGAAAAACTTAAATTACCTGCAATATTGTCATATCATGTACAGTACACCTGCTTCTTTGGACATTATCATATTTGTTTAATCTATCTGTTCACAATTTTCAGTTATGTGCATGGTATTATTAACGGTATTCGTTTCCAATTGCAGTCAAAGCAATTGATGTTCTGTTCTACCCCTGCCACAGTGACTATGACCTGTTCTGCCACAGTGACTATCACCTGTCCTGTTATAGTGACCATGACCTGTCCTGTCATAGTGAACATGAGCTGTTCTGTCATAGTGATCATGACCTGTCCTGTGATAGTGAACATGACCTGTCCTGTGATAGTGAACATGACCTGTCCTGTTATAGTGACCATGACCTGTCCTGTCATAGTGACCATGACCTGTCCTGTCATAGTCACCATGAACTGTCCTGTCATAGTGATCATGACCTGTCCTGCCATAGTAAACATGACCTGTTTTGTGATAGTGAACATGACCTGTCCTGTCATAGTGACCATGACCTGTCCTGCCATAGTGACCATGACCTGTCCTGCCATAGTGCCCATGACCTGTCCTGTCATAGTGACCATGACCTGTCCCGTCATAGTGACCATGACCTGTCCTCTCATAGTGAACATGACCTTCCCTGTCTCCTGCTATCTGTCGTGTTTATCCGGACCACCATTGCAGCCAGCCAAGCTGATTACGTTCTCACATAAATTGACTGCTCAGAATTGAAAGTGAATTGGGTTTTTATAAACCATTCAGTCCCACACCAGCGTGCAATTTCAGGCATATTTGCATTCTAATCCTGAAAAACACTTAAAGGAATTAGACTTGGCTCATTTGGAATTGATAATAATAATAATAATAATCATCATAATAATAATAATAATAATAATATTTATAATAACAATAATAATCCAAACAATAATGATATTAATAATAATGTAAAGATTAATCATGATGCGTATATTTGTGATAAAAACAATATCAATAATCAGTAAAAGTCATAGGTACTCCTAGTTTCCACTCATTATTTCCCCTCCATTGCTCGTTCTTTACTCACCCCCCCCCCCCCCTGTACTGTGTTTTCCTCCGCGTTGGTGTTATCTGTTTAACCAATTAATGATGGGTTACACTCACCCTCTGATCACACTGACAAGTGCGAGATAAAAATATGTGTCATAATATGTGTGTGTGTGTGTGTGTGTGTGTGTGTGACATTAAACAGAATCTACCGACCCATACATGTCCTCTTGGATCTGACTAACTTGTCTCCCATAGGCTTTAAGAGAGATCGAAAGTGAATAATGGTCTATGGCAGTAGCTGAACAAAAATAAATGAACCATCGGTTTCAAACGTATGATAGTGTGCAAGGTTATGCTCTAAATGTATTTCCAGTGTTCATATATATATTTTTAATGTTTGATATAATAATAGCTTTGAATAAATGTATTTCTTCGCTAAGATAATTAATATGATGCGTGTGTTTTATTTTTTTCCAAACCTCTATTGCTTAACTTAAACAGTACTCAATTTCAGGAAGTCATACAAATGAAAACTATTAGCACACAATGCGATGGCTGAGAAGCCCACGCCAGAAGCTAAAATTGTAAAACAAACATAATTATTTAATACGACCTAAGTTGACCTCTATTGAGTATCCGTCCCTCCACTACAACCAGCCCAGCATATTACGTCCTCACATAAATGTTTTCCCCTTAATATATATTGAAATGTGTTTTTATGAACCATTCACTTGCCACCCCATGCCACCATTCTTAATATTAATATGATTACCATTAAACCATTTAATTTAGTTTGAGAATGGATAGTGGGATGTACAGTAGAGAGTTAGTAAACACAATTATTACCCTTTTGATTCCATGAGATCTATCTTAACTTGGGTATATTCTTCTATTGTTAGCCAGACTATTAATAATATGCTTCCACCATACTGGATAGGTTTCATTCTTCCCAGAACAGACATTGGCCTCTCATACACTGATCAATGTGTTTGGCATTGTTATATAGAAACACTCTACGCCCTTGATTATACTCACGAAATATATATTATTTTATCTTATAAATGTATATATTTAGCCAAATATTTAAAGTACATACATATATTTGCAATACTATAACTTTAATTAACCTGGCCGAGCCTTTTGTGAGTATGAAAACTCTCCTGAAAAGGTCCCTAATTAAACTATCGCTAATTTTAAGCAACGCAGACGGACAATATCATATGCTTGAAGCTTATTTCTCAAATGAAAATAATTGATATCAAGTTATCTATAGATGGTTTCGTTACTAGCACGGAATGAACATCTTTCTTGACGTACATCAAAACGCCTCCCCCAGTTGTGTTTATCTGACTACATTCACTCATTGCATATCCAGGAATATTGTTTGCTGCTAAAAGTTTTTCGTTGAGAGCACACCTCGCTTTTTTCTCTTTCTCTCCCTCTCTCTTTGGCTTGTAACCATTCTGCCCCATTCAACCTACTGTTTTAAGATGCTTACCCCCATCCAGGTGTCAATATTTTCCTGGCGAGCGGTAGCGAGCCAGCATATAATTATTTTTGTTTTGACAGGTAGCTGAATTTGTACATTTTTCGATAGAAAAATGTCCCCGGCGAAGCCGAATTTTCCATACAATGCTGGCTCGCTAACGCTCGCCAGGAAGGAATCGACACCTGGATGGGATTAAACGTCTTAAAACAGTTGACTGAATGGGGCCGAATGGATACAAGCCAGGGAAAGAGAGAAAAGGAGAGAGAAAATAAAAAAAGCTGGTAACCCCCCTTTAAATGCTTAGTCATGATTCAGTGATGCCCATTACGTCAAATTTGTCTGCAAAAACTATGTATTCAAGGTCTGAAAATGTGCTATGAGTACTCAAAGCATTTGCAAACAAATCTTGAATAGCCAGGAAAGAGTTCTTTTAGTTGGTTGATGAATGTACTTGATTGGCAAACTGCATTATGTAAATTCACTCGATTGTCCCCGACCAATTATGTTTTTTTGATTTAAAGGAATAAACTGTCATTACGAAGTCGTCCGAGTCTTGCTATTCAATATGGTTCAAGTGGAGACCGTCTGCATCAAACATATGGGGTTGCCGGAAGAAGTGATCCCACGTGTTGATGAACTCTCTGATACTTCCTCAGCAGCTCCTCGGACCATGTGTGTTTTATATCATGTGTAGCTATGTGGATCAGGTACTGTACAGGGTATTATTAGGGGCGCCCAAATGAGAGAGAGTGAGAGTGAGAGTGTACGTCAGAGAGAGGGGGGGAGGGGGGATTATTCATGATTTTCTCCTGAACATTTGGAATGGGTGGCGATACATTAAGGCCTGTTAAGAAAAATGATACGATGCAGAGTTCAGAGTTTGTACAAACTTCAGTTACTATTCTACCTCATTTGTCTCTTGATCTGTGTCATCGACGTAAAGTTGGTGCCCTTAGTCTTTTATTTAAAGTTTTTAACAACCCTCAGCATCCCTTACATGGGGTTCTGCCTGGGCCCTATGTCCGGGCTCGTGCAACTAGATTCACAAGCAGTCTTAATGATCTTGCCATGAGCCGTGTTAATTTTTCTACTACACAGTTTTCACGGTATTTTGTGCCGGCCATGGTTGACTTGTGGAATAAGTTGCCAAATGACCTAGTCAATTCAGCTAATATCTCCATTTTTAAGTCTAGAGTTAATGCTTTTTTGCAGCATTAATTCTAATTTTTAAACTTATTATATTCTATTTTATTGAATTATATTTATACTTGATATCCTCCACTGCATAATATGTTATCTGTGTTTGATATGTGTATATGTACAGTATACAGTGTATGTTTTTATTTTTTCCTAAGTTGCCGTAGTCTCTCTCCAGTGCCTCCGGGTGTTTTGTGTGGATTCATCTTGATGGTGTTTCTGCACCCTGGTTGGAGACTTCGGCATCTCATATAATAATACTAGCAGCAGTTTCAGTAACCCACACGCTTGAAACATGAATTATGGAATGTAAATAGAAATCGGCGATAGTTTAATTCACAAATTAAAATAGCGAATAAAACACCAGCATATTAAATAAAATAAACGTCTCAGTAACCACTTTGCCCACTCTTAGTATAGCATGACATACTTTTCATATGCAAACACATACCGGTAAGGAAAGTCGAACATTAGTTTGTGCTATGACCATTGACAAATTACAACATATGCAGTAATTTCCTAACTATTAATACATTACGGTAGCTTTACTTCTAGCATACGTTAGGTTGCGGTTACTAGATTGATTAATTTAACATCCCACTAACATAATTGTGACAAGGGGTTCTGAACCTACTGCTGCAGTGTGTGGTGCGTGCAAGTTCAGGAGCCACATCGTATTGTGACAAGGGGTTCTGAACCTACTGCTGAAGTGTGTAGTGCATGCAAGTTCAGGAACCACATCGTATAGTGACAAGGGGTTCTGAACCTACTGCTGCAGTGTGTGGTGCGTGCTAGTTCAGGAGCCACATCGTATTGTGACAAGGGGTTCTGAACCTACTGCTGCAGTGTGTGGTGCGTGCAAGTTCAGGAGCCACATCGTATTGTGACAAGGGGTTCTGAACCTACTGCTGAAGTGTGGTGCGTGCAAGTTCAGGAGCCACATCGTATAGTGACAAGGGGTTCTGAACCAACTGCTGCAGTGTGTGGTGCGTGCAAGTTCAGGAGCCACATCGTATTGTGACAAGGGGTTCTGAACCTACTGCTGAAGTGTGTGGTGCGTGCAAGTTCAGGAACCACATCGTATAGTGACAAGGGGTTCTGAACCAACTGCTGCAGTGTGTGGTGCGTGCAAGTTCAGGAGCCACATCGTATTTGCCACCTTGGAATTCAAACCTTTGCACGTCATGCAATTCAATTCATCCTCTCTAACCAGCAAACTGGAAAGCAAAATTGTAAATGTCCGTCAGCATTTGGTCAGTGTGATGATTGTGTTGTTTCCGACTCACTGGTTCCCATCAGTCTTCTGGTCCCAGGGGTTTAAGGGGGTAGTCTCGCTTTTTATGGACCCCCTTCTCCCTCAGGTTAAGCATATTAGTGTTTAAGGTTTTAAGACGTTTGTTCCGTTAGTTTGGCGATTTTGAAACTTTTCGCCAACTGTTGTTGTCAATATTAAAACCTTACGTGCCCTTTAGGTGTCGATGTTTTCCTGGCGAGCTATAGCGAGCCTCTAATTTTAGAAGGAACCGGGCTTCGGCCGGGACATTTTTCTACAGAAAAATGTACAAATATATCTTGAAAGCGGGTCTAGGGGGTGTTTTTCCAAGCTTGATGAAGGTCTAGCATGGAAACTCAAAAATAAATGAATCAATAAATATATAGACCAAAAACCAAGCACTACCCCCTTAAGACATTGTGGTTATACACGCGACATGTTGTATACCAAGCTCTGTGTTAACCCTAGCTGGTGCAACGCGGCTCGTTTTGGAGCCTCCCTGTTTCACGCCATTAGTTAAGATTTGGTATTACGTTTCACCTCGTTAGTTTGGCATCAATGAGACATTTCGCCGCATTCGGGTGTCGTTATTTTCTGGGCGAGCAAAAGCGAGCCTATTATTTAAGACCAACAGACCTTTGACCGAGACGTTTTTCTACATTCAGTAAACATCTTGAAGTGAGGGGGGGGGGGGGGGGGGGGGGGGGGGGGGGGGGGGGGGGGGGGGGGGGGGGGGGGGGGGGGGGGCTTTGGTTGGGGGGGGGGGGGGGGGGGGGGGGGGATTTTGAAAGGGGGTTAGGGAATTATATTTGTTGTAGACTACTATGGATTTCAAAGGCAGCGTCACACTGTTTATCGCAAATATCTCCCAAATGAATTGTTGTATCAGTATGGTATTTCAGCACAAAGCCTGTTACACCCCGACCTAATTTATAGATAATATATTACATTGCCATAAGTGTTTAGTCAGAAGTTTACTGAAGAATATTAAGTCTAATCCAGTCATCGCCTCTAGGATCTTGTACACATTCAGACGAGTGTGGGGTACTGTCTAACCCCTCCAACCCCCCTACCAACCCCCAGACCATTACCCCAGTGCCTAGTTCACCCTCTCCCCGTCTCCCTCATTACTCCCACTCACCCTCCCTCTTTCAAAGCTGTAGTATACGGTTTATGTTATCGTGAATACTTAGGTTATTGTGATTACGTACATTAAATACTATATAATTATGTATTTAAGTATCATACTTTGATATTATTCATACAGTTACTGCTATGTCTGGGCATGGAAACGAGAAGTGGGGCGAACGAGCATGAAAGCAAGGCATAATCCCCTTGGTAATGGATGTTTTGCCGTATGTGTGTATTAGGAGGCCAATGCATGCAGTCATGTGTAGTAAACCAAATAAACGGAATCGTATGTTATTACGTGTGTTCTGAACCGTGTCATGATATGTAAAGTGTACCTTTATTGAATACATTCCGCCTCCTGTAATTGCCCCCCCCCCCCCCCCTCGTCACTTTCTGACGAGAGCCCACCCCTACCCCCACAACAGGTGAGGTTTCCGAGGCTATGACTGTAGACGCCAGCGACGATGAAGGCGAGGATGACGATGTTTTCATGGGCAGTGATAGCGAATAAATGGTTTACAGTATTGTCATGTTTGCCTCATTTTATTCCTACAATATATTTATCGATCATAATGCATCTACTTCATGACAGTAATGTAATGTATGTAATAGTCCTAATGATACGTCACAATATATGCAGTATATTTGGTACTTTATATTTATTTGATAAGGCAACAATGAGAGATGCAGTGATGGAGAGAAGTATATGCAGTCTATAGGTGATGATGTGGTTATCAAAGACACAAGTTAACAAAATATTAATATCTTAACTTAACCATGTTTATATTTTATGATAAATGCACCGTAATTAGCACAAATAAAAACAAGTTATCACAATAGGTCCAGACCACAGGTAATACCAATAGAACGTGTTCTTTGTCCTTCTACCACATGTGCACAAACATCCGGTTATACAGTAATTAACAGTGTGGAATACGTCTTGCCTCCATAACAATTTGCACTACCCCTTGTTTACGTACTCAATAATATCGTAAGCTGCATGAATATTAGTGCATACACTATAATTATTATATCTATATATATATACTGACATAATATAAGTAGCTACAAGTACAGTGCATAACATGAACCGTATAATATATTGATGGGAGATGCAGGGAGACGAGAGTGAGGAGGGGGTGTGGATGGGGAGACGGTGAGGGGTAAGGAAGGTGAGGAGGAGGAGATTTAGGGGTAGCTAAGCAGTGGTTTGGGGGGTGTTGGGGTGGGGGGCGGGGGGGGGGGGGGGAAGACGAATACTACACATTCCTTTGAATGTGTACACGTGACCTCCCGGCTTCGTCTTAATATTCACAAGTAAACTGCTAACGTAACACATATAGCAAAATGATATATCGGCCATAAATTAGGTCGGGTGTAACAGACTTTGTGCTGAAATACCATACTGATACAACAATTCATTTGGGAGATATTTGCGAAAAACAGTGTGACGCTGCTTTTGAAATCCATTTTTTTTTTTTTTAGTAGGTGACAGACTAATTATATATTGCTCGAAAATGGCAAAAGCAATCACATCCCTCAATTGTAATGAAATAACGTATCTCAAGAAAGGCATTTCCTAAATTCATTGGCAAATCTGGTCCGGTGATTTATCTGTTATACTTTTATAAGAATTCTGTCACCAAAATTAATCTATCGTCTGTCTAGCTTCTGATACCAATGCAAAGGATCCCCCCAAAATGTGGATGATTATTGCTTCACGGGTGATAATCCCTCTCGATGTATAGTTACTCTGTGTATAGTATTGGAGGCGTGACTGTGTTGTTATAGCACTGAAATGGTATCTAAACATCATAGATTCAAATTCATGTATATCTAGGTTAGGGAAAATGTCTTGTTTGGATTAATTTGTGTTGTACTTTTCTTAGACAGGCTTTAAAGCACCAATGGCTTAGTACAATATGAATTATTAATGAAGCTTAATAACAAACATGGGCTAGATCCAAATATATGACAGATATAATTATAATACTGGGAATATGTGCAGTACTTGACGGCAATCCATGCAACCTTCAGACCTCACAAGAGTTACAAGCTACGGAAAACCATCAATACGTAATTTTCATCATATTCTGGTTACCATTAGACGATTGTTTTTAGTTTTTAGTCTACCTATACTACACAAATAGGTAAATACGTTCTCAACAAACCCTCTTAGTAACATAGAGGTCCTTCTTAACCTACATAAAATCATCTAATTTTAACCAGAATCAAAGGTAAAATGGCGTCATGGTGCTGAGGGGGTTAAGTTGAAACATATAGGTCAGTTACCTAAACAATGCCCATCATCGTTGGAGATATATCCTATATTTGTGTTGTATGCCTAGCCAGTCAATATGCTACGTTAGTCATTACAATTACAATGCGAGAACTGTAATATTGGTCAACAATTGTTGTCACTGCAATTAACCCATTCAGTACTGGTGACATCCTATTAATTACACTCTACCAACTATTAGACGTTTTTATTCAGGTTAAGAAGGGCATCTACTAATAAAAAGGCTACAGACTCTCTCAATTGATAATTTTAGCTATAATAGTTCCTTCCTAAGCTTCATGAAATCATCTAAATGTAGCAGATAATACAAATAAAATACGTCGCTGGTAGTGAATGGGTTAAAACAACTAGAGTATCATATTGATTGGCTAGGAATACGATAGAACTATAGTAATTGCCAAAGACAACGGCGGGGTTTGTCTAAGAATATGGGCTACAGCCACAAACAACGATTACATCCCATTGGCTGAAAGTATAATTATTATGTGTGACAACGTAAGCCACCTTACACGTCTCCTACTGTACAGTATATAGGTTGGTGTTGTTGCCAATAAACGGCTCTGGCTGCCATGAATCAATGCATCAGGGACCCCGGATACAATCACAACGCTACACACTTCAATTTATGGCGTCCGCTTCTTTATGGTCTGGTAAAGTTATATTGTTACAGTTATCAAAGGTATTAATTATTGTTTTTCTTTCAACAATCGGCCTATGCCAGCTTTTGTGAGGTACAGTACCGCTAGTACAAATGTTCATATGCAATACAGATATAAATCACAGACCATATGCAATACAGATATATATCACAGACCATATGCAATACAGATATACATCACAGACCATATGCACTACAGATATAAATCACAGACCATATGCAATACAGATATAAATCACAGACCATATGCAATACAGATATACATCACAGACCATATGCATTACAGATATAAATCACAGACCAGATGCAATACAGATATACATCACAGACCATATGCAATACAGATATACATCACATACCATATGCAATACAGATATAAATCACAGACCATATGCAATACAGATATACATCACAGACCATTTGCAATACAGATATAAATCACAGACCATATGCAATACAGATATAAATCACAGACCATATGCAATACAGATATACATCACAGACCATATGCAATACAGATATAAATCACAGACCATATGCAATACAGATATACATCACAGACCATATACAATACAGATATAAATCACAGACCATATGCAATACAGATATACATCACAGACCATATGCAATACAGATATAAATCACAGACCATATGCAATACAGATATAAATCACAGACCATATGCAATACAGATATAAATCACAGACCATATGCAATACAGATATAAATCACAGACCATTATGCAATACAGATATAAATCACAGACCATATGCAATACAGATATAAATCACAGACCATATGCAATACAGATATAAATCACAGGCCACATAACATATAACTAGTTAACCCCTTCCGTACCGGCGACGTATTATTTACTGGATTTCAGCTACATGTGGACAATTTATGAAGCTTAAGAAGGATATGTGGCAGCTAAAAGGATTAGTACAGATAAACTGTAGCCTTTTAATGGGTAGACGTCCTTCCTAAGCTGGCTAAACATATTTGCTAGAATATAATGAACAGCATGTCATCGGTATTGCATGGGTTAACAGGAGGATCATATAACCTTACCCCTTCCATCAGACAACAAGTTATTTATTTTATTAAGGCTACTGTCATACGATTTTACTCAGCATAGGAACTACCACTAGACATTGAAAGTTAAGAGACAAGCTCAATAAACCATGAGGACAATCCTTACTAAATTGGCTGATACAAGAGAGATAAATAGCATAATTATACACAAGTGGAGTTATCTGATTGAAAGGGTTAAAGACACACACAGCCAGGATCTCCACTCCGGCTTGCTCCAACTGGTTCACAAACAGTTCTGCATAGCTACTCATCTGTCTCATTGTGTATGCACTAAAGATAACGTAACACTAGCACTGTAGCGGTAGATGTATTGAGGGCATAGTATCAGAGTATTATATTAAGGGAGCCCACCTCGCTTGATATCTCTTTCTCTCCCTCTCTCTTTGGCTTGTACCCATTCGGCCTACTGTTTTAAGACGTTTACCCCCATCCAGGTGCCAATATTTTCCTGGCAAGCGGCAACGAGCCAGCATATATATAGATTTGTTTTGACATCAAACTAAATTTGTACATTTTTCGATAGACAAATGTCTCCGGCGAAGCCGGATTTCTCCATACAATGCTGGCTCGCTATCGCTCTCCAGGAAGAAATCGACACCTGGATGGGGATAACGTCTTAAAACAGTTGGCTGAATGGGGCCGAATGGATACAAGCCATGGACAGAGAGAAAAGGAGAGAAAGATTAAAAACAAAACGGTAACTCCCCTTAAAGTGACGTTATATTTGTTATTCAATTATTTTCAACTCCATTATTACTGTACTTTTCATTGTGTTTTGTTACAGCCTATCATTAATATTAAAGTGTAATATCAGAGTAAGGTATTAAATGTCATCAGCAAAAAACGTACAGTTTGCAGCAGACAATACAGACGATACAGTTCGCCAGTAACGTAGCTCGTGTGACAGCAGCTTAATTGACACTTATCATATCCAATCCTCTCTATCCAATGAAAGTAGGTCCCCATTCTAGGTACATGATGCAGGCCACGAACCTAAGTGGCCGCGATTGATATTGTGAGGCGACCGCAAACCATATTCCCAAAGTTTGGAATGGTTCACATATTAATGCTGCTTTTATTAACCAGGGTAACGTGTATCAGCATAACTGTACTTAACCTAACCAATCCCTACCTTATCTAATAAAACTTATTTTATCGTTTAAAATAAGTTAGCTTGGGTTGGATCAATATAAGACACCGAGATTGTCCTAATAAAAAATAAGTATACCGTGAGAGTAATAATTGAACTCCTTCAAACTTTGGATGAAGGACCTTGGTCGCATTAGAGGGCAACCTTTTTAGTCCTCGGCCGCTTGGCCCGCGGCTGGAATGCCTGTACACCCCTCATGGATGTCTGAGCCCATTTAATACGGAAGTTTCATTCCTCCATCATTCTATATATTTTTGAAATAGTTCCCCCAATAACTTCCTTACCCCCGAGTTAAATACCCTGTTACTTAATATGTCACCACTTATTCCATGTGCCTATTATATTTTAAAGCCTTTAGATCAGTTTGTTTATACTGTATGCTGTACTTAACTTTAGATCAGTTTGTTTATACTGTATGCTGTACTTAACTTTAAATCAGTTTGTTTATACTGTATGCTGTACTTAACTTTAGATCAGTTTGTTTATACTGTATGCTGTACTTAACTTTAGATCAGTTCGTTTATACTGTATGCTGTACTTAACTTTAGATCAGTTTGTTTATACTGTATGTTGTACTTAACTTAAGATCAGTTTGTTTATACTGTATGCTGTACTTAACTTTAGATCAGTTTGTTTATACTGTATGCTGTACTTAACTTTAGATCAGTTTGTTTATACTGTATGCTGTACTTAACTTTAGATCAGTTTGTTTATACTGTATGCTGTACTTAACTTTAGATCAGTTTGTTTATACTGTATGCTGTACTTAACTTTAGATCAGTTTGTTTATACTGTATGCTGTACTTAACTTTAGATCAGTTTTGTTTATACTGTATGCTGTACTTAACTTTAGATCAGTTTGTTTATACTGTATGCTGTACTTAACTTTAGATCAGTTTGTTTATACTGTATGCTGTACTTAACTTTAGATCAGTTTGTTTATACTGTATGCTGTACTTAACTTTAGATCAGTTTGTTTATACTGTATGCTGTACTTAACTTTAGATCAGTTTGTTTATACTGTATGCTGTACTTAACTTTAGATCAGTTTGTTTATACTGTATGCTGTACTTAACTTTAGATCAGTTTGTTTATACTGTATGCTGTACCTAACATAGATCAGTTTGTTTATACTGTATGCTGTACTTAACTTTAGATCAGTTTGTTTATACTGTATGCTGTACTTAACTTTAGATCAGTTTTGTTTATACTGTATGCTGTACTTAACTTTAGATCAGTTTGTTTATACTGTATGCTGTACTTAACTTTAGATCAGTTTGTTTATACTGTATGCTGTACTTAACTTTAGATCAGTTTGTTTATACTGTATGCTGTACTTAACTTTAGATCAGTTTGTTTATACTGTATGCTGTACTTAACTTTAGATCAGTTTGTTTATACTGTATGCTGTACTTAACATTAGATCAGTTTGTTTATACTGTATGCTGTACTTAACTTTAGATCAGTTTGTTTATACTGTATGCTGTACTTAACTTTAGATCAGTTTGTTTATACTGTATGCTGTACTTAATTTTAGATCAGTTTGTTTATACTGTATGCTGTACTTAACTTTAGATCAGTTTGTTTATACTGTATGCTGTACTTAACTTTAGATCAGTTTGTTTATACTGTATGCTGTACTTAACTTTAGATCAGTTTGTTTATACTGTATGCTGTACTTAACTTTTACCACTGTCATTTTATTGGCATTTAGAAGCCATTCTATAACACTTTTAGTACTACTATATCCTCAACAGTTCCTACGTTTGTTTTTATCCCAGCGTTGAATACACAAGCTAGACCCTATGTCTGGTTGAAATATAGACACAATTGCCACATAAACCACGATTGCTTTTGCTCCCTCAACTCTGTGTCTAAACCCTGCACCTCTGACTTCCATCCGTTGCTAATATTACTTTAAGATGTTTAAGGGAGCCCACCTCGCTTTTTTTCTCATTATCTCCACTCTCTTTGGCTTATATCCATTCGGCCCCATTCAGCCTACTGTTTGAAGACGTTTACCCACATCCAGGTGTCAATATTTTCCTGGCGAGCGGTAGCGAGCCAGCGTATATATTTTGTTTTAACAGCAAGCTAAATGTGTACATTTTTCGATAGAAAAATGTCTCTGGCGAAGCTGGATTTCTCCATGCAATACTGGCTCGCTACCGCTCGCCATGAAGAAATCGACACCTGGATGGGGATAAACGTCTTAAAACAGTTGGCTGAATGGGGCCGAATGGATACAAGCCAGAGCAAGAGAGAAAAGGAGAGAAAGAGAAAAAAGCAGGCGACCCCCTTAACAAATATACTGTACACCTCTTCCACCATTCTCCCTTTGAGTCTTACCATTATATTACATTCAATGCCTTCTCTAATGCACCTCATTACTTCAATCTCAAAAGTTCTAAACTATATTTGTACGCACATTTGTCCAATCTCTACATCCTTTCTCTTGAATAAACAACCAGTGCTGCGCTATCAGCAAATACTTATTGCTAATGCCTCACTCCTCAGCCGTCTCCATTTTTTTTTTTTTTTTTTTTTTTTTTAAGAGACAATGAACGGAGGAAGGAAAAACACAGATACAACAAAAAGGTCCATGTGCCTAAAGGCATCCTCCATTCATAAAATGTTTGTAACAACTGGATTTAAACATTTGTAAATTGTAAGTTTGTGGAAAGCAATTCGAGGGAAGTGAATTCCAAAGAGTAGTAGCTCTGGGGATAAATGAATTCTGATAAGCAGAAGTTCTGCATTGTGGAGGAGAAAGTGTAAATTCATGGGCGCTCTCAGCTGCCCTAGTTCTACGGGGAAAGATGTGGAGAGGCGGCACAATTGAAGCAAGTTCCTCGGAACAATTGCTGTGAAAATATCTGTAGAATAATGCAAGGGATGCAACGTTTCTTCGTATGGATAATGTAGGAAGGTCCTGTGTGATTGCAGGGTTATTGATTAATCTAATAGCTTTATTTTTAATATTGTCCAACTGCCTCAATGCAACCACTCCACTTCCACCCCACAGAGGTGAACAGTAATCCATCTGAGAACGCACATGACTTTTATATATTACGGCCAACTGCTCGTCAGTGAAGAATTCTCGAACTCTATACAGGAGTCCCAGTTTTTTAGAGGCATTCTTAGCAATGCTTCTAACATAATGTGTCCAGCTCAAGTTAGTAGTTAATGTTACACCGAGAATGTCAATACTAGGGGATATTTACATCATTAAAAAATATATGGGAGTCAGTGAGATTCTGTCGGTTAAAAATTGAATGTACTTGGTTTTCTGTGCATTAAAGGAAACTAGATTCTTTTGTCCCCATCCATTAATTCTAGAAAGGTCCTGGTTCAGAGAAATTGCAGTGTTTATTTTTGAATTTATAAGATCGGGTTGAGTGAAAGAATTGGTAAATGTGAAGGAACTGTGGAATGTTGAGTCATCTGCGTAGGAATGTATTGGATTATGAGTGGTAGATATGAGATCATTGATATGAATGAGGAACAGAATTGGGGCCAAAACTGATCCCTGGGGAACACCAGCATTTATTGAGTGAAATTGAGAATAAAGGCCATCTACCATTACACATATTTTTCTATTATGAAGATAAGAAGAAATTAGTGGAACTAATGATGCAAGGCCGTAGTGTGACATCTTCGACAATAAGGATTGATGCCAGACTCTATCAAATGCCTTTGATATATCCAGTGCTATTGTATGTGTTTCACCATGTTGGTCTGTAGCTTGGTTGATTTGATGCATAAGAAGGCAAAGAATGTCTGCAGTTGATCGACATCGTCTAAAACCATATTGCCTATCACTGATTAATTTATTTTTCTCAAGATGCTTAATGATGTGATTATTTAATATAATTTCAAAGACTTTACCAAGAGTGGAAGTTATAGCTATTGGTCTGTAGTTTGATGGATCTGAAGAGGCACCTTTTTTAGGAACTGGATGAATGTTTGCTTCTTTCCAGGGTACTGGAAAGCATGAGGTATGAGTACACAGACGGAAATTTTTTGCCAATACAGGATTCCAATACGATTTCATTCTTTCTCTTATCTTCATTGCCAAACGATCCAACAAGTTAAACAATCTCTGCACGCAGAGGACACTGCCATTCTCCGTCTCAGCCAACTTGGCCGAGTTGGATGTTTTTCGTTTTTTCTTTCCACCATTTTAGATCTGTTAGATCAGGTAAGGTTGGCCAAGATATGATACACTACCATGATAGTTCTGATGAAACAAAAGATAAATACTTAAAATATAGAATTAACCCCTTGACACTTACCGTCACAAATCGTGTGATTAGGAGGTTTCGTTCAAAGTGGTCAGCCATGCGACTTGCATCCAAAATTATTAAATATTAGGTAAATACTAAAAAAGCAAACTTCGTCAAATTTGTTCAACGAATAGGTTGGCATATCCTTTAAATTGGTAAACTCTTGACGACCCTGACACATCTCATGTAACACATTGAGATTACCGAGAAATTGATATCTCACCATTGTCTCTCTGGCTGTTGAACGTATCAGTGCGCTGTGCTGGCAATTTAATGATGGTGGATTACCTTGTTTGAACAAGTGACGTTGAGGGTTTGGTGGATGGAATATAGTTTATGATAGTGTTGTGTGTTATACAAGTGATTATTGTGTGTAAATATATATTGTGTAAATATATATTGTGTAAAGTAATAAGAGTGTATTGTGTTACCATGTTTGAATGTTAATTCATAATGAGATTGGTGACTCGTATTTGAGCAATGCTCATTTATAAGTGTTCATAAAAAAAACTATTAGGTGAAGACATTTTTTGTTAATTTCATTCTCTTTTTCATGCAATGAGCTATACATACTACTACAATTCGTAGCTATAAACTTTATAGCAATACAATAAATTGATCATAATGCAAACTGCCTACCTCACAGGTATACTGTTCACTATATTATTGATATAATAAAGAACAATTGATAAGAGACAAATGTTGATTTCATCATTGGAGCATAAAGAAAATGTCTTATTTCATATAAAATATACTCTAGTCATTGTTTTGCCTGCACCCGAAGGAAGAACATTTTCAACACCACCAATGCTACATGCAACACCCAGGATAGCATCCATTGCTATACCCATATCCAGGAAAACAACACGTCAGCCATCGGAAACCATAATTTTCTGTAAATACCAGCCTTACACTGGCCACAATGCAGACAGCAAACAGACAACTACCACCTCCAACATCCACAACAGTGGTGATAGGCTGGTCAATCAGAGTGAGAGCTGAGCGTTCTCTGCCATACCCATAGCTTACTCTGACTGTTCCTTTTACTTATATATTTTCTAGATATCAAGTGTTGGCGTCTCTTCCGTGGAATGACCTCCCTACTGCCAACCTGAGCCAAAGTGTCCCAATTTTCCTTTGCCCCTCAACTTTCCCTTCATAATTGCTAAGGAGCAGAGGGCCTTGGGTTGGGCTTCGGTTTCCTGGGCGTTTCCGCACCCTCCTCAGCTCCTCGCCTTGGAGTGGCTTCGGTCAACTGGGCTTTATTAATGGTAAGAAGGGAGGGTTTTGTGGGGGCGCCCGGTTATGGCATTGGCTTTGCTCGGGACCTTGGGGCTGCTCGGCCAGACAGCCTGGGGAACAGCAACAACAACAACAACAATAACATGCACAACAACTCCCACAACGGAAACAAGGAAAGCTGCAACAAAAACAACAACTGAGGAGCCACCTACACCAACACCGGGGAGAGAGAAAACACCCACAACAATGAAAAGAATAGTATACCCTCCACCACCATTCACTGAGCGATCCAAAGCACCACCCCGTATGACGTAACTCCCTACCCATGATGCCGTCACGCGATATGAGTTACCTGACTCGGGACCTCAGGTGATATCTTCAAAGGAGCCGCTGTCTTCCTGGCCAAAACGGCCCAAATTCATCTCTCATCAGCTGATAGGTACCAACAGGAACAAGAAAAAGAAAATAATAGAGGAACTATTCGGCAGCTTCACACCCCTTAAGGTCCTTGACACTTCCCGAAGTCGAGATACAGGTTCTTGCCAAAGTCCTAATTCTTTGTAGAGGTGTTTCCAAGAATCACCACATATCCCCCAATACATGTCACTCATCTCGTTACTTATCTTATCTCATGTCACCCATCACACTTCATCCACCACATAATATCCATTACACGCCATCCACCTCATTATACCCATCACAAGTCATTCGCCACATATCACCCACCACACATCATCCACCACATATCATCCATCACAAGTCATTCGCCACATATCACCCACCACACGTCATCCACCACATATCATCCATCACAAGTCATCCACCACATATCACCCACCACACGTCATCCACCACATATTACCCACCACACGTCATCCACCACATATCACCCACCACACATCATCCACCATATATCACCCATCACACGTCATCCACCACATATCATCCACCACACTTCATCCACCACATATCACCCATCACACGTCATCCGCCACATATCACCCACCACACGTCATCCACCATATATCACCCATCACACGTCATCCACCACATATCATCCACCACACTTCATCCACCACATATCACCCATCACACATCATCCGCCACATATCACCCATCTCATGTCATCCACCACATATTACCCACTATACATCTCACCCACTCAAAGCATCCGTTGCCTGTCAAATGGAGCATATGCACCAAATATCATCTGTTGCAATTATTTGCTTGAAAACTAGTAATTAATCATATGGTGTAACTTATGCATAATAATTTCACTACTAATTCGATCATACCATTATTCTTCTATAAATAAAATTACAGGTTGGATCCAGTTCATGTAAGTGACTAAACATTCTTCACAGCATAATGCTCGCCACATACAACATTACCCACAGCACGTCATATGCTACCTGTCATCCACAGCACATCACCCACCAGATATAGTATTACCCACCGCACGTCACCTCATCACACGTCAGATAACACGTCACTCAATGTCTGTGTACTACCGTATGTCAGCTGCTACATATCACCCACCACACTTGAGCCTGTCTATCTTGCTTTAATACAGGGACGGATACGTAAACTGCCCTAGCCAGCTGCCTCACCCAAATGCGACACCATCTCTTTGGTCAGGTTGCGTCTAAGTTTTAATGAGAATTCCACCACCTAAGTGAATATATCTTCAATCCAGTTTTCTATACCTATCTAGGAGACCAAATAAATGTTGCCGGAAAATGTATGATACAAACACTCGTGTGACATCACCTCTAAAGTGCTGTTCAGTAGTTCGTTGACGGTCAGCTTGTACTGGGTAAAATTCAAGTGTCTTTGTTCGCCAATGTGATGGGTTGGGTGGACTCACGCAATAAGGGTGTCAACTCGAGGTCTTTGTTTTGGCCCCCCCCCCCACCCCCACCCCTCCCCCTGTTTTTACCCCATACTTTGACGACTTGGTGATTGTAAGACGTCTCGCCCCATGCATGTGTCGAAGTGTAGCAAGGTTGGAATATATAAAGTCCTCTCGGTCTTCGGAGGGGATATATTTTGTATGTATACATTAAAGGGGGCACTGGGGCTGCTCGTTTTTTCTTTAGCTTGCAGGGGGGTCTGGGGAGGCGTTTCTTAACATATACTGTATATACAATGTTCGAATGTTGCAATAACAATCGAAACTCTCATGAATAAATTAATGGGTGGGTTATATTTGGTGGATAGCATATAATAGGGAATATGTGGTGGATAATTTGTGATGGGTGTAATGTGGCGGGTGATGGATGATATGTAGTATGTGATATGTGATGAGTGACATGTGGTGGATATTATGTTGTGATGGGTGGTATGTGATGGATGATGTGTGATAGGTGATATGTGGTGGCTGATGAGTGATGCGTGATATGTGATGGATGATGTGTGGTGGGTATAATGAGGTGGATCACATGAGATGAATAATATGTGGTGGATGACGTCTGATAGGTGACCTGTGATGGGTCACATGATTTTTAGAGTCATTGCATTGTGGGTCGTTGTGGAAAACTAGTTGAATAGTGTAAGGTACAGTCAACAGCATATGAGTGGATAGGGCTAGAAGTACAGTTGAGAAGTTCATTAATGAATATTAGAAAGAAAACTGGAGAGAGGAAAGAACCACGAGGGACACAATAGATGATAGATTGAGGAAGTAAGCGATGGGCATCCGCAGCTGCAGCTATGGCCAGAAAGGAAATCTGAGATAAAGGCACAGATAGAGGGATCGCAACCATAGGATGGCAGTTTAGAAATTGGAGGTTTGTGCCAGACTCTATCGTAGGCTTTCGCTGTGTCTAGCGCAGTAGAAAAGATCTCACCGAAGTCCCGAATGGTGATAACCAAGAGTTGTTGTTGTTGTTGTTGTTGTCGTTCCCCAAGCTGCCTGGCCGAACAGCCCCAAGGCCCCGAGCAAGGCCAAGGCCATAACCGAGCGCCCCCACAGAACCCTCCCTGCCGACCACAATAAAGCCTGGGTGACCGAAGCCACTCCATGACGGGAAGCTGAGGAGGGTGCTGGAAACGCCCTGGAAATCAAAGCCCCACCCAGCCCCCTGTGCCCCTCAGCAATTATGAAGAGAAAGTTGAGGGGCATAGGAAAAATGTGACGCTTTGGCTTCCAATCTTGGTAGATTGCGAGGTCAAACCACGGAAGAGACGCTGTCACTTTAGATCTAGAAGATATATAAGTAAAAGGAACAGTCAGAGTAAGCTATGGGTATGGCAGAGATCGCTCAGCTCTCGCTCTGATAGACCAGCCCATCACCACATGACTAGAGCCCAATCCTCTCAGCATCAGCTAGGAAAGGCCCTAGAAAGCCGCCTTTGGCGGGGGGATAGCTCCCCTATTTCAACCCCTTTCGGGGTTGGGCACCCGCCACCTATCTTTTTATCTATTGTATAGTGTCACAACGCTGATAGTGGCCCAATGAGCACACCACCATTTGGTGTGTGTATAGTATCTGGGGGCAAGGTGTCAAAAGATAACCAAATCCCTTCATTCAAGTCTTTATTACTGTTCATATAAAGATAAAATTATAGTTTATAGTTCAAATTACTGTATGTCTTTTGTAACGTTACAGGCGGGGTTCGAACCCATAACATTAACAAACATCCCACAAAAAGAACCACAAAACAGAGATCTATTATTCAGACTCAATAAAAAAGTGGTGTGAATGACTTATCCTAAAGTCAAAAGTGGTATGTTAAACTTCCACAAACTAGTAACTCATATAAGTTACCGAACCCTTTGTAAGGTAAAAGTGGAGTTAAAAATATATCAAATGATATCAATTAGCCATTGGCATTAAGAAACCCCAAAGATATTCCTTCCTTAATCCTCGTCAATCATTATTTATGAAAGACCATAGAGTATTGCACTATGAATACAAATACTATCAATATATAAGTGAAAGAATAATATTAGGTGTAGGTGGTAATTATCAAACATTAAGTAAAATTATATAATTTATTTACATGAACTTATCTATATAATTAATTGAATACAATTTATCAAAACATAGAACAAAACAACACATGTTTAACTGAATATATAAATTTATCTATTAAATAACTAAATGTATAATAAATTATCCATTAACGAAGCGCAGATTGAGAGGTGACCTTATTCAAGTTTTCAAGATCATTAAAGGCATCGACAACATTAACTGTAATATATATTTTAAGATTGATCGATCAAACTACAAGGGGAAATGGCTGCAAAATCATTGGTAAATTATTCAACTCAACAAATCCAAGAATTACTTCTTCAATCGAGTCGTCAACTTGTGGAATGGGCTTCCCCGAGATGGTATAGACTGCAATACCGTTCAAAGTTCGCCTAGACAAGCACCTTGCCCTGAACCCAAGGTTGACTGCATTTGTAATTAAATAAATATTTGTCTTTAGTAGTGTTTGTTCAATAACCTAATAGATCTTAATATACTTTCCCCTGCCTTCCTTCTCACATCTTTCCCACATTATCTCCGAAATACTGTTGCAACACTTGAAACAGCAGTGTTTTGGAGGGCAAGTAACCTCGAGGGGTCGCATGGTCTGTTGTTGCTTGTTTTCCTTTGTACTTCATTGTACTTCTTTGTACCACCACCACCACACACCTGATTCATTACCACCACCACCACCACCACACACCTGATTCAATACCACCACCACCACCACCACCACACACATGATTCATCTTCCACAACCACCACCAAACACCTGATTCCCCTACCACCACACACCTGATTTCCCTACCACCAGCACCACCACCACAACCACACACCTGATTTCTAATTATCTATCACCACCACACACCTGACTCCTTACCACAACCACACACCTGACACGCTGCCACAACTACAAAACTGGCTCCCTCCTACTGCTACACACCTGACTCTCTACCACCACCACATACAATGACTCCCTACTACTACCACACATCTGACTCCCACCACAACACAACTGGCTCCCATCACACACGTCAACCCCCTACCACCACCACACACCTGATTCTCTACCACCAACACCACACATCTGACTGTCTACCACCACCACACATCTGAATCTCTACCACCAATACATACCTGACTCCCTACCTTTACCACCATCCCATACAATGACTCCCTGCTATTTCACACACCTGACTCACTTTACACACCTGACTCTCCTACCATTACACACCAAACTCATATCACACACTTGACTTTCTTACCACCACCTCACACCTGACTCCCTACCAACACTACACACCTGACTCCCTACCATCACCACACACTTGAGTCTCTAGCACCACCAGACACCTGACACAATACCACAATCACTCAACTGATACAACACCACCACCACACCTGACTTCCAACACACACCTGACTTTCTTCCTCGACCACACACCTGACTCCCTACCACTACCACACACCTGACTCCCTACCACTACCACACACATGACTTCCACCAAATTTGTAGTCCTCCCATTGATTGCCTTCTGTCTTTCTCAGGTAATTCAATTTCCCCACCATAAAAAGCAACAAAGCAGAAAGCACTATTGTCGCCAGCGAAAGAAAATCCAATACAGCCGATAGGAAGTAAAATAAGCTGGCTTGGTATTCGGCCTTCAAAGACTGAAACTGTTTATCATTGTTCTTGATATTGTGTGTAGGGAGACTAAGCTATCTTGTCATAAAATGTCAGTAGTATTGTTAACCATCTTGTATAACCTTAGGTGTGATAGGTAATAATAATAGTATGGTTTGGGTGAGATAATAAAAGAAAAGGTGGTGTTGGATGGAATGATGGAATATCTTCCCATTCACATTTGATGAGAGAGAAAGAGAGAGAGAGAGAATGCATTTCAGCAAATGTGGAAGGAAAATGTTAGTGGATAACACACAAGTACAACATGAACAGGTAGACAGAACACATCAAGAGGTATGCTTCATAGAAACTCACCGCAGAAACACATAATATACGCTTCTCTCAAATTTAATCCTCCACGATTACTGTAGGCTACTGTATGATCTATTAGTATAGCAAGGCGAGAAATCTGGACACTTAACCAAATATAACTCACAGAAGCACTATAGCAACGGAGATAACATGTCTATCATTAAATAAGAGTCAACCACGTAGTAGTTGAAGAAATATACAGCCTGTTTGCTCTGGTCCTTTCTGAGTTACAAGAGGTTAAGGGTCATGATTTCTAACAAATTATAGTGAATAGACAATAGTGCGGTAGTAATAATAGAGTAGGTGTCTCATATTTCGAAAAGTAAATTATATAAACATAACTAGTAGGCTACCTGTTTATGTTCCTGAACGTTCATAAAGCAGTGTAGGGAAACTATATAAGTGTAAAATGTAGTTAAAGTAATTGAATTATTGACCCAAGTAATTTAAGCAGTTCTCTTTAGGAAACAACGAATTTAGATACATCTGAATACAAATTGGAAATTGATACTATTGTGTGGTGTTTGGTGTTGTGAGTGAAATTAATTAATTAGATTATTCCTAAAGGTTCAGATACATTTGATAGCGAGGCCGGTCCTTAGAGATTTGTGCCCCTTATAATGTGCCTTCCTTTCACTTAAAACATTAATCTATTTAGTGTACAGTTGGGTTTGAGTACATGATTAGATTGATATCCAGTATTCGATAAATGTATATATAATCGTAGTCATGTACTTAATCTTTAACTGTCTTGATGGTGTAATGGTTTGAGTGTTGAAGATCTGTATGTGGAAACCAAGGTTGGAATCCCGGGTGGAGCACATGCTTTCATTAATTTCATTGGGTGGTGTTTGGTGTTGTGAGTGAAATTATATTATTAGATTATTAACAAAGATCCTTGACCTTGACCTCTGAGTCTGTTTATATTGCAGTATATACTTTTTGATTAACCTCTGTACCCATCAAGCAATATGTTTGGGAATGTTCAAATAACAAGAGAAACAGAAAGCAAGAGAGACAGACACCAGTGTGGGGTCATCAGCGTGAGAGAATGAGCACTATTTTATTTTTGTTTTAGATTTATTTTTTATTTGTTTACACTAATTTGAAAATTAGTCAAGCCACGTGAATATTTCATCTAGCTGAATATTTCTGCCAAGCAATGCGTTTTAGATTACCCGACGTGGTAACTAAGTTACAATGAGTTGTAGTTTGTAAAGATATATAATATGTTCGTTAATAATGGTTACGGTTCGCTACTAACCGTAGTTACTTTTACTGGAAACCGGATTGTTTCCAGATATGTAAGTACTCACAGCAACCACAACTTTTGATCAATATCAAACATGCTAGAATTGCTGGAATAATGTGTATTTTTTGTAAAGATGGTAAATTTGTATGCTGTTGCTGTCAGACAACGCCAACACATTGGTCCTTTTCTCAGCTTGCAAGACTGGTGATGTCGGTTGGAGACCGTTCAATAAACAGTCACCTACCTATGTTCACCTATGTGGAGTTCGCCACTCTTGCTAGTGGCACCGAGGAGCGCACCGCCATTCGTTTTTGTTTGAAAATTGGTGCAGCAGACTGTTCAAAGGGGCGGAGTGCTCCCCTGCGAAGATGGGCTCGTCTGGCACTTTTTGTAGTTCGACATCGAGGGCTCTTTTGAAGCTGTCTAACGAGATGCCTCTCATGTCTCTTTCTCACCGCGTGAGTTTGTTGAAGAGACGTGCTCCTCTATGTGATAACCAGCCCTGTCACAGAATCCATTAGCACCCAGATCTTTCATCTTGGGGATATCGCATTCCCAGCCTCTCCTATTATTATGTTCTATCCAACAACCAACTCTACTCCTAAAATCGATTAATGAAATATTACAAACACATGTGGCTGTCCGTGGATTCGAACCCAGGACGCTCACACCGAAAATCAACACCTTATGCATTGTCCCACGAAGACAGTTAAAGAATGGTGGACACTGCCTACGATTTATTATGCAACTTCGAATCCTGCATACCAATCTAAGCATGTACACACATCCCAACTGCAACTCACGTAGGCTATGCATATGTGAATGGAAAGAGCACTGAACTTCATTGCTATTGGGGTATGTAGATTTGGTACAAAACCCTCTGCGATTTTCCATGTATAAATTATTAAGTATCGTTCCATTCTACGTTCCAAAGAATACGTACAGCTTTAGTGATTTTAAATGCTCCCAATAGTGTAACTGTTTTACTGAGTTTATATGTGAGGTGAAGTTCCTTTGTACACTTTCTAAGTCATTAATTTCACCTGCTTTGTATGGGGATATTAATACGTTACAGTATTCTACCTGTGGTAGCACCAGGGATTTGAAGTGTTATCACAAGCAATTCACCGCGAGTTTTAAATGTACGTGGAATCCAACCTGTTAGCCGTATCGCAGCTGCAACTTTGACCTGGTTATGTTCTTTGAATCCCATATTTTCAGACATTATCACCCCAAGGTCTATCACATTGTCTTTACGTTCTATTATGTGATTGGATTCTGTTATGTAACTTGCGTTCTCTTTAACGAAATCATCATCTCCGTATCGTATTAATTGGAAATGTTCTTCATTAAACTGCATGTTATTTTCCCTGGTCCACTGGAACACTTTAGTTATGTCCTCCTGCAGCCGGCCCGTGTCTTCCTGTGTCTTTACTATCATACTCAGATTTGTGTCATCCGCAAAGGAGGATACTGTACTGTGTCTTATGTTGGCATCTATGTCACTTATTAGAATGAAAAAAGAAGGGGCGCTAACACTGTTCCTTGGGGAACTGAGCTTTTGACGTCTGAAATCTCAGATGTTACTTGGCTTACTTCTACTGATTGTTTTCGTTTCACGAGAAAGTAGTATATCCATCTTCCGATTTTACCTGATATCCCTTTTGCTTCATGTGTGTGTTCAATCATTTTGATGGGACAAGAGTGAAGATTACAAAGGAGGGTCAACGCCATTTGGGAGCAGTAGTAGGCACAGAACAATGCAAGAGAGACTATGTGTGAAAAAAGGTAGCGGAGTGGGTAAAGGAAGTGAAAACCCTGGCAGACATTGCGAAATCTGAACCACATGCTGCATATACTGCCTACACATATGGTGTTAAGCACAGATGGACCTTTCTTATGAGAACAGTGCCTGGCATTAGACAGATGCTCCAACCGCTGGAAGAAGCAATCAGAGGAACATTCATACCGGCCTTAACAGAGATGGAAGGCGTCACGCAAGAGCTAAGAGATCTATTAGCTCTTCCGCCAAGGTTCGGAGGTATGGGGATCATAAACCCAGTGGAGGCGGCACTACATGAGTACCAAAATTCCCTTAAACTTACTACGTCTCTGACAGAAAAAATACGGGAGCAAAATGAAAATGATGAGGTGGACGAAGAGGAACAACGAAATGCAAGACATGAAATTACAAAGAGCAGAGAAGAGAGACAGAAACATAGCCTAGAACAAATTAAGACCAGATGTAGGGAAGAACTGAAAATGAGAGTTGAGATGGCACAAGACACGGGGGCTTCAAATTGGCTCACATCATTACCAATAAAGGAGAAAGGCTTCAGCTTAAATAAACAAGAATTCAATGATGCTGTAGCCTTGAGGTATGGGGGCCAGTTTCGAACCTGCCGCTGAAATGTGCATGCGGTGAAATAAACAACCCAGACCACTGTATGACCTGTAAGAAAGGAGGATTCATCTGTATCCGGCATGATGAAGTACGAGACATCACTGCACAAATGCTGGACGAGGTGTGCCATGATGTCAGAATCGAACCGGAACTTCTGCCTATGGACGGACAGCGCTTGGCCCACAATACTGCAAATACTTCAAATGAAGCAAGAGTGGACGTAAGTGCTCGAGGTTTTTGGACGAGAGGACAACGGGCTTTTTTCGACATCAGAATCTTCAACCCAAGAGCACAAACATATCGTGAGCGAGGACACAAGGCGGCATACTTGAGAAAGGAAAGTGAGAAAAAACGCGCTTATGAAGAAAGAATTTTGAACCGGGATCAAGGAAGCTTTACTCCTCTGGTCTTCTCATCGTCGGGAGGTATGGGACCTTCTGCAAGTGTCTTCTATGCCAGATTAGCTGAATAAATATCGGAGAAAAAGCGCCAGCATAGACGCCAAGTCATAAATTGGATGAGATGCAGGCTCTCTTTCTCTCTTCTCAGGTCTGCACTCCTATGTCTCAGGGGTAGAAGGTCCTCCCCGCTACAGAGGACAAGAGTGAGAGACTTGGACTTTGAAATGGTCGTGGCGGAGGGACGAATTGGGGAACAACTAGGTTGATTGTAGGGAGGTACTGGTACAATAAGATAAACTACAATGTAACTAGAATAAGATAGATTGTACACCACTTTGTAACTGTCACCTTAACCCGTACAGCCCCAGCGACGCGCCTGACGCGTCGGCGATGTATGTAACGCACAGCCCCAGAGACGCGCCTGGCGCGTCACCCTAATTGCGCCGACCGTAACCTCAGGTGTAGCCACTCAAGAGGGCTCAGATTTGTATGGGAACTGTATATGTATCCCACGCAACCATGCCGATGGTTGAAAACTCTCAAAGTTCACGTGTGTGCGCGTGAGCGCGCAATAACCTGTTTTTTGGGGGTAATTGCCTTAAATTTTTTACTCTTGTAAAATACGTTTTCGGGGGCTCTGTAGGACCATTCTTTAAGCTTTTTGAGCGGTTTTTCGTGGTTTTTCCTTCATTCCTAACCCATTCGCTATTGTTTCTGGAATAAAACTATTTTTTGAAAACCGGCCGGGTTCTGGTGAACAAACATTACAAAACTAGCCGGGGCTGGACGGGTTAATAAAAAAAAAAAAAAAAAAAAAAAAAAAAATAGAAGGAAACATGCTTACATTACTGAAATGTTTGTGGACATGCAGTAATGCAAGTAATGGTCACTCTTCTGTAAATCTAAAATGGCTTACTTAAGAATGGGAAAGGGGTGGGACCTTTTTTTTTTTTTTTTTTTTTTTTTTTTTTTCAATAATACCATGATCACATTTATCAAATGCCCTAGCAAAATCGGTGTAAATTACATCCACGTTTTTCTTTTCTTCTAGGGATTTAAGAATGTTGTCGTAATGTTCAAACAGTTGTGAGAGACATGATCTTCCTGCTCTGAACCCATGTTATTGTTGTTGTTGTTTTTCCCCAAGCTGCCTGGCCGAACAGCCTCAAGGCCCCGAGCAAGGCCAAGGCCACAACCGAGCACCCCCACAGAACCCTCCCCGCCGACCACAATAAAGCCTGGGTGACCGAAGCCACTCCACGGCGGGGAGCTGAGGAGGGTGCGGAAACGCCCGGGAAACCAAAGCCCCACCCAGGGCCCTGTGCCCCTCAGCAATTCTGAAGAGAAAGTTGAGGGGCAAAGGAAAGATGTGACACTTTGGCTTCCAATCTTGGTAGATTAGGAGGTCAATCCACGCAAGAGACGCCGTCACTTGAGATCTAGAAAATATATAAGTAAAAGGAACAGTCAGAGTAAGCTATGGGTATGGCAGAGATCGCTCATTTCTCACTCTGATAGACCAGCCCATCACCAATGAACCCATGTTGACCAGTGTTGTGTAGTTTATTTTTGTCCATAAATGTTGAGATTTTGCCTCGCAGGACTCGCTCAAAAAATTTAATGATGTGGGAAGTCAGAGCTACTGGGCGATAGTTTTTTGGTAGTGCTTTACTCCCTCCTTTATGCAAAGGGGCAATTGTTGCGCTTTTCAAACTATCCGGTATTTCTCCAGTGTCTAGCCTCCTTCTCCACATTATAGCCAGGAGTTTTGAGAGGTTTTCCTTACATTTCTTTATTAGGATCGAACTCCAAGAGTCTGGGCCTGGTGCCGAGTGGGATGGCATGTTGGCGATGGCTTCTGCTATGTCTTTTGGTCCGGACAACTAAAAATGTGTGTACATGTTCTACCATAAAATACAATTAATTTATTGTATTCAATGGAACAATTTTAAAACTCGTAACTGGTGAGTAAAGTCAACAAGTAATTTTAAAGTAAACAAATCATGCTCTATTAGTTTCCGAAAATGTCATCGGTGTGGGTAGTTGTTCGAGTTCTTCATGGTAAATGTCCTGCAATGTGTGGGCGCCCCGTCCTGTGTCCTGCTCCACCTTTGAGTCTATTAGCGAGGGGCAGCGGATGGTAGGTCTAATAAAAGTACTGTCATAGAAGACATTTTGCCAGTCAATTTGTCGTGTATATGACACTTATTAGTAGTACTTTGTATCTTTCTTTTTTCTATTTGTGTGTATGCCAATTCTCCCTCCGACATGGGCTTTCTATAGCTTGTAGACTCATTCGTTCAGCACGATGAAGGTCAGATGTCATATTCCAATAACGAGTGAGACAAAGGGTAAATAGAATTTTAGATCAACGGCGCCTGGGTGTCTACCAATGTTTTGGTGCACTTCAAGTTCCCAAAGCTGCATCGCTAATATATGACTTTTTCATCTCATAATCTCGTTCTACAGACTCTTTCATGCTGACTATCGAGCTCCTCATTTACTAGGCACTGGGGAACCATTGCTGATTTTGAATATGGATATTTTATCACAATGCTAAAGTGTTGGAAACAGCAAGGTATTTGTATGGATTGCCGGTAGGATTTGTAGTAATGTACTGAAACTTAGTGCAACACAAATATCCTCACAATAGTATTTTTACATTGACAACTCAGGATTTGAAAACGGGACTTTATAGTTACACTCGAATAATTTGTTATACATAAAATATATAAAACATTTACGAGTTCGCCTATCCCTATGGCGGTCGTATTTTGATCGCCAAGGTTGTATTTCTTCTGCCAGAAACTCACAACGCAGGTTATTATTGAAAATAATAAATTATGACAGCCTATAGTAATTCACTAATCTAACAGTACGAGCAAGCTGCGGCATTGGAAGTAGCCTATTTCGTTTACTACTTCGTAAGTTGTTACCTATTTCAAGTATGATAATTATGGAAGTATCGCACCTGACAATAATTTACTTGAATAAATGAGATACATATCGATATATGTAAGGAAACTGACATACAATATAACTAGATGCATATCTAAAGTCGGTTCCCAAGGCATTATATATAATATATACAGTATATATACCGGTATATATATATATATATATATATATATATATATATATATATATATATATATATATATATATATATATATACATACTGTATATATGTATATACTGTATACACTGTATATATATATATATATATATATATATATATATATATATATATATATATATACTATATGTGTGGATTGATGGGTTGATAGTTAGAGAGAGTAAAGAAGAAGAGAGAGAAAGGTTTGTTATATTATCACATATGTGATTTGATACACTGAGAAGTGATCTCCTGTTTTATGATACCAGCATTTACATCATTTATATGTAGAATATCTCACAAGTAAGCGAGTTACATGACTACATGCTAAGCCTCAGCCAGGATTCGAACTGCAGACAATCAGAGTAATATCCCACGCTTTTTCCCAATTGACTGCGATTCAAATTCTGGCTTAAGCCACTCATGCATATAAAATTATGTGAGATATACATATATATATATATATATATATATATATATATATATATATATATATATATATATATATATATATATATATACAGTATATATAGACGACCTGTATATATACTGTTTCAGCTTGGCAATACAAGTTACTATTTATTTTACATTACAGTTTACTGATGGGTTCACTTGTGGCTGCCGCGAGACGATACAAGTATATTATAGCTCTGTTTTAACACATAATAATCGCCTCTAGATGCAATGTAATATAATGTACATCCAAAAAACAGGAAAACATTATCAGCCCAAAGCGATAGATAATACAATATTTAACTTTATTTCTGAGTTTCCCTCGTCATTATTGTGTTATATGCTGATCAATATAATATTATTTTTTTGTGTGCATAACATAACAAGTATTGTTCACGTTTTTTCCGCATATGAAATCTGAGTGAGCTTACTATCAATAGGTTTGTTGAACTATATGAATACAATTGAAATCCTTATACCAGCAATCGTAAATATGAAGCCGTGATCGAAAATATTAATTCTATAACAAGTTCCACCCACATGAATTACATCTAATACAATGTCCTATATCTCAAAATACAGAGGAAAGGTCAATACACAATATTACAAAACCTAAAATAATCAGATAAAATCGATTCCGACTTCAAATTATTGTCATTTTTCCGACTACATCCAAATTCCCATGGCTGTAACTCTAAATATTGAGCGACAATAGGGTTTATATATGCAATAAGAAGTATTATTAATAATCTTTCCAAAAATGTCATCAGAATTTGTTGATCAATATGTGTATATATATATATATATACTGTATACCGGTATATATTATTATATATACTGTATATATATATTTATATATATATATTATTATATATAATGTATATATATATATATTATATATATATATATATATATATATATATGTTAGTATAGCCAGGTAATAGATTCTCTTTTAAACAGACGAGGTTAAAGGCAACAGCGGTTTCAGCATTCAGTATTTTATTGTTACAGCTTTCAATATTTCTAACAATTTTTCTGGGGTTCCAGATGAGGTACAACAGGTTAGCAAAATTCATGGTGGATCCAACGTTTCACAAGTAAACATCTTGCATCTTCAGGGAATGGGCAGGTAATGATTAGAATAAGGACAAAGCAACATATTTATACAAAATTTGAGGATCAAGAATAGGTAGGTGGGCGGAGCTACTGGGTGTGGGGTGGCTTGAACAGCCACCCCACATGACAATGTGGGGCATGACAATGATCACGTAAACAGCCCTATTTTGGCTAAAAACACCCCGCTGGGCGGTACATATAAATAAACCGCATAGGCCGCTCTTAAGGTGTTAAAATATATTAATTATTTGTTTGAAACACCAGTTTAGCTTTATATAAATATATTAGTCTTCTAGGTTAGGTATACACTGCAATTTTGTAATTTGATTTAATGTTATGGATTTGAAAGATTTTGCTTTCTAGATTACATTTGCCGTTTTTAACTGAGCCATAAAGACTTACTATGGCATTGTTATATCGGTACTTTTTTGTTTATTTGTTTATTTTATAAATTTGCTCCCAATATATGTCTTTTGCATTTTATGTAGGTATTATTTGTATTATGTCTTAGCCTTCAATGCTTACAGCTTTATGAGAGCAAAGTGTGAGTTTTCCCCTTTTTTCCGAGTTCCATTTAATTAATGTCAGTAAACTATATACAAGTACATTAAGTATAGCAAACAACTATTGTGACGGCGAATAAAGGTGTTTTAGCTTTTTGTTTCCAGTATGTTTATTAACATTTATTTAACGGTTCATGCAAGGGTTAAACACTGAAGAAGGCTGAGAGTATACCTCTGTCTACCTCCTGATTGTACATGGAAGATGAGGATGGTTGCCTAGCATACTAGACAGTGTTGTTCTTGTAAGAATAACCAATAGTATTTTTTGGCAGTCTGTATAATTACTACTATAATTCAGTTTATATGAAATACTTTGAGATCTGCACATCTCTCATGAAAATATGTTTCTTAAATATGGTTCTTATTCATATTCAAAATATTCAAAGATATAGAGGTTTAGAATATCATCTCTAATATTATGCCGAGGATTGGGCAAGCCGACCTCGACATTCCCTCCGCTTTCACCTGCTGTAGAGTCCCAGGGCACCTCTACCACCGCTACCAGACACCAGATGATGGGAGCACCTCCTACCCCTGGCCGGACACCCCAGCAGCCCTACATCACCAATGCCATGCCCCGACCCGGGTCACCTCACATCACCACCACCTGTCGCCAATTGGTCCGTGGAGGGGATCCGAAAACGAATCCAGAGGGCCCTACCACTACTCTCCCCCTTACCCCCATCGCCGGAACGACAGGGGCATATGTCAACAGTGGAAAGGGCCAAGGACGATCTCAGTATTGTTCCAGGACTACAGTCCATGTGTATAAGACTAAACTCCTACTATCCCCCCTATAATAAATGTGTAAAACTAACTCGAGTATTCACTTAAGTATTTCTCCCTCGTAACACAGACTCTCCGTTTGAACCAAGGGGTATATATTATGTCCAGAAGTTATTCTGGGACAATATCTCAATAATAATAGTTTTAATCCTCGAACCCCGGGTGACGGTATATGCCACAATTGTGGGTGATGCCATATGTTTAGCGCCAAGCAATCAAATGTACCGTCATGCAATCACCTAGTAATGAACTAAGCTCCATCCCCAGCTATCCCTACACTCTCTCAAACCTTTACCTACTTTCCCCCCCCCCTCGACAAAAAAAATCACCCCAACCATCTAACCCCCCCCCCCATGTGATTGCATCGGGCCGCCCGGCTTTAGGGTCATTCTTGATCGAGTGATAAATTTTTCCTCACACACATGCATACACACACACGATCAAGCGGTGGGTTGCTTGAGGCTTTCGTGGGGATAAACATCAAACAAAGCAAAATATAAAGATGCGGTTTTCACCTTTCTCAAGCTGAATAAAGGTATGTGATCATGATATTTGATAATATTGCACTAATAGTATTTACAGGGAACATGTCTAAGTAAAGTGCTTTCGCGCCAAATAATCCAGGGAGAGTCGACTGGGGCGTGAATTAAACCGTTAAGAGTTAATTCATTTACAAACTAAAATGTGTTTCTTCTGTGACGCCTCCCGGCGTTAGCAGAATGGTTGCGTGGGGCATTGCAGCTCGCTAGCGCTCGCCAGGATGGGGGGATGGGCTACAGTTGTCCTAGAATGATCTGCTTTATTTAATTAGTGTCGTGTTGCCACAGACAGTCTAGAAATGGTCTTTGTTTTGGTCTGTGACCGCGCCTTATATTTTATATTCGCTATAATATAAATGTTGCTTGTGTGGGAGGCGAGCGATAGAGGGTGAGGGAGTACACCTGGCAGCGGGGTGAGCTATGACGCGGCTCGCTTGGGCGCTGACGGCGTTGGCGGCCGGGTGGTCAACTAGTCCCTTCCCATCGCGGCCTCGTGTTCTTTACCAGCTCAGAGCTTGCTTGACACGCGTATCGCCTACATCCTTTGCAATTCTGTCCCCCATACTCGCCACTTTGCATACTATTTCTCTCTCTCGACTTCTCCTTTCTCATTCTCTAATCTTTATTAAACTCAACATCCCTTCTGGTTTCAGCATAGACGTTCACCGTCGACCAGTCGTATTGTAAGCGAAGCTCTCAGATATTTCCATGTATTAGGTTAAAGAGGTATTATGCTTTATTGAGGTTAGAGAGACGGACTTTTCCGTATGTGTCCTCTCTCGGGAAGGTTGTAGACCGGTATATGTCTCCCTGGCAAGGTGTTGAGTGATTCTGCTTGGTTATCTAAAGCTAGACTAGGGGTAAGGTTACTGTGTCGTGGTCTCCGATGTGTGCAGTGTTAGCTAAGCCCTGCACGACATCGACAGGTACTGTGGGAGCCTAAGTTGTCTTCGGGTGGGTTTACTTTGCGAGCACAGCGCTGTGGTGTGAGAGGGCCATAGCCTATCCCTCACAACATAGTGCTGCCTCTTTGTGTTGACTTCTGAGGGATCGCCAGGATAGAACTAGGTACTAGAGACCTAGATTTATCAAGAGAGCATCCCCGTCATATAACGTAATCTTCATTATACCACCTTCGGACAACGTTAGGCTACGAGCCGCATGCTCACCCATTGTTGCCCTGCCTTGATACCCCAGCTAGACTTTATTAACTGAGCAGACAATGGTTAGAGATAAGCCCCCATTATTATATGTATGCAACATTATTCACTGCACTTTTGAGCCGAGGTTGTTGTTGAGTTGCACAACCCTAGTAGGCTGTTGCGTTGTGTCACGAAGCATTTCTTTAGTTGTCGAGCATTACTTCCTTTGCGCAGTCTTTATTATTTGCCTGCCTATTATATATGTCCTAGTATTTATTGTGACCCGTATTCTGCATTATAATTGTTCAAGATTCTTTACGAACATCTTCCCAGCATCAGACTTATTTCAGAAGTTTCCAGTTGATGTTGCAGGACTAGCATTGCACTTTCTTTAATACAGGAGTGCCAGTTATTTGAGTATCTACCGTAACGTTAATTAATCACGTTAACTATCTTTTCTTTGTGTAACCTAATCGAGTAATCTTTTACTGTTTGAGAATAGGCTGTTTCATCGAGCGTCAGCCTAGTGTGTGTGCACCAGTTACCGAGTCATAGGATACCTCGTTGTCCAGGCACGACTCAGGGCGGTAATGGTGTTTTGTTTTCCAGTGTTTAAGGCAGGGGTTGGATCTAGTGTTACCGTTGTTGCATTTTGCCATTATCTAGTCCAATGTTGAAGAGCCCTGTGTCTTTGAGAACCTGGATCGTAACAAATGGCGACCTAGCTCAGGATCTTGTGAACTAAGAGATAATTGCAGGATTGTTGTGGTCATTTGTTTTATTGAGGAATATAGTGGGCACGTTAATTTTTTTTTTGGCAAAGTAGTATAGCACTTGAGAGTCTTCAGACATTTTTGGCAAGTGAATAGTGCTACATAAGAGTTTGGGGTACTTCTTTTCTGAATATTGTGGTGAGAAATTTTTGTGAGCATCATGTCTTATACCGGGTCAGAGGAGAATGGAGACACAGTACGTAATGTCGAAACTGAGGAACAGCAGCATGATGAAAGGGTTAATCGGGTGAACTCTGAGGAGGATGCTAGGATATTTTTGCAATGGCTTGTTACTGCCGAGCGGTTGGAGGGTATGGATCGGTACGGTCTTCAATGCCTGGCCACAGCTATCGGTCATGCGGTTACTAGCAGCATGACCAAGGATAACTTGATAACGTGTGTACTGGGCAGGGTGACTGGTGAGCGAGATGGGTTGAGTCCTCAGAGCCCTTCGGCCATGCTTCCCCTACACTCGACTCCCAGCCATCCCAGTAGTTTGCCGACCCCGGGTACGCTTCCGCAGTTGGGTGGTGACTGGCAGGGTGGGTTGCCCCTGGGGGGACCACCAGTAATTTCAAACATTGTAGCACCTTCACCTCCTCAAGGGTTAACTCCAGAATTATTGCTTCAGCTCGAATTAGCTAAGATCAAGCAGCAAATAGAATTAGCCAAGATAGAAGAAAGAACAACTATCAGTCAGCAGTCTCAGCACATAGAGCTAGCAAAAATCCAAGCTGATTTAGAGTCGACTAGGTACTGTGCCGACAGGGACGTAGAGAAGTCGCGGGTAGAGGCAACGGGACAGCGACTTGGGGCTAGTAACCTTGCTCATGATCAATCTCTCTTGCACTTATTGAAACTGGTTCCGGTGTTTGATGAGAGTGGTGTAACAGAATTTTTCACACGCTTTGAGAAGAAGTGCCAGGAACACCAGTGGCCAGAGAATAAATGGGCAGCACTTGTATCCTCTATATTAATAGGCAAGGGTCTTAAAGCCTACGATGCGTTGCCTATAGAGTCTTGTATTATCTATGAGGAACTCAAGGAGGCTGTCCTGAGAGCATACGAACTACAACCAGAGACGTACAGGTTGAAGTTCCGGGGTGTTACCAAGGGTCGGGAGAGCACCTTTTTGGAGCATGCCCGGGAGCTGTCCGATGCTTTTGGGAATTGGCTGAGGTCGGAGAAAGCTACTACGTTTGACGACATTAAACAGTTGGTGCTTTTAGAGCAGTTTTTCAAATGCACGGGCGGCGACCTACGTTAAACCTTAAAGAAAAGCAACCAAAAACTCTACAGGAGGCAGCTGAGATGGCTGACATCCGGCTATCACTAATTCGTGGGTGCGGATCTGCCCAGCGTAGTGAGGCAGGTAACAAGGGGCGTGACGCCCCACCCCCCCGAGTTAGTGATATACCTTATGCAAACAAGTACAAGAGTCATGATACCAAGACTGACCACAAGACTAGCACCGTCCCATTTAAGAAGGGGCCGGGGCCTTCCCAGTACCAAGGGAAGCCCAAAGGGGAGTTGGAGTGTTATCATTGTCATAAAAAGGGGCACTTTGCAAGAGTCTGTCCTAGCAAACCACCTACAGCAGCTGTGTCTTTGGCCTGCAACATTGGTGTGTCTCCGAAGTCATCTGAGTTTGCCCGGGGCAGTTCGTCAGAGGCTGAGGCACAGTCAATGCAGAAGCACCTGGGAGGCTCGAACCCTGCTCAGGATGTTTTTTGCGACCATAGAGGGCGGGGTTGCGTGATGTGGGCGGGGCGCAAGCATGGAGTAGAGGTCTTGCGTGATACAGGTGCTTCCCAGACTCTGATGAAAAACTTGACTGGCTACCCTATAAACGCGGCTCGGGTGGTGGTGGTGCAGGGTATTAATGCAACTCGGTCATACCCGCTGGTGCGGTTGGAGTTAGAGGTGGATGGTGTGGCACGTGAATTGGATGTCGGGATTGTGGAGAAACTGCCAGTGGAGGGCGTCGACCTTCTTCTCGGCAACGACTTTGCAATGCCCGCTTCTGAGGTTCTACCCTTAGTCGTTGCCGAGAGGCCGGCCGACGTGAGTAGGGAATAGCAAGAGTGGGTCGAGCGGTGCCAGACACAACCCATGGCGTGTGTAGTCACCCGAGCTCGGGCAGCTAAAGTGTCACAGCCTAGTCCTCCGTCTTCAGACCAGCGGAGGAACGATCAACAGGAGGAGGCTAAAGCTGGAGTTGGTTTTAAGAGTTTTGACTCGGCGGCTCTCCTGGGTGATTCAGTATTAGCACCATTACTTAATTCTGGAGTAGCCCCTGGGCCTGTCATCGAGAGTGACGAGGCTGGGCATGACGAGTCTCCACGACAGCAACGTTATGTACATCGAGAGAGACAGAGGGAGCAGCCCAGTATCGGGGAAGGTCATGCATTGCTCCGGGAGCAGTTAGATCGCTTGGCACCCTCAGATATACGTCGGTTGCAACTAGAGGACCCTGAGCTCCAAACGTGTGCTAATGGAGCTGTAGAGCTCGACGAGGACGGCGATGCACAGCCAGGAGATTTTTTTTATTTAGAAGGCATCCTCTATAGGCGTTTTCAAGACCCTAAACGTAGTTGGCAAGAGGGGTTCGGAGTAGTGGACCAGTTGGTGGTGCCACGGGAGTGCAGGGATAGCCTACTGAGGTTGGCGCATGACATACCACTGGCAGGACATCTAGGGGTGAGAAAAACGGTGGCGGCTTTAGAAAAATTGTTTTGGTGGCCGGGGTTGAAGGGGCAGGTGGTAACCTGGATAGCAAGGTGTCATACGTGCCAGAGGGTTGGAAAACCTAACCAACCAATTCCGAGAGCCCCGTTGCACCCCATTCCTGTCAGTGGACCGCCCTTCAGTAAGGTCATCATTGATATGGTCGGACCCCTACCCCCTACTAGTGCCGGTAATAAATTTCTATTAACTATCATGGATGTGGCCACTCGTTATCCTGATGCATATCCAATGAGAAATGGCACAGCAAAAACTGTTGTCCGGAACCTGCTCTTGTATTGCTCGTGGTATGGTTACCCGCAAGAGGTGCAATCGGACCAAGGTTCTAATTTTAC
Organism: Paralithodes platypus; assembly: GCA_032716605.1. Taxonomy (NCBI): domain Eukaryota; kingdom Metazoa; phylum Arthropoda; class Malacostraca; order Decapoda; family Lithodidae; genus Paralithodes; species Paralithodes platypus. The sequence goes on along the minus strand of CM064511.1, from coordinate 14,496,399 downwards.
ATCTAATCTGTTCAAACAAACTATGATTCAGCATGGCATCAGCACTGTCGTCTCTTCTGCGTATCACCCGGAGAGTCAAGGGGTGTTGGAGAGGTGGCATGCCATGCTGAAAAGCATGCTTCGATGTTATTGCGCAGAGAACGGAAAGGATTGGGACCTTGGTCTGCCGTATGTTTTGTTCGCGGCAAGAGAAGTACCTGGAGAGAGTCTCGGTTTCAGTCCGAATGAGCTTGTTTTCGGGCATCAGGTGAGGGGCCCTCTCCACATGGTGAAGGAGATTTGGGAGGGTACCGCTAAGCCATGTTCTATGTTGAAATACGTCCTCGAGAGCAGAGAAAGAATGCTTAGAAGTCTGGAGCTGGCCGGGCGTAATTTGGTGAGTTCGCAGGCCCGTATGAAGGACAGGTACGATACTAAGGCGAAACTCCGGGAGTTTCAGGTAGGTCAAGAGGTGTTGGTCCTGTTGCCTTTGTCAGGTCATCCTCTGGCTGCCAAGTACGCTGGGCCTTATCGGGTGGTGTCAAAGATCTCCGATCTAGATTACCTCGTTGCCACTCCAGACCGGAAGAAGCGTAACCAACTATGCCACATTAATTTGTTGAAGGTGTATGTGAGGCGCCCACCTGAGTCACTAGCTGTCCCTGTGTTGACCTGCTGCGGTCATGGTGGAGAAGGAGAGGGGGGCAGCAATGACCAGGTGGATGATAACTGGGATTGTCATTTCTCGGCTGATCAGTGGACGGGGAATTCGAGCCAATGTGCGCATGATGCTCTGGCGCACCTGCCGGAGGAACAGCAGGTGGCAGTGCAGCGCCTGTTCGATTCATACCCCACTGTATTTGCCGAGCACCCAGGCCTCACTACTCAAGCGGTGCATGACGTCGATGTAGGAGAGCACCCCCCCTTCAAGTCGATACCTTATCGGGTGCCACCCATTAAACTCCCAGCGCTCAGGGATGAGCTGGAGTATATGCTGGCGAGAGGCTTGATCGAGAAGGGGGCAGTACGGTGGACTTCTCCTGTCACTCTGCAGCCCAAACCTGATGGAAAAGTTCGGTTCTGCATTGACTTTAGGCGGTTGAACGGGTTGACCCCCACCAATGCATATCCTCTTCCCCGGGTGGATGACAGTGTGGATAAGATCGGGAAAGCAAGATACTTGACCAAGGTAGACCTCGTCAAAGGCTACTGGCAAGTACCACTGTCTGAGCGGGCTAAAGAGGTGTGCGGGTTTGTGGTGGATGGCAGTACTTATCGTTGCAACGTGATGCCATATGGTCTGAAAAATGCACCGGCCACTTTCCAGAGCTTAATGAACGACATCGTAGCAGACATCCCAAACTGTACTGTCTACCTTGATGACGTGATCATTTATGACAACGATTTCCAAAGTCACTGTGAGCACATAGAAGCCTTATTTAGTCAACTTAGTAAAGCAGGCTTGGTGGTTAATCTGGGCAAGTGTGACTTTGTGCAAGCCACGGTGCAGTATCTGGGGTTTGTGGTTGGGTTAGGGCAGGTGAGCCCGCCCCAACAGAAGATACAGGCTATCGACTTGTTCCCCAGGCCGACCACCAAGCGGCAAATCATGAGATTTTTGGGCATGATTGGGTATTACCGCCGCTTTATAAGAGGTTATTCTACTGTGTTAGCTCCTTTGACAGATCTACTAGCTAAAGATAAAGTGTTCCGCTGGGCACCTGAGTGTGAGCAGGCGTTTCGAGTAGTTAAACACCTTTTATGCACTCACCCTATCCTCAGGGCCCCGGACTTTGAACGACCATTTCAGTTGGCGACTGATGCCAGCGGAGTAGGGGCTGGTGCCGTACTTTTGCAGACAGACGAGGAAGGTCTTGAGCATCCAGTCAGTTTCTTTTCAAAGAAATTTAATTCAACAGAGAAAAACTATTCGGTTGTTGAAAAGGAACTGCTGGCAATCGTGTTAGTGCTCAGACACTTTGAGGTCTATGTTCCTGCCTATGGGCCAGTCGTGGTAGTGTATACCGACCACCACCCGCTTAAATTCCTCAATCAATTCCACAACCGGAATATGAGGCTGACCAGATGGTCGCTCATGTTGCAAGAGTACAACTTAGACATTCGCCATATTGCCGGTTGTGAGAATGTGATTGCGGACTGTTTGTCGCGGGTGGAGGATCCGGGGTAGGCTACCACAGTATATTGGTATAGCCTCCTGTCTTGGCTCGCGGTGTATTTTTGCGCTGGTGCTTGTTGGCTCGCGTGTGTAGCATCAGCGTAGGGTCGCAGGGCAGGAGTTGTTGGCTTTGATTAGAAGAAAATTAGGCTACATCTATAGTAGCCACCAAAAACAACATTAAAATAAAATATGAAAAATTAAATAAAAACTCTTTCTTTTTGATAATTAATTTTAAGATAATATTGTAGCTGAGTACTGAGTGCAGATGATTTTCCCTCAGTAGGCTGTGCTTCTTAAAGCTCGCTCTGGGAGCACAATGTTATGAATTAATGTATTATATTTGGGAAGGGTGATAAGATATTTTTTTTATATATAAATGTTGTATTTTTTTTTAGGAGACTGAGCTTGCATTCCATGAGTGGCAGAGTGGTTAGGAGTGGCAGATTCTAGCGACATTCTGCCTGTTCAGATATGGGCTCATGGTTGAGTGTCCCATATCTTGGGGGGGGTGTGACGCCTCCCGGCGTTAGCAGAATGGTTGCGTGGGGCATTGCAGCTCGCTAACGCTCGCCAGGATGGGGGGATGGGCTACAGTTGTCCTAGAATGATCTGCTTTATTTAATTAGTGTCGTGTTGCCACAGACAGTCTAGAAATGGTCTTTGTTTTGGTCTGTGACCGCGCCTTATATTTATATTCGCTATAATATAAATGTTGCTTGTGTGGGAGGCGAGCGAGAGAGGGTGAGGGAGTACACCTGGCAGCGGTGTGAGCTATGACGCGGCTCACTTGGGCGCTGACGGCGTTGGCGGCCGGGTGGTCAACTAGTCCCTTCCCATCGCGGCCTCGTGTTCTTTACCAGCTCAGAGCTTGCCTGACACGCGTATCGCCTACATCCTTTGCAATTCTGTCCCCCATACTCGCCACTTTGCATACTATTTCTCTCTCTCGACTTCTCCTTTCTCATTCTCTAATCTTTATTAAACTCAACATCCCTTCTGGTTTCAGCATAGACGTTCACCGTCGACCAGTCGTATTGTACGCGAAGCTCTCAGATATTTCCATGTATTAGGTTAAGGAGGTATTATGCTTTATTGAGGTTAGAGAGACGGACTTTTCCGTATGTGTCCTCTCTCGGGAAGGTTGTAGACCAGTATATGTCTCCCTGGCAAGGTGTTGAGTGATTCTGCTTGGTTATCTAAAGCTAGACTAGGGGTAAGGTTACTGTGTCGTTGTCTCCGATGTGTGCAGTGTTAGCTAAGCCCTGCACGACATCGACAGGTACTGTGGGAGCCTAAGTTGTCTTCGGGTGGGTTTACTTTGCGAGCACAGCGCTGTGGTGTGAGAGGGCCATAGCCTATCCCTCACAACATAGTGCTGCCTCTTTGTGTTGACTTCTGAGGGATCGCCAGGATAGAACTAGGTACTAGAGACCTAGATTTATCAAGAGAGCATCCCCGTCATATAACGTAATCTTCATTATACCACCTTCGGACAACGTTAGGCTACGAGCCGCATGCTCACCCATTGTTGCCTTGCCTTGATACCCCAGCTAGACTTTATTAACTGAGCAGACACTGGTTAGAGATAAGCCCCCATTATTATATGTATGCAACATTATTATTCACTGCACTTTTGAGCCGAGGTTGTTGTTGAGTTGCACAACCATAGTAGGCTGTTGCGTTGTGTCACGAAGCATTTCTTTAGTTGTCGAGCATTACTACCTTTGCGCAGTCTTTATTATTCGCCTGCCTATTATTACTATATGTCCTAGTATTTATTGTGACCCGTATTTTGCATTATAATTGTTCAAGATTCTTTACGAACATCTTCCCAGCATCAGACTTATTTCAGAAGTTTCCAGTTGATGTTGCAGGACTAGCATTGCACTTTCTTTAATACAGGAGTGCCAGTTATTTGAGTATCTACCGTAACGTTAATTAATCACGTTAACTATCTTTTCTTTGTGTAACCTAATCGAGTAATCTTTTACTGTTTGAGAATAGGCTGTTTCATCGAGCGTCAGCCTAGTGTGTGTGCACCAGTTACCGAGTCATAGGATACCTCGTTGTCCAGGCACGACTCAGGGCGGTAATGGTGTTTTGTTTTCCAGTGTTTAAGGCAGGGGTTGGATCTAGTGTTACCGTTGTTGCATTTTGCCATTATCTAGTCCAATGTTGAAGAGCCCTGTGTCTTTGAGAACCTGGATCGTAACACTTCATAATATCCCTCACTGTGGCAGTCTTTATCAATTATACTTTATTATGTACTTAGTATGGATACACAAGGGACTGGGGTTCTCGTATTGAGGCTCCAGTCCTGGTGGCGTTTAAGGAAGACGTCTGGGGTTCTCGAGCAGGACAACCTCCGGGTTTATATTCCAGTGTCCCTGGGGGTATATACTTGGGCGATCTCGCGGACTCCGGTCTTATGTTCTTTCTGACTTTAAGGTGGGCTTAATGATCCTCATGGGTCGATAGCCTCTAAAGTCCTATTGTAACTAACTAACTAACTAGGTATTAATAACTTAAGTAATGCTGTCTCATATATGTTGATTAAGATGACCTGAGGCGAATTAGTTTGCTTTCTATGAATTTCACAACCAAAAATAGCTGGGTTCGATTCCTAAATATGATGAGACAGAAGGGCAGTCTCTTAAGACCTCATGCTTCTGTTCTACTTCCAGTAACTAGGAAGCTTGTGAACTAAGATTGTATTTGTAGACATTACTGAAATATATTAAGCATGGCATAAGCGTGATTGCAATCAAGCATGCATTTAATTAACATTTCCAGTGTTTAATATAGAGGCTAATAAGCAATTAATTGTGTTGTTTTATTTTGGAGAATCATCATATACAGTATAAGACAATTTGTATTTGTTGCCACACGAGTTGAAGAACTTAAATTGTATTTGGTATATAGATACATATATGCCCAGCAGAACGTTCCATGACATTTGAGAGTAACAACTTCATACAAGTCCTTGAGAAATCAAGAGTCGTGTGTATATATGAACATTTTAATATGTCAATGTTGAAATACTGATTTTAAATTTGGCAGCTATAAATAGATATAGCCAATATAAAAGTTCCCATTCAACTTTTGCTTGATAGGAAGACTGCATGGCCATACAGGTATATGCAAAGGTGAGTGATTATTGAATTGTATTTTGATGCTATAATTGTTGAAATACAACGCTAAAATGTATAAGCTAAATAAATACCATAAAAACAAAAACACAATTATACAGTGTTGGATAATAACCTTGCGTTAGCTTACTCTGCACAACTGGGATAACACTGCTTAGATTTGTCATTCTGTTTGAAATTATTCCGAGTTCTAACATTTGTATATATCTTATAATTATACAGAACTCCATTCACGTTCTCTTCAACGACAAAGATCATTACCAAACCCAGCAACAGCGGGTGAGGGCGAGGGTAAGAAGGGATATTACTGGGCACTGTTAATGTTGAAACACACATTTTGAAATAGATATACTACTATAACGAACTTCGAAAAAGTTGACAGAATGAACATAAACATTATATGTGGAAGAGCACTTTATTGACATGTTTCGCAGATAGTAACCTGAAGGGGCCATCTACAAAGCTTTGTCAATAAAGTACTCCTCCTAAAATGGTGTTTCTATACATTTTGAGTAATATGTTTTAAGACACCAAAACCACTGTACTATGTCACCATAATACCTTATCCGTAATATAATATGGCCCATCACCTTTTACTTACAAAATAAAGCCTCTTTTAACTTCCTTCTTCATATCTACACTTTCCTTCATTTATTCTCTGATAACACCGTTTCTCGTTTGAAGAACTACGAGGATCCTTCCGGAACGTTTTACTTGGCGAATGCGTCGTTCCTTTGGAATTTGACATCTAAAAACAACAACAAAAATGCACCAGTGCCGGGGATATGGATGCAAAATATGACTATGGAAGTGGCATGTCTCCTTACAACCACCACCTCTCTTCCCTTGACATGTGTCTCAACCCCCCCCACTCCCCCTCCCTCTCCTCGTCCCTCTTTCTCCCTCCCCCGCTCCCTATACTTCTTCCTTTTACACTCTTCATTGCCTCCTTATGGAAACCTTCCTTCGATTATTATGCATTACATGATTCTGTTTTGTAAGTAATGACTTTCTATGATTTTAAACATTAACCGTTTGTATATTTCTACCTGTATTAGTTTCCTTTATTTGACCACCATTGTTTATGTACACCCGCCAATAAAACTAATAAACTGTTACATAACTAATTGCACTTTTGCTATTATACCTACACAAAATTACATAATGACAAACAGTATCTACGGCCTTAAACTATCCTCTTTTATTTATAAATCATGCTTTTGTATTTCTATTAATATGCAGATATATTATAGCTAAAATTGCGTAATTACTAATATCTGTGTCGGTAGTTGTACTATTGCGTCCTATTTTAGGCAACTTTAATTGTGATATCCCTTTATCCCTTATCATAATTACTGTATATAAAAAATAAAAAAAATATCCATGTCATTATAATCATATATATTACATACTTTGACTTGTTTATGATCCATAATGTGTTGACCATTATATTTGTCATCCCTTTCTTATTCTTCCATCCCAGTACATATATATCGCCTTTATTATAGTCCTTACAAGTTACCTTTACGGAGTGTTATTGTCCCCGAGGAGCTTAGCATGTTACTTGTTAACAATACAGGACGCGGTCACATTGCTTATCACAGACTACCACACACGAGTCTGGTCCGAGTCTTTACATCTGTGACACTACAAAGAATATAATTATAACCAATCCTGACCCACTATCATTATAGATGTTCTGCGACAATGTATAATTATAGCAAACATGGAACTGAAATTAATATGTTGCCTTGCATCTATTGTTCTCTCCCGTCAAAGACATGCATCATTACATCCAACAGATTATATATAATATATATATCATAGACTCCTTTAAAGAAGGACTGAAACCTCCCATGCTCGGGGTTTGTAACTTGAGTCTGAAGGGTTAACTTGAGTCCTGGGCTACAATGACTTCTAAAAGGGCTAGAGACACGATTTCGGGGTCCAAATAGGTTTTTTTGAGGACGCCGAGTTCAGTAGCGCCTTTTGCAACACCACCAGGGGTCATCTTCAAGGTTAAAAGGTCATATTTCAAGGTCAAATTAGTGAATTTTTGTCATGTTTGCTCGTTGTTTGTGTCTAACTCATAAACGGTGAGAGATGGCTGATTGTAATAAGAGGCAAGTTTGTAGAGCTGTCCAAATTTGATATTTATTATCCATAGGAGTCTATGATATATATATATATATATATAATTATATGTATGTACAGGTATATGACAGTAAGATCACACCTCACAATGAGTTTGGAGGAGTGAACACACACACACACACACACACACATTATGCTAAGCTATATCATGTCATTCTTCATCTGGAATACGAATTGTACCCTTCCATTATGAACGTTTATTATATTCCTGTTAACTTCAGACGATCTTGTTAAAAATAGATATATGACTTATACTAGTCACGAGTCTGAAAATGTATATCTTCATATTTTGTATTTTGTCGAACACTAGACGATTTTATTAAGTTCAGAAAAGACCTGCCATATTCAAAGCGTTAAGTTCCTACCTCCATGTTTAACAATACAAGTCACATTTTGCAGATTATTGATAATCGTAACTAAGCAAACGTAAAACAAGTACCAACAAAGGAAAATACTTTACACTATGTGTTTTAGCTTAATTTAATGAAATGCTAGCACGAAGAAGTCTGTTTAGCTCCTTTGGGGATTTGAATGCTCAGTAATCTTTCCATTTATGCATTTTCATTATCACGGTCGTTTTAGTTGTGTGTCTGAGCAGTCAACAAGCAAAGCTTGTGTCGAAATGCATGACAAGCCTTATTGAAGCATTTTGATGTTTTTCAAGTAATATAGATGTATTGTAGATCTTATGGGGCAGGGGGCTAGGAATCCTCCCACTATAAGATTTTCCTACTCAACGAGCCAGAGAAAGGGGCGAGGGAATGCGAAAGTGGTCCAGGACCCTGAGAATAGGAACTTTAAATATTGTTTCTGTTTGGGCTCTGTCTTGTGTCGGCCACCCCAAGCAATGGGGTATGTGCCTGAGTATATACATACATACATACAGTACATGTCTCCACCCCATGTTTCTGATTATGTTCAGTCAACTTCAATTTGTTTAATAGTCAGATAAGTTTAAAGCTATTAGGTTGGGAGGTTAATCAATGTGGTACCGGTATGTAATCCATTGAAATGCGATATTCGAAATTCTGCGATGTGCATAAGCTATAAACATTCATCTATTTTAACTGCTACCATCATACAAGGGAACGCAAAATTGTTCCCGGACCCTAAGAATTGGAACTTTTAAATGTTGTTTCTGTTCGGGCTCTGTCTAGAGTCGGCCACCCATAGCTATGGGGTATGTGCCTGAATACATACATACATAGCGAGGCCTCTCGAAGTCAAGGGGCCTACGAACCAAATCACAGTTTCGAGTAATAAGGGGTTAAAGTCTAAGAAAGGTACTGCACTCCAAAACTATACTCTTATGACAATATTATACATCAATAGAAAGCTCTCGACCTGACAAATAAAAATTATGTTGGTGTTTTTTTCTGAAAATCTGAAAATAATAATACAATACCATAAAACACCAAGGGGTGTGTTTTTGTGTAGGTGTGTTTATTGTTCAATTTAAATTAAAACATGATAATTTCAGAGTACTTGATAACACTAAGAATCAGTTCAAATTTGAAAGCAATATTCCAAAAATTGCGTGTTTTATGCGTGTTTTTCGTTCGACATGTTTAATGGTGTTTTATCAAAACATACAAAATGCATACAAATTATTATGGTAGTATGATCAAAAGAATGAGTGTACACATTGTAAAGAAAAATCGTAGCAATGTTTTTGTGGAAATCCGTAATTATTAGGTAAAACACCAACAAACACATAGCGGTATTTTTTTATGTACCCGTAAATGTTATTAGATTACATTCATACTTGGAACATTACAACATTTTGCAATAACTAGGATACAGCCGAAACATTTAAGCAAAATTCCAAAAAATGCGTGTTTTATTCGTGTTTTTCCATCTGCCTGTTTGGTGGTGTTTTATTAAAACATAAAAAATGCACACAAATTATATTATAGCATAATCAAAAGATAGAGTGTAAATAAATGGATGAAATCGTATCAGTGTTTGTGTGAAAATCTGTAATTCCTAAAAAACACAAACAAACACGTAATGGGTGTTTTTTTGTGTATCCGTAATTATGGGCCGATTTATTTCATACTCATATTTTTGAATAACCATGATGTAACTAAGATTTACTCCAAATTAGAAAGCATAATTCCCATAATTACATTTTATAATAATTTAATTTCATAAATTATAAGAAAAGACTTAGTTCCTTCGTGTTTGATGTGTGAACAATGGTAATAAAATCATTATAAAGTTGAATATTATTTACCTCTAAACTGCTGCCCAATCCGCTTGTCAATGTGAGAGGTGGGAGGGGGAGGGGGGGGAAGGGGGTTAGTAATCGAGGATGTCATCGGCGGGGTCGTCGACATCGGATTCCTCATCCCCACTGTCGTGACCACCACCACCCATGCATCCTGGGCAGCGAAGAGTTTGGTGTAGAAGTCCTGATAGGCCTGAGGTACAAACGTGGAGAGGTACTTAATGTGATTCATCTTTTTTTTGTTCAGCACCACTCCGTTGGGGTACCTCTTGGGCAGGGCGACCTTACAGAGGTCAAAGGTGTCTTGGTTATAGTTGTTGGAGCGGCCTTTCTGAAGCTTCCATTCCCGGACCTCATAGAAGCCATCAGCATACCCACCTGACACCTTGATACAGTGGGGGTGTTCGTTGGAGGCAATCAGTCGCTTGGCCGCCTTGAACCCCGATGCCGTCTGCCCGGCCTTCGAGACGTGCTGCTGAAGGACCTCGTAGTCCAAAAAGTCATCAGCAGACATACGGACAACGGTAGCAGGATCGGCCTTGCGACAGGACCTCATGTACTTGCAGTAGTCCTCCGTGGTGTACACCTCATGGGGCCGCTGGTGCTTCTCCAGCACACCAAAGTCACGGTCGCAGGGCAGGAAGGAGTGGCCACTCTCTAGGTAGTAGTGGTGTATCCCCGAGAAATGCTTGGAGTGAATGAGGCGAAGATAGAATAGTACAAGATTAATGTTTTTATTCTGGCCAGCACAGTTATCGGAAAAGACGATTAGCTTGTACAATCCCTGGCCAGGTATGTGATTCTCGAGGAAGTGGTTGAGACAGCTAGCAACCTCGACTGACCCGCGTTTGGCTTCACTCTCGTTCCAAACATAAAAATATGGATGTTTGGTTTTCAGGTTGTGTATTCCAAGATTGTATGTCCAGAGTTTACAGCGGTAATACTGGACACTGACAGTCAACTTTGGGGCAGGTAGTGTCTGTTGTAGGTCGACTGCAATCGCTATAATCCCCGGACTCTTATCCTTTATGTAGACATTGATAAAATTCCTCCCAGCAGCTGCGTTGGCTTGGTGTGTATGGCGCTGTACAGTAAGAGTTCCGATGGCATCTTGGTCTTTCTCTGGGTCGAGGGCTTGTATTTTAATTTTAAGGGTGTCACAAGTTGAACATGTGTCGCTACGAGGGACTTGGATACTTATTTTGTATTCCTGGACCTTCGCCTTAAACCTGGACTCAATCATTGCATCCTTGGGGTGGTCCTTCGTCACTAAATATTCTTGAAAAGCCTTGTAAACTCCGTGCCAGGTTGATCCAGGGGGCAGATAGAGTTGTTCAGTGTTCTTCATTCTAGAGTAGTGCGACTGAAGTGTGGGCAGCTCGTTACAAAAATCTCGCACCACAGTAAGGAGAATGTCACTGGTTTTGTTTGGTGGTTCTTTGCGGCCCCGCTGGTCTGGTGTCAGTGTCCCACTAGGTGAGGAAGCAGCCTTGGTCATCACATTACGCACTCTTTTATGTGTAATGCCATGCATGTTCTCAAAGGCGACCATACACACATCTTGTTTAATATTATTGCTCATGACACTGTATGAACGAGTAACACTGCGACGGCTCTCCCTCCCTTTCACCCGCACTCTCTTACTCTCACAATCACTAACTCGGCACAGAATATAATTAGATTGGGCATCGTGGCTGCCCAGTCCCCAGTAAGCATCGAAAACTGTTTGCACATGATCCCTCCCCACCTTATCATAGCACTTCATAGCACAACTACACGGGGGCCCCAAAACACGAGCCCCTACAACAGTGCCCTTACGAGAAACATACTCGCCACCACGATCTCTTTTACTCTTCTTAACTACACTTTTCCAGGTTTCAGGGTGCCGTTTTCTACTAGGCATCAACGGTGAACCTTCCCCCACATCTGGATCACTAGTATCACTCATTATTCAGCCTCAAACACCGTGAAATATGGGTAAAAACAGGGGGAGCGAGCGAGAATGACCAGTTAAAAAACTCCCGCCACATGACTGATGTGGGGAGGTGCGAGACGGCGGCTCTGATTGGCCGGGAGCCGCGACACAAACACGCGGGAACATAGCCGCCCTCCCATTGGTCAGCCGCACGCGGCGGCTAGGCCCATATACCTCCGCTTTGCCCTACTTCATCCGTACATTTATCGAGTCAAAACACGAGACGCTCAACCCTATGCAACGTGCACATAAGGGCGAAATTCCCAATTCGGTCTTCACAGCATGATAGAGCGTGCTGCCACCTATTGGGAACCAGTGAAAACTCAAATTCTGTGATTTGGTTCGTAGGCCCCTTGACTTCGAGAGGCCTTTACATACACACATACATACATACATAAGTATACCATCATATACATTAATCTAGGTGTTCTAAATATCTTGTAGTAAATAATGTTAGTTCGGGATTTTCAAAAAGTTTCCATAAACATATCTAGCTAATATCTAAGAGTCGATTAATTTAGCCAAGTGATATTGAATTATAATATCTACTTGGTTCTACTGATGATTAATATACTGTATATACAGAACATGATGGAGTGTGATTTCCCTGAAGCAGTCCAAGAAGGAACATCAAAACTTATTTTAATGTCAGATATATAATTATGTCATCAATAGAACCTATGCAGAAATGTATTTGCATTCATCAAAAGTCGTAAATTTGGAGGGTTATGATAGAGAGTTGACGGGTAAGGAGATACCTTATACAGTTATAATAATAAACCCTTAGCAGATCCGATGGCACATTTCTCTTCTGTTTTCTGGCTGTTATTAAACTATTTTATTCAGATTATACCGGGTATAAGGAAGTTTGAGGGTGAAATTGTGATACTCTTTACCCTTATATTTCCCAGAGATCCTTAATTATGTAAAATCATCTAGTGATAGCCAGCATAAACGGTCATATTAGTTCATGATCTTCAGAGGGTTTTAAGTGATTTAATTTAGTAAAACTAATCATATACTGTAGAAAATGTTGTTTAATATATCTATAAATAGATGTTGGTGATCACACGTTAAATACCTCCTACAAATAATTATGTTGTTTAATATATCTATAAATAGATGTTGGTGATCACACGTTAAATACCTCCTACAAATAATTATGTTGTTTAATATATCTATAAATAGATGTTGGTGATCACACGTTAAATACCTCCTACAAATAATTATGTTGTTTAATATATCTATAAATAGATGTTGGTGATCACACGTTAAATACCTCCTACAAATAATTATGTTGTTTAATATATCTATAAATAGATGTTGGTGATCACACGTTAAATACCTCCTACAAATAATTATGTTGTTTAATATATCTATAAATAGATGTTGGTGATCACACGTTAAATACCTCCTACAAATAATTATGTTGTTTAATATATCTATAAATAGATGTTGGTGATCACACGTTAAATACCTCCTACAAATAATTATGTTGTTTAATATATCTATAAATAGATGTTGGTGATCACACGTTAAATACCTCCTACAAATAATTATGTTGTTTAATATATCTATAAATAGATGTTGGTGATCACACGTTAAATACCTCCTACAAATAATTATGTTGTTTAATATATCTATAAATAGATGTTGGTGATCACACGTTAAATACCTCCTACAAATAATTATGTTGTTTAATATATCTATAAATAGATGTTGGTGATCACACGTTAAATACCTCCTACAAATAATTATAAAAGCAGCAGAAATTCAAGTTTGGGAAGCTTAAAAATTGAAATGAAGAGTACAATTAATTGATTAACTTAACCGATTAACTTTGGAAATTATCTTAACTTAACTATACTCTATGTAACTCATCTTCGGGCCCGTGACTGGCTGGCAATGACATCACTCCCTAGGCATTAAACAAGGTTCCAGAATTTCCAGAGTTTGTATTATTTGCAATTATCCTTGACGTTGTGGTTACAATTTAGCCAAGTTATTATACTAGAAAGTAGCATATAAACCCCTTTGTTATTTCACATACAACACACCGAGCATAATATTCAGAAACTGCCGAAAAGATGGAAATGCAGTGTATAAATATAAAACAAACCACCTCCTGGCAACACTGCACTGGCCCAGCGTCTTTTAAACTCTCAAATATTATCTTAAATGTTGTGTCTGTATGTGCAGATATAACCATATTATCTATTCATATTTAACATTCGTTACCTTCGTTACCTTCGTGCTATTGTTCATAAGGTCGCAGCGTATGGTAAGTATGGTGTGTGTGTGTGTAAGAGTGAGTGTCCGAGTGTAGGGGGTGAGACAGTGAAGCACGGGAACGAGGTGGCTTCAGAGATGGGGTCGCTTCAGACCATGAGTGAGCACCGTGCCTCATGTTTTTTTTGTTTTTTTTCTATGTGATTGAGGGAGGCAAAAGGCATAACTGCCTATAGCGAGTGCCTCCCCCATAGTTGAAAGAGTGACAGGGCCAAAATCAAGGGACGTTCGAGCCAAAATGCCTGGACACAGGGAGTTTGAAGCAATTTAAGTCATAGGAAGCGGGAAAAACTGATTCTGGGAGAGTTCCAGAGCTCAGCTGTTGAGTAGAAGAAAGTTTGAGAGTAACATTTCACTCTTGGGTTGGAGAGTTGCACAGAGTAAGGAGGTGGTATGCACTGGGATAGCTCTGAGGAACACTGATTATTATAGTAGCGATAGAATAGCGAGAGAGATGCAACATTGCGGCGGAGAGAGAGAGATTGCAGAGAGTTGGTGAGTGGACGGGAGTTAATGATACGAAAGGCCTTCCTTTCAACCTTGTCTAGGAGAGCGGTGTGAGAGGAACCTCCCCACACATGTGAACAATACTCAATACAAGGGCGCACTATTCCCCTGTACAAGCAAGAAGCTGTGCAGGGGAAAAGAACTCCCTAAGGCGGTTGAGCACACCCAGCTTCTGGGAGGCTGCCTTAGCAAGACTGGTAATATGGTCCTTCCAAATGAGAGCAGAAGAAAAAGAGACACCAAGAATATTGAGAGAAGATGAAGGGTTGATTTTTGTATTGTTGAAGAATAAGGAGATCCTGACGGGTAGATAGATGGAGATATTGGGTTTTGGAAGCATTAAAGTTAACAAGGTTTTGTCTGCCCCAATTGGAAATAGTATTTAGATCAGAATTTAAGAGTTGTATGGCTTCATTACGTTTGTCGTTGAGGGATTGCTGGCTGGGGCGTTCTGAAAAAGTAATGGAGTAGTGTAAGGTTGAGTCGTCTGCGTATGAATGGATGGGAATTAAGGTACAGTCAAGGAGATCATTTATAAAAATTAGAAAGAGAATAGGAGATAGGACAGAGCCCTGAGGAACACCAGAGTTTATAGGGTGAGGAAGTGAACAATAGCCGTCCACAACCGCAGCTATGGAACGGCCGGAAAGGAAATTAGAGACAAAGGCACAGATGGAGGGATAGAAACCGAAGGAGGGTAGTTTAGAAATTAAAGATTTATGCCAGACTCTATCGAAGGCTTTCGATATGTCTAGTGCAATAGAAAAAGTCTCACCGAAGTCCCGAAAGGAGGATGACCAAGAGTTAGTAAGATATGAAAGAAGATCACCAGTAGAGCGACCCTTAAGGAAGCCATACTGGCGATCTGAGAGCAGATTATGAGAAGAGAAATGCTTAAGAAATTTGGAAGCAAGAATAGTTTCAAAAACTTTAGAAAGACAAGAAATGAGAGCAATTGGACGATAGTTGGAGGGTTGAGAGCGGTCACCCTTCTTTGGGACAGGTTGAATGTGAGCAAACTTCCAGCATGAAGGGAAGACGTTAGAGGATAGACAGAGACGAAAGAGTTTGCCTAGGCAGGGAGTCAGCACGGAAGCACAGTTTTTGAGAACAACAGGAGGAACACCGTCCGGACCGTACGCCTTATTAGTGTTAAGCCCAGAGAGGGTAGAAAGTACATCTTTTGAAGAGATTTGGATATTAGGCATAAGTAAGAGAGAGGAGGGCGGAGAGGGAGGAATAGCACTGGAATCATCCAAGGTGGAGTTTCTAGCAAAAGTTTGAGCGAAGAATTTAGCTTTGTCAGAGGAAGAAGTGATGGTTGTGCCATCAGAGTGGGAGAGGGGAGGGAAAGACGAGGAAGAGAAATTGTTGGAGAGGTTTTTGGCTAGATGCCAGAAAGCTTGGGAAGAGCTGGAGTTGGATAGTTCAGTGCATTTATTATTGATGAAAGAGTGTTTGGCAAGTCGAAGAACAGATTTGGCTTGATTCCGGGCAGAAACATATGAAGAATGAGAGTCTTGAGTTTTAAGGCGTCGGTACCGTTTGAATGCTTCCTCCTTATTGCGGACAGCAGTAGAACAGGTGTGAGTAAACCAAGATTTTTTAGCATTATTCTGAGAGAAAGAGAATGGAATGTATGCTTCCATGCCCGATAGGATTACCTCGGTAATGCGTTCAGCACTCTCCGAGGGTCCTCGGCCACGGAAGCAGAAATCATTCCATGGGAAATTAAAGAAGTACTGCCGAAGAGCCTCCCAGTCGGCAGCGCCAAAGTGCCACAAGCGCCGCCGGCTAGGAGGATCGGGTGGCCGTACTGGAGAGATAGGACAGGTGACAGAGATAAGTTTATGGTCGGAGGAGCCCAAAGGAGAGAAAAGATCGACAGTATAAGAAGAAGGGTTAGAAGTTAGAAACAGGTCAAGAGTGTTGGGCCAATCTCCGATGCGATCCGGGATACGGGTGGGTTGCTGAACTAACTGCTCTAGGTCATTTAGGATAGAAAAGACGTAGGCTTGTTCACCAGGTGGATCAGTAGTGTGAGAGGAGAGCCATTGGCGGTGGTGAACGTTGAAATCTCCTAAGATGGAGATTTCTGAGAAAGGAGAAATGGATAGAATGTGTTCCACTGTAAAGTTTAGATAGTCAAAGGATTTGGGAAAGTTGGTAGAGTTAGGGGAAAGATAGACAGCACAGAAATATTTAGTAAGAGAATGACAGGAAAGTTTGAGCCATAAAGTTGAGAATTCAGAGGAGTCGAAATCGGGAACACGAGAGCAAGTGAGTTTGTTGTGCACATATGCACAACATCTGCCTTTGGCTTTGAAACTAGGATAGAGAAAGTAGGAGGATACAGAGAAGGGGATGCTGGATGTTGCAGCAGCAAGCAACAGCAGTGAAGGCAAGATGGCAGGTGCTCGTTGTACTCTACGTGCTTCACAGTCCCTAGACTGGAACAAGACATCACAGGCTTCACTGCTCATTGTACAGCTGTGAATGTCCAGGCTCTCAGCCTATGCCCGAGAGGGAGTAAGTTTGAATATAGAAAAAAAAAAAAAAATCTTAAACGTATCTAGTTTAATACATAAGGAATAATAAAGATAATGAATACATTATCAGCTCTGCCTCTCCTATTGGCCAGATAGCCAATCACAGGCGCCGTCTCGTATCTGCTGTAGAGGCCGGCGGCAAAGTTGAGTTGCATGGAGTATAGTTAATTTCTCAAACTCGAGTTAACTTATCTTAAATTAACAAGTTAATTTTATGAGTTAATCGACCCAACTCTGATATATATATATATATTGAGAATATATCACAAATACACGTGAGCCACTAAATGTTTCTAGTCTCTCAGTGGGGATCGAACCATCGACCATCAGGAAGATAGCCGACGCTTTAATCAATTACACCACGGCAGTCTAAAATCCGTGTATGGTATTCTGGAAATATGGATCCTACAACTAGGTTTGAATTGAAATATATTCGCCTAGTGGGTTTCCCTTCTCCCTAACATAAATAGGATAGAAGGCTGAGTGTCTTTTAGACTGCCGTGGTGTAATTGATTAAAGCGTCGGCTATCATCCTGATGGTCGATGGTTCGATCCCCACTGAGAGACTAGAAACATTTAGTGGCTCACGTGTATTTGTGATATATTCTCAATATTTGTAACTCTCATGCTTTGTGGGTTAGAATTAAATGAAATCAATTTCTACCCGAGTTGCGTCGGGACACTCAAAAATCCGTGTATGGTATTCTGGAAATATGGATCCTACAACTAGGTTTGAATTGAAATATATTCGCCTAGTGGGTTTCCCTTCTCCCTAACATAAATAGGATAGAAGGCTGAGTGTCTTTTAGACTGCCGTGGTGTAATTGATTAAAGCGTCGGCTATCATCCTGATGATCGATGGTTCGATCCCCACTGAGAGACTAGAAACATTTAGTGGCTCACGTGTATTTGTGATATATTCTCAATATTTGTAACTCTCATGCTTTGTGGGTTAGAATTAAATGAAATCAATTTCTACCCGAGTTGCGTCGGGACACTCAAAAATCCGTGTATGGTATTCTGAAAATATGGATCCTACAACTAGGTTTGAATTGAAATATATTCGCCTAGTGGGTTTCCCTTCTCCCTAACATAAATAGGATAGAAGGCTGAGTGTCTTTTAGACTGCCGTGGTGTAATTGATTAAAGCGTCAGCTATCATCCTGATGATCGATGGTTCGATCCCCACTGAGAGACTAGAAACATTTAGTGGCTCACGTGTATTTGTGATATATTCTCAATATTTGTAACTCTCATGCTTTGTGGGTTAGAATTAAATTAAATCAATTTCTTCCCGAGTTGCGTCGGGACATTCAAAAATTAGTGTATGGTATTTGTGACGCCTGCCAGCGTTGGCAGAATCGCCTCCCGGTAGCCACTAGCACTCGCCAGGGCAGTGAAATGGGCTACAGTCTGTCTACAATGTTGTACTTTCTTTCTTGTGAATCGTCATGTCACAGGCAGTGTAGAAGTGGTCCTTGTTTTCGCCTGTGACAATGCATTGTATTTTATATCATGAGTTGAACATAAGATGCATTGTAGTGAAGGAGAGAGAGAGAGCGAGCGAGCAGGGTGGGGGAGGTGAGTGTTGCTTTTCCTCCTCCTCCCTCCTCCCTCCCGGAGGAGTTGCTCGCCCGCGTGGCCTTTTCTCTCGGTTTTGATTGGCTGGTGGTTCCTGGCGCCTTCTGCAGGCCTGCTGCCGGGTGACGTAGCGGCCTGTGATTGGCTGACCACCGTGCCTTTGTGTGGGATCCTGGAGGGGTCCAGAGGAGCTATTCTCCTCAGAGCTTACCTGACTAGCATACCCTTCACATGTCCCTTGCCCCCCTGTCTCCCGACTTCTACCTATAGAGCACTTTCTCTCTCTCTCAACTTCTTACCTCTCATTCTTCTACTCTATTTAATATCATAACTTCCCTTTGGTTCTGCACGATTTCATATATCGGCCATCGTATTATATGCTGAAGCTCTCAGATAACACATGTTTAGTTAGGCATTTTGGAAGGGTTACCAATTTTGTCTGTAGAGGTTGACACACTCACGGTGTCTCCCGTCCTGTATCTTGGTGGTCTGCTGGGGGATTTAATGCTAGACTGGGATAAGGCTACTGGTGTTGTGATTTCCATGTGTACTAGGTTTTGTTGAACCTGTACAATCGCAACGGAGACGTGGGAAGCCTAGGTGGTCTTTCTGACTGTGTACCTTGTGAGTTTAGCACTGTGTTGCGAGTGAGGGCTTTTGCCTCTGCCACCCAACACTGTGCTAACTCGTTTGCTTTGACTTTGAGAGGGTCGCCAGGAGAGAACCAGATACTAGCGATCTGGATCTCTCAAGAGAGCACCCCGTCAATTAACGTAATTTGGCCGCACAGCTTTAGGGACTTCGCTAGGCTACGAGCCGCTTGCTCAGCCATTGTTTCCTAGCCTACTACATCCCAGCTAGACTTTATTCGCCTAGCAGACACCAGATTTAGATTATAAACTCTTTCTGTTATGTATGCATTATTATTCACGGCATTTATTAGTCTAGGTTGTTGTTGAGTTGCACAACCCTAGTAGGCTGTTTCGTTGATGAGAAAGTACTTCTTTTGCTGTTTGAGTTCCTACTATTGCGCAGTTATTATTCCCGTGCCAGTTAACCCTATATGTCCTTACAATTATTGTCATATCCTGTTCCTGCTTTATACTACAGTTCAAAATCCGATACGATCATCTTAACCTAGCATCAGACTTTCTTCAGAAGATTCCTGCTCGATGATTTGAGACTTTCGTTCACTTTCTTTAGTATAGGAGTGACAGTTCATTATTGTTTAGAGTAACTTTAAATATACTTTCTTCTAGTTTGCATTAAATCATTGGAGTGATTTAATTAAGATCTCTATCTTTTCCTAGTATACCTTATTACCGTAATTGTATGATGTTGTGATCAGGCTGTATCAGAGATCATCAGCCTGTAGTAGTAGTGCACTTATACTGAGTTATAGGATACCCCGTTATCGCAGATTTAACTCTGGAGGGTATAGGTGTTTTTGTGCGCCGGCATTATAAGTTCAGGGGTTGGATCTAGTGTTACCGTTGTGGCTGTGTGCTTTCCTAGTCCAATGATTAAGAGCCCTTGTTTTATACGAGCCCCGATCGTAACAAATGGCGACCTTGCCAGGATTTTGTGAACTTAGAGAAATATTGCAGGAGTGTTGTGGTCATTTGTTTTTGTTTGAAGGAACATAGTGGACACGTGGATTTTTTTTGGCAAGTAGTATAACACTTAAGAGTCTTCAAGCATCTTGTATTTTTGAGTGAATAGTGCTGCATAAGAGTTTAGGTACTTATTTTTTTTTATAAACGTTGATAATTTTCGGTGGACACTATGTCGGACGACGGATCAGTGTACAGTGAGGACACAGTACGGGAAACAGAAACTGAGGTGCAGCAGCGGGCTTTGTTAGATGACATTAGAGTTATAGCTAGTGAGGAGGATGCAAGGAAGTTTCTGGAGATACCTATTACTGCTGACCGGGTGTCGGGGATTGATCGGTATGGTCTCCAGTGTTTGGCCACGGTCATGGGGCATGTGGGCATTAGCAGCATGTCGAGAGGTGACCTGGTGGCCTGTGTGCTCGGCGGGGTGCGTGGGGCTTTGGGTGAAGCGGGAGCTGGGGCACCTTCGGCCCAGCCCCCATTCCACTCGACTCCTACCATGGCGCCCCCTCGGGCTCCGGAGCAGGGTACGTTCCTGCAGGCCGATAGTCACTGGCAGCGTGGTTTGCACTTGGGTGAGTCTCCAATTGTTGCATCTCCTCCTCCTCAAGGTTTGACGGCAGAGATGCTCTTCCAGCTTGAGATGGCTAAGCAGCAGCGGGAATCTGAGCAGCAGCAGCGACAGTTTGAGATGGCTAAGATTCAGGCTGAGGAGAGAAGGGCCAGATATGAGACTGAGGAGAGAAGGGCCGTACGTGAGGCTGAGATTCAGTCTGAGGAGAGAAAGTCCATACGTGAGCAGCAGCAGCAGCGAGAAGCTGAGCTTAGGGTTGAGGCCACGAGGTACTGTGCGGACATAGATCTTGAGAAGTCTAGGGTGGAGTCGACAGGGCAGCGTCTCGGTTCTGGGAATCGAGGTCTTGATCAGTCTTTATCGCACCTGCTCAAGTTAGTCCCTGTATTTGATGAGTCGGGTGTCACTGAATGTTTTATGCGTTTTGAGAAGAAGTGCCGGGAGCACCAATGGCCCGAGGTTAAGTGGGCAGCCCTTGTTTCCTCTAGATTGATTGGCAAAGGACTCAAGGCATATGATGCGTTGCCCTTGGAGTCGTGCATCGATTATGAGGTATTGAAGGAGGCTGTCCTGCGGGCATATGAGTTACAACCAGAGACGTACAGATTGAAGTTCCGGGGTGTAACGAAGGGTCGTGAGTGCACCTTTCTTGAGCATGCCCGGGATCTGTCCAATGCATTTAGAAACTGGCTGCGTTCTGAGAAGGCATCGACGTTTGAGGAGTTGAAACAGCTGATGCTTCTAGAACAATTTTTTAAGTGTACGGGCAGCGATCTGACGTTGAATCTTAAAGAGAAAAACCCAAGAACTCTTCAGGAGGCAGCTGAGATGGCTGACCTTCGGATATCACTGATTCGTGGGTGCGGGTCTGCACAAAGGAACGATGCAGGTAACAAGGGGCGCAACACTCCACCCCCCCGAGTCGGTGATACACCATATAACCATTACAACAAGAGCAACGATACTAATTCTGACCATAAACCTAATACCGTCCCGTTTAAGAAGGGTCAGGGCCCTTCCTCACCTCAAGGGAAGCCCAAGAGGGAGTTAGAGTGTTTTCATTGTCATAAGAAGGGGCATTTTGCAAGAGCCTGTCCAAGCAAGCTACCTAATGCAGTTGTGTCTTTGGCTCACAACATTGGGGTGTTCCCGAAGTCGTCTGAGTTTGCCCGGGGTATAACGTCAGAGGCTGGGACACAGCCAGTGGAGAAGAATCCGGAAGGCTCGAACCCTGTCCGCGATGTCTTTTGTGACCATCGAGGGCATGGCTGCGTGAAGTGAGCTGGTAAGACGCATGGAGTTGAGCTGTTGCGAGACACGGGTGCCTCTCAGACTTTAATGAAGAACTTTACTGGTAGACCAATAAACGCGGCACGGGTGGTTGTGGTGCAGGGTATCAATGCTGTCAAGTCATACCTGTTGGTCAGGATGGAACTGGAGGTGGATGGTGTGACACGAGAGTTGGATGTGGGTGTTGTGGAGAACTTGCCTGTTGGGGGCGTCGACCTCCTTCTCGGCAACGACTTTGCGGTGCCTACTTCTGAGGTTTCACCCTTAGTCGTTGTCGAGAAGCCGGCCGACGTGAGTAGGGAGGAACAGGAGTGGGTAGAGAAGTGTCAAGTACAACCTATGGCGTGCATTTTTACTGGACCTCTTGCATCCAAAGTGTCACAGCCTATTCCTCAGTCTTCTGATCAACGGAGGAACGGTTGGAAGAAGATGGCTAATGTCTGTAACAGTTTGAAGAGTTTAGTACCAGCGGCTCTTCTTGGCAACTCAGTATTGGCACCATTGTTGGAGTCTGGAGAAGCCCCAGGACCTGTCACAGCTAGTGAGGAGGTAGGGCAGGAAGAGACTCCGAGGCAGCAACGTTACACACGGAGAGAAAAAAGGGTTGCTCAGTTTGATATTGGGGGAGGACTTGGGTTGTTTCGGAAGCATCTAGACAGGTTGGTTCCCTCAAATATTTGTAAACTGCAGTTGGAGAATCCGGAAGTTCAGAATTGTGGTAATGGTGCTGTCGAGATCAAACACGAGGACGGGGAAACATGTCATGTGAACCTGTTGGAGGAGTTTGTGAGGCAACCACCTGAGCAGCCTACTGTCCCTGCGTTGGTCTGCAGCGGCCAAGGTGGAGAAGGAGAGGGGGGCAGTAGGGCACAGGTGGAGGAGAGTAGGGATTATCATGTCTCGCCGGAGCAGTGGGCGGGGGACACGAGTCTGGTGGCTGTGGAAGCGCTAGAGCACATGCCTGAGCAGCAGTGTGCAGCGCTCCAGCACCAGCTCGGTTCATACCCCACTGGTCGTGCCGAGCCCCTGAGCCTCACAACTCAGGCGGTTCAAGATGTTCCGCGGGCAGGTCACGTGAATGTTGAGAGACCGTTAGCCTCGTTGTTTCGGTGGTTCAAGGTGGGCGACGAGGCTTGGACATGGCTGTCAGGTCAAGGTCGACCCATGGCTGCCAAGGGTGGTGGTCAAAAGGAGGACTTTGAGCAGATTGGTGAGGTTGGCAGTGGCATAGAAGTGCCCAGTCGTCGCATAGCCTCCCAATGCTGCTCTAGTCAATTGCAACAGCCCTACCATAGACCGACTGTATCTGGCCATGTCGCTAAAAGCGGTGATGCTGCGCAGGCAGATGTAGTCGTAAGGAATGCGGGGGTGTGCATGTACGGTATCGGCGGGGAAGCCTTAGCAATAATGAACTATGGGAGTGACTGCACAGGTGGTACTGATTGTCCCTCTCATGACCTGGCTGTTCTAGGGACGAAGGTGGAGAAGGAGGGAGACTACAGGTTAGAAGCTGCGGTCTCGGCTGGGTTGTGGGAGGGCACTAGGCATGTTGTTCGTGGAGACAGTGCAAGGCAGTTGTTTACTAGGCTATGGCAGTACTTTCGCATGTTTGTTCATTCTCCAGGCCTGATGTACGAAGTAGAATCCGACATGGAGGCTGGAGACAGTGCAAGGTTCAAATTGGCTCCCTACCGTATAAATCCTGCTCGACAGCCTGTGGTGCAAGCAGAGCTGGATTACGTGTTGATGAAGGGTCTGAGGGATAAGGAATGTCCTGAGTGGTCGTTGCCTGTAACTTTGCAACCGGGGTTAAGTGGCAAGATCAGTGAGTGTGTTGATTGCGAGAGTGTGTGTGCATTATCCCTGACAGACGCCTATACCTTATCGAGAGTTGACACCATAGTCCGCCTCGGGGCTGCATCGCCTATCACGAAGGTAGAACTAGTGAAAGGTTATTGGCAGGCCCCGTTGCCGGAAAGAGCGAAGAGAAATGCCAGTCTTGTGATGAACTGGGCAGTTTATCAGTGCCAGGTGTTGTTTTGCTGCCGGGACACAAGTTGGATGTGTGGCATGCTAAGGGCACTGATAATGTTTTGGCTGATTGTTTGTCACGGGAGGGTTTGTTTGCAGGAGAACCCTCGCCGTTCAGTCAGTGTGTGTTGAGAGTGGAGTAAAATAGGCTTGCCCCTGTAAGTGCAGCCGCCATAAACATATTAAAAAAATAAAAAAATCACATAAAAACTCTTTCTTTCGATAGTTAATTATAAGTTGCCTATGTTATAGCTAAAGTCCTAGTTGAACCTGTCTTTCACTTAGGAGGCTGGGTTCTGTGAAGCTCGCTCTGCGAGCATAGCAGGCTAAAATTATACTATTATGTTTGGGAGGGGTTATAAGATATTCTTTATGTTGATATGTTGTTTTATGTAAGATTGAGCTTTGAATTTCATTTCTGGCAGAGTGGCTATGTGTGACGGGTCTTGTCGGCATTCTGCCTTGTCAGATATCGTGCTCGCCTAATGTTGAGCATCCTATATCTTGGACGGGGTTTGACGCCTGCCAGCGTTGGCAGAATCGCCTCCCGGTAGCCACTAGCACTCGCCAGGGCAGTGAAATGGGCTACAGTCTGTCTACAAGGTTGTACTTTCTTTCTTGTGAATCGTCATGTCACAGGCAGGGTAGAAGTGGTCCTTGTTTTCGCCTGTGACAATGCATTGTATTTTATATCATGAGTTGAACATAAGATGCATTGTAGTGAAGGAGAGAGAGAGAGCGAGCGAGCAGGGTGGGGGAGGTGTGTGATGCTTTTCCTCCTCCTCCCTCCTCCCTCCCGGAGGAGTTGCTCGCCCGCGTGGCCTTTTCTCTCGGTTTTGATTGGCTGGTGGTTCCTGGCACCTTCTGCAGGCCTGCTGCCGGGTGACGTAGCGGCCTGTGATTGGCTGACCCCCGTGCCTTTGTGTGGGATCCTGGAGGGGTCCAGAGGAGCTATTCTCCTCAGAGCTTACCTGACTAGCATACCCTTCACATGTCCCTTGCCCCCCTGTCTCCCGACTTCTACCTATAGAGCACTTTCTCTCTCTCTCAACTTCTTACCTCTCATTCTTCTACTCTATTTAATATCATAACTTCCCTTTGGTTCTGCACGATTTCATATATCGGCCATCGTATTATATGCTGAAGCTCTCGGATAACACATGTTTAGTTAGACATTTTGGAGGGTTACCAATTTTGTCTGTAGAGGTTGACACACTCACGGTGTCTCCCGTCCTGTATCTTGGTGGTCTGCTGGGGGATTTAATGCTAGACTGGGATAAGGCTACTGGTGTTGTGATTTCCATGTGTACTAGGTTATGTTGAACCTGTACAATCGCAACGGAGACGTGGGAAGCCTAGGTGGTCTTTCTGACTGTGTACCATGTGAGTTTAGCACTGTGTTGTGAGTGAGGGCTTTTGCCTCTGCCACCCAACACTGTGCTAACTTGTTTGCTTTGACTTTGAGAGGGTCGCCAGGAGAGAACCAGATACTAGCGATCTGGATCTCTCAAGAGAGCACCCCGTCAATTAACGTAATTTGGCCGCACAGCTTTAAGGACTTCGCTAGGCTACGAGCCGCTTGCTCAGCCATTGTTTCCTAGCCTACTACATCCCAGCTAGACTTTATTCGCCTAGCAGACACCAGATTTAGATTATAAACTCTTTCTGTTATGTATGCATTATTATTCACGGCATTTATTAGTCTAGGTTGTTGTTGAGTTGCACAACCCTAGTAGGCTGTTTCGTTGATGAGGAAGTACTTCTTTTGCTGTTTGAGTTCCTACTATTGCGCAGTTATTATTCCCGTGCCAGTTAACCCTATATGTCCTTACAATTATTGTCATATCCTGTTCCTGCTTTATACTACAGTTCAAAATCCGATACGATCATCTTAACCTAGCATCAGACTTTGTTCAGAAGATTCCTGCTCGATGCTTTGGGACTTTCGTTCACTTTCTTTAGTATAGGAGTGACAGTTCATTATTGTTTAGAGTAACTTTAAATATACTTTCTTCTAGTTTGCATTAAATCATTGGAGTGATTTATTAAGATCTCTATCTTTTCCTAGTATACCTTATTACCGTAATTGTATGTTGTTGTGATCAGGCTGTATCAGAGATCATCAGCCTGTAGTAGTAGTGCACTTATACTGAGTTATAGGATACCCCGTTATCGCAGATTTAACTCTGGAGGGTATAGGTGTTTTTGTGCGCCGGCATTATAAGTTCAGGGGTTGGATCTAGTGTTACCGTTGTGGCTGTGTGCTTTCCTAGTCCAATGATTAAGAGCCCTTGTTTTATACGAGCCCCGGTCGTTACATATTCTGGAAATATGGATCCTACAACTAGGTTTGAATTGAAATATATTCGCCTAGTGGGTTTCCCTTCTCCCTAACATAAATAGGATAGAAGGCTGAGTGTCTTTTAGACTGCCATGGTGTAATTGATTAAAGCGTCGGCTATCATCCTGATGGTCGATGGTTCGATCCCCACTGAGAGACTAGAAATATATATATATATATATATATATATATATATATAGAGAGAGAGAGATTGTAAGCATTTGTTAAGGAATCGCTGGAGCTCCTGTTTCATTTGCTTGGCCTATCTTACTGATTCCCTTTGTGCCTCACTTACACTGAGAGTAGCCCAGCATGCTCTCACAAACACCTCCTCCTCCTATATCTACTTCACTACACTTAACATGCACACCACAATTCCTCCTTCAAAATTATTTAAAAAATTAAGAACACAGGCCCAGCCTCGGAGTCCCCAGGGGGGCGGAGCCATTAATACCCCCACACATGCCCGACCTTACCCTGACGATCCCTCTAAATGCTCTGGACCCTGGCCTATCACTCTTACTATAAACTTTTGCAATATTCGCGGCCTTGCCTCTAATTTTCACTCTGTCGAACACCATCTCTTCTCCTCCAAACCTGATCTTCCTTTCCTCACCGAAACCCAGGTATCTGAGACAACTTCCTGCAGGCCCTTCTCATTATCCTACTTTCTCTATCCTAGTTTCAAAGTCAAAGGCGGATGTTATGCATACGTGCACAACAAACTCACTTGCTCTCGTGTTCACTATTTCGACTCCTCTGAATTCTCAACTTTATGGCTCAAACTTTCCTGTCATTCCTATACTAAATATTTCTGTGCTGTCTATCTTTCTCCTAACTCTACCGACTTTCCCAAATTCTTTGACTATCTGAACTCTAAAGTGGAACACATTCTATCTATATCTTCCTACTCTGAAATCTCCATATTAGGAGATTTCAACGTTCACCACCGCCAATGGCTCTTCTCTCACTCTACTGACCAACCTGGTGACCAAGCCTACGTCTTTTCTATCATAAATGACCTAGAGCAGCTGGTCCAGCAACCCACCCGTGTCCCGGATCGCTTCGGAGATCGGCCCAACATTCTTGACTAATTTCTGACTTCTAACCCTTCTTCTTATACTGTCAATCTTTTCTCTCCTTTGGGCTCCTTCGACCATAAACATATCTCCGTCACCTGTCCTATCTCTTCAGTACGGCCATCCGATCCTCCCAGCCGGCGGCACTTGTGACACTTTGGCGCTGCCGACTGGGAGGCTCTCCGGCAGCACTTCTTTGATTTTCCATGGAATGACTTCTGTTTCCGTGGCCGAGGACCCTCGGAAAATTACCGAGGTAATCCTCTCGGGCATGGAAGCGTTCATTCCATTTTCTTTCTCTCAGTCTAATGCAAAAAAATCTTGGTTAACTCACACTTGGTCTACTGCTGTCCACAACAAGGAGGAAGCATTCAAACAGTACCGACGCCTTAAAACTCAAGAATCTCATTCTTCCTATGTTTCTGCCCGGAATCAAGCCAAATCTGTTCTTCGACTTGCCAAGCACTCTTTCATCAATAACAAATGCACTTAACTACCAACTCTAGCTCTTCCCAAGCTTTCTGGCATCTAGCCAAAAACCTCTCCAACAACAT
Source organism: Paralithodes platypus (assembly GCA_032716605.1). Classification (NCBI taxonomy): domain Eukaryota; kingdom Metazoa; phylum Arthropoda; class Malacostraca; order Decapoda; family Lithodidae; genus Paralithodes; species Paralithodes platypus. The sequence goes on along the minus strand of CM064511.1, from coordinate 14,468,322 downwards.
TTCTTCCTCGTCTTTCCCTCCCCTTTTCTACTCTGATGGCACGACCATAATTTCTTCCTCTGACAAAGCTGAACTCTTTGCTCAAACTTTTGCCAGAAACTCTACCTTGGATGATTCTGGTGCTATTCCTCCCTCTCCACTCCCCTCTCTCCTACTTATACCTAATATCCTAATCTCTTCTAAAGATGTACTTTCTACCCTCTCTGGGATTAATACTAAGAAGGTTTACGGTCCGGACGGTGTTGCTCCTCTTGTACTTAAAAACTGTGCTTCCGTGCTGACCCCCTGCCTAGGAAAACTCTTTCGTCTCTGTCTCTCCTCTAACGTCTTTCCTTCTTGCTGGAAGTTTGCTCTCATTCAACCTGTCCCAAAGAAGGGTGACCGCTCTCAACCCAGTATTGCTTCCTAAAGGGTCGCTCTAGTAGTGATCTTCTTTCATATCTTACTAACTCTTGGTCATCCAACTTTCGGGACTTCAGTGAGACTTTTTCTGTTGCACTAGACATATCAAAGGCCTTCGATAGAGTCTGACAGAAATTTTCAATTTCCAAACTGCCCTCCTTCGGTTTCTGTCCGTCCATCTGTGCCTTTGTCTCTAATTTCCTTTCCGATTTCCAAACTGCCCTCCTTCGGTTTCTGTCCGTCCATCTGTGCCTTTGTCTCTAATTTCCTTTCCGGCCGTTCTATAGCTGCGGTTGTGGATGGCCATCGCTCATTTCTTCATCCTATCAACTCCGGTGTTCCTCAGGGTTCTGTGCTATCTCCTATTCTCTTTCTAATTTTCATAAATTATCTTCTCAACTGTACATCCAGTCCCATCCATTCATATGCAGACGACTCTACCTTACACCACTCAATTAGTTTTCCAGAATGCCCCAGCCAGCAGTCCCTCAAAAGTAAACGTAAAGAAGCCATAAAATACTTATCTTCTGATCTAGCTACTATTTCCAATTGGGGTAGAGAAAACCTTGTTGCATTTAATGCTTCCAAAGCTCAATTTATCCACCTTACTACCCATCAGGAACCTCCAGAGGACTATCCCTTATTCTTCAACATTATCAACAATACAAAAATCTACCCTTCATCTTCTCTCAATGTTCTCGGTGTCTCTTTTTCTTCTGCTCTCACTTGGAAAAACCAGCCTCCCGGAAGCTGGGTGTGCTCAACCGCCTCAATTTTTTTTTTACCACTGTGCAGCTTCTTGCTCTGTACAGGGGCACAGTGCGTTCTTGAATCGAGTATTATTCACATGTGTGGGGAGGGTCCTCTCACACCGCACTCCTAGATAAAGTAGAATGGATAGCCTTTCGTATCATTATCTCCCGTCCACTCACCAACTCTCTGCAATCTCTTTCTCTTCCCCGCAATGTTGCATCTCTCTCGCTATTCTATCGCTACTGCAATAATCAGTGTAATCGGAGCTTTCCCAGTGTATACCACCTCCTCTATGTAGGGTACGTAGTACCTGCCTTGCAACACAATCCCACCCCTTCTCTGTGCAACTCTCCAACCCGGGAATGAAACGCTATTCTCAGAATTTCTTCAATTCAACTGCTGAGCTCTGGAACTCTCTCCCAGAATCAGTCTTTCCCTCTTCCTATGACTTAAATTGCTTCAAACTCCGAGTGTCCAGGCATTTTAGCTTGAACATCCCTTGATTTCGGCCTATCACTCTTTGAAATTTGGGGGAGGCACTCGCTGCTGGCATTTATACCTGTTGTCTCCCTCATTCATATAAAAAAAATCTATATATATATATATATTGTGACGCACCCAGTGCGTTGCAACGCAACCTGATTGTACTCCTTGGTACTCGAATGTACCGCCCGTGATCTGGCTACCGTCAGCCGCAATGTATATTGAGTGTGACAACTTATAACTATGTTCTTTGTATCTCTGCAAAGGTCTCGTCATGTGCTAACCAGTGGTGGGTTTTGTTTTAAGCCATGTCGAGACCTTCCATTTAATATGTAGTATCAATAGAGAAGTTGATAGATAGGATAATGGGAGTTCAGAGAGAGAGAGTGAGTTAGGCTTCAGAGCAAGAGGGTAGTAACGCGCCGCGCTGCCGGCCGGGTGGTTGCCAGACGTATGGACTGGTTGGCAGCCTTGCGCTTATAGCTAGGCGCGATAGGGTTGGTAGTCCATTGTTGCCTGCCTGGGCTGGGCCCATGTTGTCATACAGCACACGGCCTGGAGGTTGGCTGCGTGTTCTATGATCAGGTTGCTTAGAACCTTTGAGATTCTAACATCCCTTGCTCTCTCTCCCCACTTCTCACGGTTGCACTCTTTCTCTCTGACGACATTACTCTCATTTCATTCTTCTCTCTATTTAAATGCATAACCTTCCCTTGAGGTCCTAAAGGAGTTTCAGCACTCACCTCTCGTATTACTCTTAGGACAAGCATATATTTACATGTATTAGATTTAAGGGGTTAATGTGAACAGCGATCTTCTTGATGAGGATAGTTGGTGAACGTTCTACATGTTCACGAGTTATATGCCCTGCTCATCATCCCATTTGTGACTAGACTGGTGCCATGTGTAAGAGCCCGACCATGCCCAGGAGTTGTCTGTAGAGGGACGAGGACTTAGCCTTGATTTGCATACCGAGCCAGGAGCGAGTGTAGCACCCGAGACTACAGCTCGCTCGTAGTGCCGGTATAGTAGAGTAACGTAATTTATCTGTCCTTGTGTTCTCTACAGTCTTCTCCTGGGTTCTCGCTTTCGGTGCTGGGACTCGTTGTTCCTGTGACTTGGCCTGCTAGCTAGAACACATGGGGATGATGAGTGGGATATATCTTTATTTTACTATGCATTGCAGCTCTCTTTAAGTATATATCTATAACACTTTACAATACACATTACTCACACACAAGACAACACTATTAATACTTTCATGTATCAATTAACTGCACTGTCGTTTTGCTGCTGTGTCCGGAGTTCTGTTGCGTAGGGCGCATACGGACTCGGAGGGGAGACAGAGTGAGAGAAGCGAAGTAGCCTATGCGGTAGTAGGCTACCGGCGCAGTACTGTTGCCTGCAACCTTTTAGTTATTCCAAGTATAGATTCATTATTATAATAAGTGACTACTGTTTATGTTCCTCCCATGTGTATTATTAGGTATCTACTGGATCATGAACATCTTGTATGCTACATGCTAGTGCATGTTAGTAGGGGACAGTTAGTGTAGTGCACGCGCTTTCAAGTAGGCGTGTACATTTGTCATTTAGCATTTCACTGTCATACCTTTAGCCTGCTTCTATTCTACATTATTAGAGGCTTAATATTAACATAGTTTCTTGAGTATTGCATTTCATTAGTAATAACGTAACCTATAAATGTCTGAGGGAGTTTAGCCTCATAGCCTACCCCTGTTGTACACTTTCGCCGAGTTAAGGTACCTCGTTACCGTAGACGATAACTCTGTAGGGCGTTGGTGGTTTTGTTGTCTGGAGCATATAGTATTTGGGACTGGAATCGAGCGTGTCGTTGTCACTTAAGCCATTTCTGTCCTACGATCAAGAATCCCGAATATGTATTGCCGATCCAGCCGTAACAAAATGGCGACCTTGCACAAGATTCAGTAGTATCCTATCACATGTTTTTTGGAGAACTATTCTATGCTACCTAGTAGAGCTGGCTAGAATTTTCTTGCATATTGGAGGAATTTTTATTGTGTCATTATTGTATTGGTGGACTTGCAGATTGTTTCGTTAGGTGTCTAGAGTAGAGTCATTCAAGCATCTTTAACATTTTGTGAGTCGAGACTGCAATTAGTAATAAACACTTTTTTTTTTGAACAGCAATTGTATAACCAGCACTATGTCTAATGACTCATCATTTACGGGGGAGGATAACACGGTACAGCCTAGTGACCAGCAAGTACAGCAGATATTTAGGGAGGGGAGTGTTATAAGTGGAGAGAGGGATGCCCGGGCATTTTTGCAGACACCTTTGACCGAACAGCGCCTGCAGGCTATTGATTGTTACGGTCTTCGCTGTTTAGCCACGGTTTTGGGGCGGGACTGTCCTGACAGTTGGCCCAAGAAGAATTTGGTGGCATGTTTGTTGGGTGATGGCGATGGGGCGGTGGGTGGAGTGGGGTCTTGGGGGGTTCCCTCCAAGCCTCCATTCCACTCTACCCCTGAGCTGGACCCTCAGCCAGCGAGTCTTAGCACGATGCAGCAGGAGGGTTCTCAATGGCAAGCTGGCTTACCCGTAAACACGTCTCGGTGTGGATCCCCCATTTTGTGCTCTCCCCCCCCAGGCCTGTCTCCTGAGATGTTATTTCAGCTAGAACTAGCTAAGCTTAAGTTGCGAGAGAGTCAACAGGCTAGTATAGAACGGATTAAGCTGCAGGAGACTCAGATACAACAGGCTAGTATAGAACGGATTAAGCTGCAGGAGACTCAGATACAACAGGCTAGTATAGAACGCATAGAGGTTGCTAGAATCCAAGCCAATCAGGATGCAACCAGGTACCAGGCTGAAATGGATGTCGAGAAGTCTAGAGTAGAGACCACAGGGCGTCATCTCGGTGGTGGGCACCGGGTTACAGACTCGCTTTCGCATTTAATTAAGTTAGTACCCGCATTTGATGAGACAGCAGTGACTGAGTTTTTTGCTCGTTTCGAAAAGAAGTGTCGTGAGTATGACTGGCCGGAGGTTAAATGGGCAGCATTAGTTTCATCACGTCTAGTGGGTAAGGGGTTGAAAGCCTACGATGCACTGTCACTGGACGAGAGTGTCGTGTATGGACTGGTGAAGGAGGCTGTGCTCCGGGCCTACGAACTGCAACCCGAAACTTATAGATTGAAGTTCCGTGGCGTGAATAAGAAGAGCGACGTCAGTTTTATGGAGCACGCACGGGACTTAACAGATGCATGTAATAACTGGTTTCGGTCCGAGCACGCAGAGTCGGCTGAGGAAATTAAGCAACTTTTCTATCTGGAACAGTTTTACAAATGTACTGGAACCGATCTAACGCTGAACATTAAGGAAAAATGTCCCAAGACAGTAGAGGAGGCTGCCAAGATGGCAGACCTCAGATTATCATTGATTCGTGGTTGCGGTGCCGCTCAGAGGGCCGAGTCAGGGCAGAAGGGGCGCTATACCCCACCCACCAGAGTTTTCGATAATAACAAATCCTATGACACACATAACCACACTAAAAGCATTGCACCTAATAACACCTACAAACACAAGCCTCTCCCGTTTACTAAAGGTCAGGCCCCTTCTTCGCCCGCACAAGGGAAGAAGCCCATTGGGGATGTGAAATGTTACAAATGTCAGAAGCTAGGCCATTATTCACGTGAGTGCCCTAGTAACACTCCCGCTAAGCCGGTGTCATTGGTTCACAGTATCGGTGTGTCTCTGAAGGCTGCAGCAACTGCCCGGGGTAGGTTGTCAGCAGCTGAGGCACACGCGGTAAAGAAGCGTACGGAAGGCTCGACACCTGTCCGGGACACTTTCTGTAGCCATCGGGGACACGGGTTTGTGAGCTGGGGGAGTGAACTACGGAGGGTTGACTTGTTGAGGGATACGGGGGCTTCGCAAACTTTGTTGAGGAACTTCACAGGGAAACCGATAAATGCGGCCAGAGTTGTTGTGGTGCAGGGTATAAATGCTACGAGGTCATACCCACTTGTGAGGTTGGAGTTGAGAGTGGGAGAGGTGTGCAGGGAGCTGGATGTAGGGATCGTTGAGTGTTTGCCAGTTGAGGGCGTCGACCTTCTTCTCGGCAACGACTTTGCGGTGCCCACTTCCGGGACTCCACCCTTAGTCGTTGCCGAGAGGGCGGCCGACGTGGATGGTGAGAATCGGGAATGGGTTGGGAGGTGCCAACAGGATGAGATGGCCTGTGTGGTAACCCGATCTCGCTCTGCGGCTCCTGCACAGCCTAGCACTCAACCTCGGGGACAGTGGAGGAAGGATCAGGAGAAGGTTGCTAAGGGCAGGAAAAGGGACATTGATTCTGCTGCACTTCTCGGTGATTCGGTACTTGGACCTATAATAAACACGGGAGTTGACTCTGGCCCAGAGATGGTGTGTAACAAGGCAGAGTTGGGTAAGACTTCGCGTGAGGCAAGAGCTGTAGCGAGAGCCACTAAGGCAGTAGAGCCTACTAGCCGGGGTAATGTCTTATTACAAAACCATCTTGATGCATTGACGCCCGGGGACATTAGTGAGCAGCAGCTGCAAGACGCTAGCCTAGCTCGTTATAGCAATGGTGCCATAGAGTTGGAGGAAGATGGGGATGCGAAGCCGGGAGATTTCTTTGGGCTCAACAGGATATTGTACCGCAGATTTTTAGACCCCAAATCGAAGTGGGAGGGCGGTGCGAGGGTAGTAGACCAGGTGGTTGTTCCAAATAAGTATAGAGAGTCCTTATTGTGTCTGGCGCATGATGTGCCGGTGGCGGGTCATTTGGGGGTAACAAAAACATTGGCGGCATTGGGCAGGTTTTTCTGGTGGCCTGGGGTAAAGGCTGATGTCTGTGCATGGGTGGCTGGGTGTGCGACCTGCCAGACAACGGGGAAGCCTAACCAGACAATCCCGAAGGCACCTTTGTTTCCCATACCTGTCACCGGGCCTCCGTTCAGCAAAGTTGTAGTAGATTTGGTTGGCCCTTTCCTGCCTACTAGTAGTTGCAATAAAATCCTATTGACAATCATGGATGTGGCTACGAGATACCCAGACGCATACCCCATGAGAAACGGCTCGGCAAAGGCAGTTGTTAAAAACTTATTATTGTTCTGTTCCCGTTATGGATTTCCACGTGAGGTGCAGTCAGACCAGGGGAGCAATTTTACATCCAAATTGTTCAAGCAAACCCTTCAGTTGCACGGTATATGTTCTGTAGTGTCGTCAGCCTACCATCCCGAGAGTCAGGGAGTCTTGGAGCGGTGGCACTCGACCCTGAAGAGTATGCTACGCTGTTACTGTGCAGAACATGACACTGATTGGGATTTGGGTCTGCCGTATGTTCTGTTCGCTGCACGTGAAGTCCCAGGAGAGAGCCTGGGGTTCAGTCCAAATCAGCTAGTCTTTGGCCATAATGTGAGAGGACCTTTAAGTATGGTGAAAGAGATCTGGGAGGGCGAAGAGAAGCCGGGGTCTGTACTTAAATATGTCCTTGAGAGCCGGGAGAGACTTATAGGTTGCATGGCAGCGGCAGGTAATAACTTGGTAATAACTTGGTTATTAGTTGCATTGCAGCTCTCTTTAAGTATATATCTATAACACTTTACAATACACATTACTCACACACAAGACAACACTATTAATACTTTCATGTATCAATTAACTGCACTGTCGTTTTGCTGCTGTGTCCGGAGTTCTGTTGCGTAGGGCGCATACGGACTCGGAGGGGAGACAGAGTGAGAGAAGCGAAGTAGCCTATGCGGTAGTAGGCTACCGGCGCAGTACTGTTGCCTGCAACCTTTTAGTTATTCCAAGTATAGATTCATTATTATAAGAAGTGACTACTGTTTATGTTCCTCCCATGTGTATTATTAGGTATCTACTGGATCATGAACATCTTGTATGCTACATGCTAGTGCATGTTAGTAGGGGACAGTTAGTGTAGTGCACGCGCTTTCAAGTAGGCGTGTACATTTGTCATTTAGCATTTCACTGTCATACCTTTAGCCTGCTTCTATTCTACATTATTAGAGGCTTAATATTAACGTAGTTTCTTGAGTATTGCATTTCTTTAGTAATAACGTAACCTATAAATGTCTGAGGGAGTTTAGCCTCATAGCCTACCCCTGTTGTACACTTTCGCCGAGTTAAGGTACCTCGTTACCGTAGACGATAACTCTGTAGGGCGTTGGTGCTTTTGTTGTCTGGAGCATATAGTATTTGGGACTGGAATCGAGCGTGTCGTTGTCACTTAAGCCATTTCTGTCCTACGATCAAGAATCCCGAATATGTATTGCCGATCCAGCCGTAACAATATATATATATATATATAGAGAGAGAGAGAGAGAGAGAGAGAGAGTGAAGGTATGTGGAAAGTACTTAGAATGTACGGAGTAGATGACAAGTTGATGAAAGCAGTGAAGAGCATGTATGAGAGTGCAAAGGCGGCAGTAAGTGTGGAGAATGATCAGAGCGAGTTCTTTGATCTGAATGTTGGGTTGAAAAAGGGGTGTGTGATATCCCCGTGGTTGTTTACTGTATATATGGAGTCATGAAAGAAATACAAGGAAGAGCAGTGGATGTTGGTGTATCGCTGATAAGGGCGGGAAATGAGTGAAAACTACCTGTACTGCTGTTGCTGATGATACAGTTCTGATGAGCGATAATGAATGGGAGTTGCAGGATCTGGTAAATATGTTTGGGACAGTGTGCGAACAATGGAATCTGAAGGCAAAATGCGGGGAAGAGCAAGGTTGTGGTCTTCAAAAGGGGTGAAGCCACAGTGTGAGGTGAAGTTGAACGGTCAGGCTATGGAGATTGTCAGCTCATTTAAGTATCTGGGCAGTGTGTTGCGCAAAGATGGGACTATGGATGAAGAAGTGCGGGAGAGGGTGCAACAGGGAAAGAAGGTTGTAGGAACGCTGAAAGCAGTAACAAGAAATAGGGTGTCAGTATGGAAGTGAAGAAGCCCTTGCATGACAGTGTGGTAATCCCGGCATTGACTTACGGAAGCGAAGCATGGACGTTGGTGGAGAGACTCAGATCAAAAGTGAGAAGGGTGGAAATGAGTTACTTGAGAGGTGCATGTGGAGTTACATGGAGGGATAGACAGACAAATGCGGAAGTAAGAAGGAGGTGTGGTGTGGAGGTAGATGTGCTGGAAAGTGTGAAAAGGAACACCTTGAGATGGTTCGGCCATATGGAACGTATGGGAAGCGAGAGAATGACTAAGAGGGTGTACGAGAGCGAGGTGGAAGGACAGAGAGGGAGAGGTAAACCGAAAGAGAGGTGGAAGGATGGAGTGAGGAAGTATATGGATGAAGGCAGTGCTGGTTGGGAGGAGAAATCAGAATCAGAATCAGAATATTTATTTTTCCATTTTACAATGGTTCTTCACATAAAACATTAACAAATATTAAAATACATACATTATATATATACATATTTACAATAAGAAACATCTCTAGTATGTTACTATGGACAGTCTTCAATATCTATACAAAATGACAGTTACATTATTATTAAATTTTTTGTTTATAGATCCATTTCATGTTTCAGAATATAATCTTTCAATATATGCTTAAACGTGTTTAGGTTATTTGTGTCCTTTACTGATCTCGGCAACTTATTCCATATTTTAGGACCTGCTACCAAAAGCGATCGTTCACCATAAAAGGTGTTTGTTCTCTGTACATATAGATGGTTTTCCTGTCTTGTGTTACTATTTATGATTTCATTAACAATAGGAAAGTTTATTAGCCAGTTTGGAATTAGCTTATGCCTTTCTTTATACACCGCAATAGTTGTATCATATATATATTTTTGCTTTGTTTTTAGCCACTCTAATTCCTTTATTATCGGAGTTGCATGGTCGTATTTTGTTGCTCCACCCACTGCTACCTTTGCAGCAAAATTCTGCATTTTTTGTACAGTATTTAATATAGTGAAATTAGTTGAACCCCATATCATTATGCAATAATTTATCAAACTTAAAATTAGCAATTGAATTACAATGACCCTAGTAGCTTTGTCGACTGACTGGGGACAAAGGTGCGTGGGGGCGGTTCGTGTATGGCCACCCCTTCGAGGATCACAGCGTCAGGCAATATATATATATATTATTATTACGTACACCCGGCTAAATTTCAAACTTCCCCATGGCTAGTTTTCTTTATGCTATGTAACCTATATTAATTAGAGTAATGACAAACAAAATAATAGGCTTAATCTAGCCATTGGTTTGTTAATTTTAGTTGTTTGCGTTTATCGTTTCAATGCATATAATAGGGTAACATAACATAAATGAAAGTAGCCCTGGGCCAGGTGGAATTTCGTGACTGTACATGCTGGTTGTCGGTTAAATTGAGTTACCCAGAGGTAGACATCATCCCTGGGACCTAGCCAGCAGAATACAGGGCAATCCCGTAGATGGCCGACTCACTCAACATAATATATCACAATTTTGATTTTCAACAACATATTCTCCCATCAACAATACTTTTCTACTACCATTCTGTAATCAGCCCTAAGGTGCTTTAGTTTTACTAAATGCTATTCCGATATAAATAATATTTAAGTTGAACTCTAACCATGTTCAATAAATCAACAAGGTTTACCGAGTTCCATTACTGCGGGGTAAGCTTAGCTGGTTTAGTCTTCAGTAGAAGGAAATTCACTCAATACCAGAGCATTAGAAGGCTTTTACATACAGGCATCGGACAACTTTTATCTGTATCTAATCTGAGGAAAGGCAGAATGGCCATTCTGTTTTGCACCATTACGTTGGAGATGTTAAGACGCTTTGCCCCTTTAACTTGGCGATTATAAGATGTTTTGGCCCAATGAGGGGCTCATTATTAGTAATGCAAACGGCAGTTAGCCTGCAATAGGAGAGCTCACAGATGTGAATATTGTGTTCGAGTTGTTTAAAGTGAAGCACATAATTATGATGTTTATTAAACTAATTCAAAAGCATACCTTTGTTCAATGACGAAATCCAGGATCAACAGGCAGAAACAGGAAGGTTTAGCAGAAACCGGCCATTGTCTGAGACTTGTCTCTACCAAACAAATATAACAATTTAGATTGACGGTAAAAATAATAATCATAATATATACCGGGTATATATACAAGTAGGAAAGGTATTATTTTTAAGCTTGAAAGGAGGGAGCTACGATTTTTTTTTTTTTTTTTTTTTTAGGGAACTTAGGGGTAAGCTAAAACATGTACGAACATTATAAATACAACAATCAAAGACCTCAATACCACCTAAGATAAAACATCATAAAAACACCCATATATGTCGCATCAACTACTGTTAAACATAATGCAACTTTTATACTCAAGGTCTTAGTGAGATGTTAATGGACCTTAATCCTTATAACCCTTTTGGCATATAAGGACGCACTTCGTCATGTTGTTTTGGCTATCAGTAGACGATATCATTCAGTTTAGAAAGGAATTATTGAGTCTGAGGGTTAAATGAGAAAGTTTTTCCGCTTTCACACCAAAACATTTTGTTTAAACTGCTTAAATTCAGCTACTGATCGATAACCAAAATAGAATGTAAACATGCGTCAAGGCTTTCATAGACACCAATGGTTCTGCTACTCAACTTTGAGTTCTATAATTATTAGTAAATATATTACAATACACAATCGGTGTTAATGTTGGTTCATAGGCCCGAACTTCCTAGATAATCTATATCTTGTCGGTGGTAATAACTATAGCCTTGTCGTATCCTAGCTATAACCTATTCCAAGTTAGTAGGCCAAAACTCTTGAACATGAACCTCTATAACTTGAAAACGACTGAAGTAATCGTACTAATATTTCTACCATCTGGGAAAGGTCAAACAGGTAATTAATGTGAAAATGTACAGCCCATTTGCTCTAGCCGTTTTTGAGTTAAAGAGGTTAGGCTTTACGACGTCTGGACTACCTATTTGGAACAGGGTATAGTCCTGATATGGGCGATACGATATGTTAGTTGTTAGTATAATTATAATGAGAGTAGTTGAATTAGGTTCCAGTACTTCTCATTGGAATTACAACGACTAGCGTACCATATTGACTGGGTAGGAATACGGAAATACTATAGTAATAATTTGTCGCTTAGGGAAACATATCATAGGCCCAACGTGTCAGCAGTTATCCACTCCCTCTCCAATTACTACTAAACAATCTACCGGATCTATCCATTCGGCCACATTCATGAGATGATTTTCGCTTGCTAGTGGAGCGATCTGGTATCATTGTTTATTTAAACCCCTCATTCTTAACCCCCAAATTGCTAAAAAAAGGCCCTAGATGACCCCAACTAGCTAAAAGACAGTCCTATGGGTCACCTACTAGCTAAAAGAAGGCCCTAGATGACCCCTACTTGCTAAAAGACAGTCCTAGATGACCCCTACTTGCTAAAAGACAGTCATAGATGACCCCCTACTTGCTAAAAGACAGTCTTAGATGACCTCTACTAGTTAAAGGATAGTCCTAGAGGCTAGATGACCCCTACTAGTTGAAAGAAAGTCCTCAGTGACCCCTACTAGTTACAAGACAGTCCTAGATGATCCCTACTAGTTACAAGATAGTCCTCGATGACACCTACTAGCTAAAAGAAAGTCCTCGGTGACCCATACTGGTTATAAGATAGTCCTAGGTGACTCATACTAGTTAAACAAAAGTCTTAAGTGACCCCCAACAAGCTAAAATACAGTCCTTAGATGCCCGAAATTAGCTAAAACACAGTCTTCGGTCATTACCACTTACGTAAAATGGTGTTATAGGTAACCCTCAACTAGATTAAATCGAGTTAAAGGCGACTCCAACCAGCCAAAATACAGTACAAAGCAGTACAAAGTAAATCAAGCAACAACAGATCCAGCAACCCCTCAAGGCTGCTTGCCCTCCATAACACTGATGGTGTCCAAACAGTAGTTTAGAATGGGTAAAGAAAAAATGGAAAAGGAAGACTGCCCTGGGGCAAATGTCTGTGGCAGGAATAGATTAAAGTAGGGGACAGTTGTTAGTAATATAATAGAGGGAACAAAAATAATATATATATATATATTAATTTAAAAATGCAGTCAGTCGTGGATTTAAGGCAAGGTGTTTGTTCAGACGAAGTTTAAATGAATCAACGGTGTTGCAGTCTATGACATCTCGGGGAAGCCCATTCCACAAGTTGACAACTCGATTGAAGATGACATTCTTAGACTAATGGGAGTTAAAAGATTTACCAATACTTTTGCAACCATTCCCCCGCGTGTAATGTGATGGGTCGATAGTGAAATATTTATTACAGTTCATATTATCGATGTCATTGATGATTTTGAACAATTGAATTTAGTTGCCTCTTAATCTGCGCTGGGTTAAAGGAAATATATTTAATTTCTAAGTAGTTTAAGACGCTCTTTCGTATGGTTTGTTCAAATACAAAAAAAAAAAAGCAAGCAAGGTATCATTTTGGTAACTCTACGTTGAACTCGTTCTAGCTTGTCTATATCTTTTTGGTAGTAGGGGCACCAGGATTGAACGCAATATTCCAGGAGAGGGCGGACTAAGGAATTGCAAAGAATTAGGATTACATCTTTGGATTTATGCTCAAATGACTAGCCTATAAAACCAATTATTTGGTTGCCTTCCTAACAACTTCTGAACAATGTTGACTCGGTTATAGGTTACTCGATATTGTTACTCCCAAATGAGTTTCTCTGTCTACACTCCTAAGCTGGGTGCCATTCATTGAATAATTTGCTCATTTCGGTTTCCGATATGGAACACTTTACATTTATCCGCATTGAAACACATTTGCCAAATTTGAGCCCAATGTGACAACTTATCTAGATTATGTTGCATATCTTCGATATGTTTACTTGAGTATGCTATTTGCAATTTGTGACGCATGTCCACGTGTGAGCATGCTGTACAGAACGCCTAGTCATGCCCCACTCTCGCTAGGATCGTCAGGGCAGGAACTTTGGCTGTAGTCTATGTAGAGTTTCCTAACTTAGTTCGTGTGAGCCGTTGTACTATAAGTATTATGAATATGTATTTTGTTTTCATCTGAGTCAACGAGTTCTATTTTATATCATTAGTTATAAGTATTGTGTGTAAAACTTATTTGTAATGATGGGAAGAGAAACAGCCACAGTTAGGTGTCAGTGGGTACGCCAGGCAGGAGGTAGGCCTAACTCACTAGCACTCCTCCCTCCCTCAGTGCTAGGGGGAGCCTTTGTGTATCCCAGAGGAGAGAGAGAAATTACGTAATGGTTGTCAGTGGGCGGTCCTTAGTAGTTCACGTTGGGCTCACTAGAGGGCCGGGTATAAAAGGGAAGTCTAGCCATTTTTTCATCAGAACTCATTAGGCAGAGCGACTTCTCATTTCCCTTGCTAACTATTTATATTCTTCTGACTGATGGGAACTTTCTCTACTACCTTACATTCTTATTTCCTCTTTTCCCTACCCTGTTTAACTTCCATGGTCCCGTTGGTGCAGAGCTAGTCAGCCAACGTATTATCGCTTGAGTTCTCACGAGATACTTGCCTATTAGATAGCCTATTTTGGAAGGGTTGACTTAGAATAGGATTGATTTATGTTTGTTGCAATTGTATATGCATTTCCCTGTGTGTTATTATTATTATTCCTGTTTTCTGCTAGTCTAGGTAATGCTAGACTGGGGTAAGGCTTTTCTGTGTTACGAGTTGTTGTTTGATGCAGTGGTTAAGCGATAAACCTGCATACTCGTTTCGGTTCAGTGAAGCCTAGGTTGTCTTCGCGGCTGACTGTGTTGAGTTAATAATTTACAGTGCGTGAGGGCAAGAGCCTAACCACCATGTATTTTATTAACAGTTTGTTTTTACTTTGTCAAGGAGCCGGGAGAAAACCAGATACAAGGGATCTGGATTTCTCAAAGTGCACTTGTTAGTTTTAACGTAATACTTTAAACAGTCGTGAGGACTTCGCTAGGCTACGAGCCGTTTTTGCTCAGTCACTGCTTCCTTTTTGCCTACAGTACCCCAGCTAGACTTTACTCGATTAGTAGATACAGAATAGTATTGAAGCTTTCCTTATGTATGATATTGTTTATGCACTATTGATTTCATGTGTTGCAAGCTTGGCTACTTTAGTGATTAGTGGCCCACGAGCACAATCCGAGTAGGCTATTGCCGTTGCATTTGCGGAGTACTTCCTTTTAATGTTTGCCATTTACTATTGCATATTCTTTTAATTATTCTTATGCCAATTTAAGCCTTTAATAGTATTTAATTGCCAGTGTTTTTGCTTATTGAATTACTGTTCAAAATCCGATACGAACTTCTTACGAGCATCCGAGAAGCATCTAACTTTTTTCAGAAGATTCCTTGCTCGATGCGTAAGGACTATTAATTAACGTAACGTAATAGTGCCGATCCGAAGTAGAGGGCGGTGGACTTCTTAAGTTCATAGTCAAGGGTGGATTACTTCGGCTTCGGCCAACACTATTCTTTTGTGTTGTTGTTTCTTACTTCATTGTTTGATTGTTGACCAGACTAGATAATTCCTGTCTCTTTATTAGTCTGTTGTTGAACACTAGTACCGAGTTCTTGTATACCCCGTTATAGCAGATTGAACTCTGGAGGGTATTGGTGTTTTTTGTTCGGCTGGCAGTACTCAGGGGTTGGGATCGTGTGTTTCCGTTGTGGCAGCGAGCCGTATTCGAGTCCTGATTGAGAGCCCTTGTGTACCCGAGTGCCAGTTCGTAACAAATGGCGACCTTGCTTAGGATTTTGTGAACAGTATAAATTTTTGCAGAGTTGTACAACATTTGTTTGTTTGTATTTTAGCGTGCATATTGAAGAATATTTTTTTGTGTATGGCAATTAGTAAAGTATTTAAGAGACTCCAGTTAATTTAGTAATTAGTGCTTGCATAGGAAGTTTAACACTTTTGTCTCGTGAATTTTTTTGTGGACTTCAGTATGTCGTGCATTAGCACTGACGATGAGCGAGAGATGTCATTTGAAGGTGTGCCGTTAGTAACCAGTGAGGAGGATGCTAGAGTTTTTGTGAGTAAGCGGTACCACGTGACGGAGGAGAGGCTGACTGGGGTGGATGTTTGTGGCTTGCACCTGATAGCCAAGGTTTTGGGCATTTCCAATGTAGCAGGGATGTCCAAGGGGGAGCTGATTTCCTGGGTGTTGCGTGGGCGACATGGGGTTTCGGAGGAGAGGGCGTTTGGGGGGGTTCCTCCCCAGATCCCCTCTCACTCGACTCCCACAGTGCCGTCCGCTCAGTTACCGGAGGTTAGCACTCTCCCACAGAGGGATGAGAATTGGCAGATTGGAGTGCCCTCGGGTGGTGCACGTGGTGGTTCCCCAGTTTTTGCCCCCCCTCCTTCAGTAGTGGCAGCTCCCTCTTCCTGCCTGTCTCCAGATATGGTATTTAGACTTGAGCTTGCTAAGATTGAGGCTAGGAAGCAGGAGAATGAGACTAGGAGGCATGATATTGAAGTTAGGAGGCAGGAGGATGAGACCAGGAGGCAGGAGGATGAGACCAGGAGGCAGGAGGATGAGGCCAGGAGGCATGAGGCTGAGCTTAGGTACGACTCAGAGAAATATTGTGCTAAATTAGATTTAGATAAGACTCGTGCAGAGTCGACAGGGACTCGGATGGGCCGTGAGGGCCAAGTAAGAGAACAGTCCTTGGCCCACTTAGTCAAATTGGTGCCAGTATTTAGTGAAACTGAAGTCACTGAATGTTTTAATCGTTTTGAGAAGAAGTGTAGGGAGCATAATTGGCCTGTAGAGAAGTGGGCAGCTCTAGTCTCCTCAAGACTTACGGGTAAGGGTCTGAAGGCTTATGATGCACTGCCTTTAGAGTCTTGCATTGACTACCCAGAATTGAAGAGAGCTGTCCTACGGGCATACGAGTTGCAACCGGAAACATATCGATTGAAGTTTCGGGGTGTTACAAAGACTAGGGAGGCGACCTTTCTTGAACATGCCCGGGACTTAAAAGATGCACTTAAAAGCTGGACACGTTCTGAGAAAGCTGAGACGGCAGAACAGTTGACTGAGCTGTTTCTCCTCGAGCAGTTTTATAAGTGTACTGGTGCAGAAATGACTTTAACTATTAAAGAAAAGAACCCAAGAACTCTTCAAGAGGCAGCTGAGATGGCTGACCTCAGGTTGTCGCTAATCAGGGGATGTGAATCTGTAAAGCGTGTTGGAAGCAGTTCCCAAGGGGCGCGATACTCCAAACCCTCGAGCTCAGGACAATCACTATAGATATAAACCTCAGTTTAAAAGCCAAGATACCAGGACTGAACCAAAGACTACAGCCGTCCCATTACAGAAGGGTCAGAACTCCGCCCCTTATCAGAAGAGACCGATAGGGGAAGTGGAATGTTTTCATTGTAGAAAGAAGGGGCATTATGCAAAATCTTGTCCTAGTAAGCTGCCAACTGCAGCCGTGTCTTTGGTGCGCAGCATAGGTGTGGCTGAAATGTCGTCTGGATTTACCCAGGGTAGTTTGCCAGCGGCAGGGTCACAGGCTATGTATAAGACTCAGGAAGGCTCGTCCCCTGTCCGTGATGTCTTTTGCGCCCATAGAGGGACCGGTAGGGTAAGTTGGGCGGGTTGCCAGCATAAGGTGGAAGTTTTGTGTGATACTGGAGCTTCACAGACACTTTTGAAGAATTTCACGGGGCGACCAATTAATGCGGCACGGGTGGTTGTTGTTCAGGGTATTAATGCGACCAGGTCATACCCGTTGGTTCATGTGGAGCTGGAAATTGATGGTGTGATTAAGGACTTAGATGTTGGGATCGTTGAGAAATTGCCAGTGGAGGGCGTCGACCTTCTTCTCGGCAACGACTTTGCGGTGCCTACTTTAGAAGTTCCACCCTTAGTCGTTGCCGAGAGGCCGGCCGACGTGAGTATGGAGGAACAAGAGGGGGTAGTGAGTTGTCAACGCCAACAGATGGCATCGTGTGGTAACTCGTTCCCAAGCATTTAAGGTATCACAGCCTATTTCCCAGGCCACAGAACAGCGGAGGAAGGGAATTAAGGAGAAGCGGAAGGCTGGGAAAAGTTTGAAGAGTTTAGAACCAGTGGCTCTCCCAAAAGACCCAATAGCAGGACCTTTGACCGAGTCTGTTGTAACTCCAGTGCCTAACATAGTTGATAAAGTAGTGGAGGAGGCAGAGACTCAGAGACAGCACCGTTACCTGCAGCGAGAAAACCGGATGTCTAAGTTAGATGTTGGGGGAGGGCATGAGTTGTTGACCAAGCAGTTAGACATGTTGGCTCGCACAGACATTCGAAAGTTGCAATTAGAGGATCCAGAGGTTTTGCAGTTTACCGATGGGGCTGTGGAGTTAGAAGAAGATAGGGATGCAAAGGCAGGGGATTTTGTTTTCTTTAATGGAATTTTATACCACCGATATCAAGATCCTAAAAGGAACTGGGAGGGCGGATCAGGTACAGTTGACCAGCTGGTCGTGCCAGAGGGCTGCAGGGAAAGTTTGCTTAGGTTGGCTCATGATTCTCCATTATCAGGACATTTGGGTGCCAAGAAAACGGTGGCGGCTTTGGGGAAATTGTTATGGTGGCCGGGGATGAAGTCTCATATGCAGTCATGGATAAACTCATGTGATATTTGTCAACGTGTCGGGAAACCGAACCAAGTTATTCCTAAGGCTCCGTTACACCCTATTCCTGTGATTGGGCCACCCTTTAGTAAAATTATTGTTGACATGGTTGGTCCACTCCCTCCCACTAAGGCTGGAAATAAATTGTTGTTAACCATAATGGATGTTGCCACTAGATACCCCGATGCATACCCTATGAAAAATGGAATGGCAAAGACGGTAGTCAGTAACTTGTTGTGGTACTTCTCAAGGTACGGGTACCCGGAGGAGATTCAGTCTGATCAGGGATCTAATTTCACCTCCAACATGTTCAAGCAAGCAATGCAACAGCATGGGATACGAGCAGTAGTATCGTCAGCGTATGACCCTGAGAGTCAAGGGGTGCTTGAGCGGTGGCATGCTACACTTAAAAGCATGCTCAGGTGTTGTTGTGCTGACAACGGTATGGATTGGGATCTTGGATTGCCTTATGTGCTGTTTGCTGCTCGGGAGGTACCTGGTGAGAGCCTGGGATTTAGTCCAAACGAGCTGATTTTTGGACACCGTGTCAGGGGCCCCCTTAACATGCTGAAAGAAATTTGGGAGGGGACTGTGCAGCCTTGTCCATTATTAAAGTATGTGCTTGAAAGCCGTGAGCGCATGCTTAAGAGTCTGGAGATGGCAGGTAGAAATTTGACAGAATCACAAGCTTTGATGAAGGACAGGTATGATCGCCAAGTGAGGCTCCGGAAGTTCACTGTAGGACAAGAGGTATTAATTTTGTTGCCTTTGGTTGGTAACCCCCTCTCTGCGAAGTACAATGGACCTTATAAAATTGTAGAACAAATTTCAGACTTAGATTACCTTGTTGCCACTCCAGACAGGAGAAAAAAGAACCAGTTATGTCATGTGAACCTTATTAAAGAGTATGTGAGGCGCCCCTCTGAGCCTCTCGCTGTCCCTGTGTTGGCTTGTTGCGGCCGTGGTGGAGAAGGAGAGGGGGACAGTCAAGCTTCGGAGGAGGATAGCTGGGATCAACATGTTTCAGCGGATCAGTGGGCGGGGAACTCGAGCCTAAGGGCTGACGAGGCTATAGCTCATTTGCCTGAGCCGCAGTTTGATGCTATCCGTCAGTTGTTCGGTTCATACCCCACTGTATTTGCTGAACACCCAGGCCTCACTACTCAGGCTATGCATGATGTTGACGTGGGGGACCAGATACCCTTTAAGTCAATCCCGTACCGTGTGCCCCCCATAAAACTACCAGCTCTGAGGGATGAGTTGGAGTATATGCTCGGTAGAGGGTTGATAGAGAAAGGCACAGTTAAGTGGACTTCCCCCGTAACACTGCAGCCTAAGCCAGATGGCAAGGTACGCTTTTGTATTGATTTCCGTAGGTTAAACGGTTTGACTCCAACTAACCCATATCCTCTTCCTCGGGTTGATGATAGTGTTGACAAAATTGGTAATGCTCGTTTTTTGTCTAAAGTAGATTTAGTAAAAGGTTACTGGCAAGTACCTTTGTCCGAGCGTGCTAAAGAGGTATGTGGTTTTGTTGTGGACGGGAGTACCTACCGGTGCAATGTTATGCCTTACGGACTTAAGAATGCACCAGCAACGTTTCAGAACCTGATGAATGAAATTGTAAAGGACATTCCGAATTGCACCGTATATTTGGACGATGTAATCATTTATGATGACGACTTTGAGAGCCATTGTGAGCACCTTGAGACCTTGTTCCGGAAACTTAGTGAAGCAGGTCTGGTAGTAAATTTGGCAAAGTGTGACTTCGTAAAAGCCACTGTGCAGTACCTTGGGTTTGTAGTGGGAAGGGGACAGGTGTGCCCTCCTCAGAACAAGGTACAGGCTATCAATAAATTTCCGCACCCAACAACCAAGAAGCAGATTATGAGATTCTTGGGTATGATAGGCTACTACAGACGCTTCATAAAAGGTTACTCAACGGTGTTGGCACCTCTCAGAGATTTGTTATCTAAAGACAAAATGTTTTTGTGGGCACCTGAGTGTGAAAAGGCTTTCACTTTGGTGAAACATTTGCTATGTACTCACCCGATACTCAGGGCCCCAGACTTTAACAGGCCTTTTCAGCTGGCAACAGATGCTAGTGGTGTAGGGGCTGGTGCCGTCTTGCTACAGACAGACAATGAAGGTGTGGAACACCCAGTAAGTTTCTTTTCTAAGAAGTTCAATGCTGCACAAAAGAACTATTCTACAATAGAAAAGGAATTACTGGCGATTGTGCTGTCGCTCAGGCACTTCGAGGTGTATGTTCCAGCCTATGGCCCAGTCGTGGTTATCTACACTGATCATCACCCTTTGAGATTCCTGAATCAATTTCACAATCGCAATATGAGACTGACCAGGTGGTCTTTGATGTTGCAGGAGTATAACCTGGACATCCGTCATATTGCTGGCTGTGACAATGTGATCGCGGATTGTTTATCAAGGGTGGATGATCAGTCGTAGGCTATCACAGGTGTGTGGGTTTGAGTGGAGGAAAATAGGCTGCCCTTATAGTGCAGCCGGGAAAAACATATTCAAATATAAAAATCATATAAAAACTCTTTCTTTTGATATAGGTAATCGTATAAGGTTGTCATAGCCTATAGAGTTTGAGTAGTCCACAAACTATCAAACGGCTGAGCTGCTGTAAGCTCGCTCTGGGAGCATGATATTGTGTCTTTTTGCTATTGTTGGGAGGAGTTATAAAATGTGATTTTTTTTTTTATAATAAGATGTGTTTTGGTGATAAACTCGGCTTTGTTTTAGTGCCATGCGGTCGCTGGGTGTGGGGGGGCTTGATGGGGTTCTGTGTTTGTCAGATTTTAGCTCAGGGTTGAGCGAGTAAAATCTTGGGGGAGGTGTGACGCATGTCCACGTGTGAGCATGCTGTACAGAACGCCTAGTCATGCCCCACTCTCGCTAGGATCGTCAGGGCAGGAACTTTGGCTGTAGTCTATGTAGAGTTTCCTAACTTAGTTCGTGTGAGCCGTTGTACTATAAGTATTATGAATATGTATTTTGTTTTCATCTGAGTCAACGAGTTCTATTTTATATCATTAGTTATGAGTATTGTGTGTAAAACTTATTTGTAATGATGGGAAGAGAAACAGCCACAGTTAGGTGTCAGTGGGTACGCCAGGCAGGAGGTAGGCCTAACTCACTAGCACTCCTCCCTCCCTCAGTGCTAGGGGGAGCCTTTGTGTATCCCAGAGGAGAGAGAGAAAATTACGTAATGGTTGTCAGTGGGCGGTCCTTAGTAGTTCACGTTGGGCTCACTAGAGGGCCGGGTATAAAAAGGAAGTCTAGCCATTTTTTCATCAGAACTCATTAGGCAGAGCAACTTCTCATTTCCCTTGCTAACTATTTATATTCTTCTGACTGATGGGAACTTTCTCTACTACCTTACATTCTTATTTCCCCCTTTTCCCTACCCTGTTTAACTTCCATGGTCCCGTTGGTGCAGAGCTAGTCAGCCAACGTATTATCGCTTGAGTTCTCACGAGATACTTGCCTATTAGATAGCCTATTTTGGAAAGGTTGACTTAGAATAGGATTGATTTATGTTTGTTGCACTTGTATATGCATTTCCCTGTGTGTTATTATTATTATTCCTGTTTTCTGCTAGTCTAGGTAATGCTAGACTGGGGTAAGGCTTTTCTGTGTTACGAGTTGTTGTTTGATGCAGTGGTTAAGCGATAAACCTGCATACTCGTTTCGGTTCAGTGAAGCCTAGGTTGTCTTCGCGGCTGACTGTGTTGAGTTAATAATTTACAGTGCGTGAGGGCAAGAGCCTAACCACCATGTATTTTATTAACAGTTTGTTTTTACTTTGTCAAGGAGCCGGGAGAAAACCAGATACAAGGGATCTGGATTTCTCAAAGTGCACATGTTAGTTTTAACGTAATACTTTAAACAGTCGTGAGGACTTCGCTAGGCTATTAGCCGTTTTTGCTCAGTCACTGCTACCTTTTTGCCTACAGTACCCCAGCTAGACTTTACTCGATTAGTAGATACAGAATAGTATTGAAGCTTTCCTTATGTATGATATTGTTTATGCACTATTGATTTCATGTGTTGCAAGCTTGGCTACTTTAGTGATTAGTGGCCCACGAGCACAATCCGAGTAGGCTATTGCCGTTGCATTTGCGGAGTACTTCCTTTTAATGTTTGCCATTTACTATTGCATATTCTTTTAATTATTCTTATGCCAATTTAAGCCTTTAATAGTATTTAATTGCCAGTGTTTTTGCTTATTGAATTACTGTTCAAAATCCGATACGTACTTCTTACGAGCATCCGAGAAGCATCTAACTTTTTTCAGAAGATTCCTTGCTCGATGCTTAAGGACTATTAATTAACGTAACGTAATAGTGCCGATCCGAAGTAGAGGGTGGTGGACTTCTTAAGTTCATAGTCAAGGGTGGATTACTTCGGCTTCGGCCAACACTATTCTTTTGTGTTGTTGTTTCTTACTTCATTGTTTAATTGTTGACCAGACTAGATAATTCCTGTCTCTTTATTAGTCTGTTGTTGAACACTAGTACCGAGTTCTTGTATACCCCGTTATAGCAGATTGAACTCTGGAGGGTATTGGTGTTTTTTGTTCGGCTGGCAGTACTCAGGGGTTGGGATCGTGTGTTTCCGTTGTGGCAGCGAGCCGTATTCGAGTCCTGATTGAGAGCCCTTGTGTACCCGAGTGCCAGTTCGTAACAAATTTTTGAATCGTCAGCAAACTTTGAGATTGTACAGGTGAGACCCTCATCTATGTCGTTAATGTAAACTAGGAAGAGAACTGACACCAGTACCTATCCCTGGGGTACCCCGCTACTTACATTGATCCATTTGGATGCCTTACCGTTTATGACTACTCTTTGCTTTCTGTCGCTGACCCAATGTTCTATCCATTTCAACACACCGTCTTGTATTCCGTGAGCATTTATTTTTATCAATAAATATTTGTGGGGAACTTCGTCAAAGGCCTTTTGAAAATCATGGTGTATAACATCTACAGCTTTACTCTCATCATATAGGTTGAGTATATCGTGGAAGAAATCTAAGAGGTTTGTTAGGCAGGACCGTTTATTACGAAAAGCGTGTTGAGTACCTTTAAGTATGTTGTTTTCCTCCGAGTGATTTACGAGTTTGTCTCGTATGAGTGTTTCTAGCATTTTACATACAAATGAGATTACACTAATTGGACGATAGTTACTAGGTAAGGATTTGCTGCCTTTGTTTAATATCAATGTTACTTTGGCGAGCTTCCACTGATCCGGCATAGTCCAAAACTGTAAGGATTTATTGAAGAACAATGTCAGTGGTTAGAAGAACTCATACTTAGCTTCCTTTAGAACTCTAGGCGAGATCGTATCAGGTCCAGGTGATATATTTACCTTGAGTTTATCTAAACATTTCAAAACTCAGTCCTTGGTGGTCCCAACTAACAATAATACCGTCCTAGGTGGCCCAACTAGCTACGATAGATATTCTTCTATCGACAAAAAAAAAAAAAAAAAAAAAAATGCCTGGGACTTCAGTTTCCTGGTGGTGGTGGGAGGGGGTCATGGGTATTGGCTTAAGCCTAGTTCACACATACACGAGTGTGAGATAGAGTCACCACGAGTGGGGTAAAATTTGGACTCTTTCACCTACTCGCGGTCAAAATCAATGACTCATAGTGACTCTGTCGACTCGTGTTTGACTCGCGGCGGGCAGTCGCAGTGGGTCGGCCATATCCGGCAAAACTTCACCCCTGCACGAAATTTGTACCGACTCCTCGCAGTGACCTGTTGTGACTCCAAGTGACTCTCAATGTCTCGTTGTGACTCTAAGTGACTCATAACTACTCGTAACTACTCGCAAATGACTGGTGAACACTCTCCCCAACTCACAATTACACAAACTTAATATTTATATGTCAAAGATCATACCTAACTAAAATATAACTTGAACAATTATACACGAATCATAGAAAATGAGAAATAACAAAATAGTAACGTTGAAATAATATATAAACATATATAATACAATGATAAATCTTAAAACTCAATATATATATTGATATACATATATATATAATTATATATACAGTATATACTGTATATCTATCTATCTATCTATCAATTGCCTGATGCCATGATCCCCGAAGGGGTGGCCACGAACGAACCGCCCCCAAGCACCTCTGTCCCCAGTCAGTCGACATCCCTCCTCCCAACCAGCACCTCCTTCATTCATATAATTCCTCACTCCATCCTTCCACCTCTCCTTCGGTCTACCTCTCCCTCTCTGTCCTTCCACCTCGCTCTCGTACACCCTCTTAGTCATTCTCTCGCTTCCCATATGTTCCTTATGGCCGAACCATCTCAAGTTGTTCCTTTTCACACTTTCCAGCACATCTACCTCCACACCACACCTCCTTCTTACTTCCTCATTCGAATGTCTATCCCTCCAAGTAACACCGCACGCACTTCTCAAGTAACTAATTTCCACTGCTCTTACTCTTGGTCTGAGTCTCTCCGCGAACGTCCATGCTTCGCTTTCGTAAGTTAGTGTCGGGATTACCACACTGTCATGCAAGGACTTGTTCACTTCCATACTGACTACTCTATTTCTTGTTACTGCTTTCAACGTTCCTACAACCCTCTTCCCCTGTTGCACCCTCTCCCGCACTTCTTCATCCACAGTCCCATCTTTACTCAACACACTGCCCAAATACTTAAAAGAGCTGACGATCTCCATAGCCTGACCGTTCAACTTCACCTCACACTCTGTGACTTGTTTTGGTAATTTTTCTAATCTATGAATCATTTCTAATGGGATGGAATTGAAAAATATATACTGTATAATACACTGTATATACACCGTATATATATATACCCGGTATATATTTTGTTTTTTTCTATATTCCAACTACTTCCTCTCAGGCATAGGCAGATAGCCTTTACACTCTACCGCTGAACACGGTGAGGCCCATGAGGTCTTGCTCCAGTCTAGGGAGTGAGACATGCGAAGCTTCACTGCTCGAAGCAACTCCATCTCTGAAGCTGCTCTGCCTCTGTGCTTCACAGTCTCATCCCTTTGGATCGGACCCTCACTCTCAGAACGCCACCTATTGAACAATTAACTCACTAGGCATTGCCCCCCTGTAGCATATTTTTGAATATGGGAATATTCATACAATGTTATTTAATCAGGGAACAATGAGGGTATTTATTTGTAATTTCGGTGTGCTGTGGTAATGCACTGATAGGTACAGCACAAATTTCATCCCAATAATTTCTTCCCATTGACATATTGGGATTCGAACCCGGGTCCATTGGATTACCAGTTGTGACGCCTCCCGGTGTTAGCAGAATGGTTGCATGGGGCATTGCAGCTCGCTAGCACTCGCCAGGATGGGGGGATAGGCTACAGTTGTCCTAGAATGATCTGCTTTATTTCATTAGTGTCGTGTTGCCACAGACAGTCTAGAAATGGTCTTTGTTTTGGTCTGTGACCGCGCCTTATATTTTATATTCGCTATAATATAAATGTTGCTTGTGTGGGAGGCGAGCGAGAGAGTGTGAGGGAGTACACCAGGCAGCGTGGTGAGCTATGACGCGGCTCGCTTGGGCGCTGACGGCGTTGGCGGCCGGGTGGTCAACTAGTCCCTTCCCGTCGCGGCCTCGTGTTTTTTACCAGCTCAGAGCTTGCCTGACACGCGTATCGCCTACATCCTTTGCAATTCTGTCCCCCATACTCGCTACTTTGCATACTATTTCTCTCTCTCGACTTCTCCTTTCTCATTCTCTAATCTTTATTAAACTCAACATCCCTTCTGGTTTCAGCATAGACGTTCACCGTCGACCAGTCGTATTGTACGCGAAGCTCTCAGATATTTCCATGTATTAGGTTAAGGAGGTATTATGCTTTATTGAGGTTTAGAGAGACGGACTTTTCCGTATGTGTCCTCTCTCGGGAAGGTTGTAGACCGGTATATGTCTCCCTTGCAAGGTGTTGAGTGATTCTTCTTGGTTATCTAAAGCTAGACTAGGGGTAAGGTTACTGTGTCGTCTCCGATGTGTGCAGTGTTAGCTAAGCTCTGCACGACATCGACAGGTACTGTGGGAGCCTAAGTTGTCTTCGGGTTGGTTTACTTTGCGAGCACAGCGCTGTGGTGTGAGAGGGCCATAGCCTATCCCTCACAACATAGTGCTGCCTCTTTGTGTTGACTTCTGAGGGATCGCCAGGATAGAGCTAGGAACTAGAGACCTAGATTTATCAAGAGAGCATCCCCGTCATATAACGTAATCTTCATTATACCACCCTCGGACAACATTAGGCTACGAGCAGCATGCTCGCCCATTGTTGCCCTGCCTTGATACCCCAGCTAGACTTTATTAACTGAGCAGACACTGGTTAGAGATAAGCCCCATTATTATATGTATGCAGCATTATTATTCACTGCACTTTTGAGCCGAGGTTGTTGTTGAGTTGCACAACCCGAGTAGGCTGTTGCGTTGTGTCACAAAGCATTTCTTTAGTTGTCGAGCATTACTACCTTTGTGCAGTCTTCATTATTCGCCTGCCTATTATTACTATATGTCCTAGCATTTATTGTGACCCGTATTCTGCATTATAATTGTTCAAGATTCTTTACGAACATCTTCCCAGCATCAGACTTATTTCAGAAGTTTCCAGTTGATGTTGCAGGACTAGCATTGCACTTTCTTTAATACAGGAGTGCCAGTTATTTGAGTATCTACCGTAACGTTAATTAATCACGTTAACTATCTTTTCTTTGTGTAACATAATCGAGTAATCTTTTACTGTTTGAGAATAGGCTGTTTCATTGAGCGTCAGCCTAGTGTGTGTGCACCAGTTACCGAGTCATAGGATACCTCGTTGTCCAGGCACGACTCAGGGCGGTAATTGTGTTTTGTTTTCCAGTGTTTAAGGCAGGGGTTGGATCTAGTGTTACCGTTGTTGCTTTTTGCCATTATCTAGTCCAATGTTGAAGAGCCCTGTGTCTTTGAGAACCTGGATCGTATCAAATGGCGACCTAGCTCAGGATCTTGTGAACTAAGAGATAATTGCAGGATTGTTGTGGTCATTTGTTTTATTGAGGAATATAGTGGGCACGTTAGATTTTTTTTGGCAAAGTAGTATAGCACTTGAGAGTCTTCAGACATTTTTGGCAAGTGAATAGTGCTACATAGGAGCTTGGGTACTTCTTCTTTTTTGTTTATAAACGTGATAATTTTTGGTGGACACCATGGGAGACGAATCAGATCATACTGAGGGTTCAGGGAATGATGCAGGCTCTGATGGGCAGATGCCAGGGGGGTTAGTAACTAGTGAGGAGGCCGCAAAGAAGTTTTTGGAGGTGCCTATAACAGCTGATCGACTAGAGGGAATTAGCAAGTATGATCTACAGTGTTTGGCTTCCCTCATGGGGCTTAAGGTGGCTCATGGCATCAAGAAGAACGATTGGAGTGCTTGCGTACTGGGGGCGGCTAGTGAGGTCCAGGGTGGAGAGGGTGCTCGGGGACTTCTGCTCGAGCCCCCCCTCCACTCTACTCTCATCGGAACCTCTACGATGCCGGAGTTTAGTACGTTCCCGCAGGCCGATAGCCGCTGGCAGCGTGGTTTAGGATCGCTGGGTGGGCCTCCAATAGTTGCACCTCCTCCTCAAGGTTTCACTACGGAAATGCTCTTCCAGCTTGAGATGGCTAAGATGCAAACTGAGCGTGAGGAACGTCTCGAACTCGCTAAGATAAAGGCTAAACAACAGATTGATCTCGAACTCGCGAGAATAAAAGCCCAGTCGGAGGCTGAGTCTACCAGGTACCGTGTCTTGAGAAGACTCGGGTGGAAACGACAGGGCAACTTCTCGGTGGTGGGAATTGTGGGCATGATCAGTCTTTGTCGCACCTGTTGAAGCTAGTCCCTGTATTTGATGAGTCGGGTGTCACCGAATTTTTCATGAGATTCGAGAAGAAGTGCCAGGAACACCAGTGGCCTGGGGAGAAGTGGGCAGCCCTTGTTTCCTCTAGACTTGTGGGCAAGGGACTCAGGGCTTATGATGCATTGCCTATAGAGTCGTGTATTATCTACGAGGAACTCAAGGAGGCTGTCCTGAGAGCATACGAACTACAACCAGAGACGTACAGGTTGAAGTTCCGGGGTGTTACCAAGGGTCGGGAGAGCACCTTTTTGGAACATGCCCGGGAGCTGTCCGATGCTTTTGGGAATTGGCTGAGGTCGGAGAAAGCTACTACGTTTGACGACATTAAACAGTTGGTGCTTTTAGAGCAGTTTTTCAAATGCACGGGCGGCGACCTGACGTGAAACCTGAAAGAAAAGCAACCAAAAACTCTACAGGAGGCAGCTGAGATGGCTGACCGCCGGCTATCACTAATTCGTGGGTGCGGGTCTGCCCAGAGTAGTGAGGCAGGTAACAAGGGGCGTGACGCCCCACCCCCCCGAGTTGGTGATATACCTTATGCAAACAAGTACAAGAGCCATGATACCAAGACTGACCACAAGACTAGCACTGTCCCGTTTAAGAAGGGGCCGGGCCCTTCCCAGTACCAAGGGAAGCCCAAAGGGGAGTTGGAGTGTTATCATTGTCATAAAAAGGGGCACTTTGCAAGAGTCTGTCCTAGCAAACCACCTACAGCAGCTGTGTCTTTGGCCTGCAACATTGGTGTGTCTCCGAAGTCGTCTGAGTTTGCCCGGGGCAGTTCGTCAGAGGCTGAGGCACAGCCAATGCAGAAGCACCTGGGAGGCTCGAACCCAGCTCGGGATGTTTTTTGCGACCATAGAGGGCGGGGTTGCGTGATGTGGGCGGGGCGCAAGTATGGAGTAGAGGTCTTGCGTGATACAGGTGCTTCCCAGACTCTGATGAAAAACTTGACTGGCTACCCTATAAACGCGGCTCGGGTGGTAGTGGTGCAGGGTATTAATGCAACTCGGTCATACCCGCTGGTGCGGTTGGAGTTGGAGGTCGATGTTGTGGCACGTGAATTGGATGTCGGGATTGTGGAGGAACTGCCAGTGGAGGGCGGCGACCTTCTTCTCGGCAACGACTTTGCAATGCCCGCTTCTGAGGTTCTACCCTTAGTCGTTGCCGAGAGGCCGGCCGACGGGAGTAGGGAAGAGCAAGAGTGGGTCGAGCGGTGCCAGACACAACCCATGGCGTGTGTTGTCACCCGAGCTCGGGCAGCTAAAGTGTCACAGCCTAGTCCTCCGTCTTCAGACCAGCGGAGGAACGATCAACAGGAGGAGGCTAAAGCTGGAGTTGGTTTTAAGAGTTTTGACTCGGCGGCTCTCCTGGGTGATTCAGTATTAGCACCATTAGTTAATTCTGGAGTAGCCCCTGTGCCTGTCATCGAGAGTGACGAGGCTGGGCATGACGAGTCTCCACGACAGCAACGTTATGTACATCGAGAGAGACAGAGGGAGCAGCCCAGTATCGGGGAAGGTCATGCATTGCTCCGGGAGCAGTTAGATCGCTTGGCACCCTCAGATATATGTCGGTTGCAACTAGAGGACCCTGAGCTCCAAACGTGTGCTAATGGAGCTGTAGAGCTCGACGAGGACGGCGATGCACAGCCAGGATATTTTTTTTATTTAGAAGGCATCCTCTATAGGCGTTTTCAAGACCCTAAACGTAGTTGGCAAGAGGGGTCCGGAGTAGTGGACCAGTTGGTGGTGCCACGGGAGTGCAGGGGTAGCCTACTGAGGTTGGCGCATGACATACCACTGGCAGGACATCTAGGGGTGAGAAAAACGGTGGCGGCTTTAGATTTTTTTTATTGGTGGCCGGGGTTGAACGGGCAGGTGGTAACCTGGATAGCAAGGTGTCATACGTGCCAGAGGGTTGGAAAACCTAACCAAACAATTCCGAGAGCCCCGTTGCCCCCCATTCCTGTCAGTGGACCGCCCTTCAGTAAGGTCATCATTGATATGGTCGGACCCCTACCCCCTACTAGTGCCGGTAATAAATTTCTATTAACTATCATGGATGTGGCCACTCGTTATCCTGATGCATATCCAATGAGAAATGGCACGGCGAAAACTGTTGTCCGGAACCTGCTCTTGTATTGCTCGCGGTATGGTTACCCGCAAGAGGTGCAATCGGACCAAGGTTCTAATTTTACATCTAATCTGTTCAAACAAACTATGATTCAGCATGGCATCAGCACTGTCGTCTCTTCTGCTTATCACCCGGAGAGTCAAGGGTGTTGGAGAGGTGGCACGCCACGCTGAAAAGCATGCTTCGATGTTACTGCGCAGAGAACGGAAAGGATTGGGACCTTGGTCTGCCGTATGTTTTGTTCGCGGCAAGAGAAGTACCTGGAGAGAGTCTCGGTTTCAGTCCGAATGAGCTTGTTTTCGGGCATCAGGTGAGGGGCCCTCTCCACATGGTGAAGGAGATTTGGGAGGGTACCGCTAAGCCATGTTCTATGTTGAGATACGTCCTCGAGAGCAGAGAGAGAATGCTTAGAAGTCTGGAGCTGGCCGGGCGTAATTTGGTGAGTTCTCAGGCCCGTATGAAGGACAGGTACGATACTAAGGCGAAACTCCGTGAGTTTCAGGTAGGTCAAGAGGTGTTGGTCCTGTTGCCTTTGTCAGGTCATCCTCTGGCTGCCAAGTACGCTGGGCCTTATCGGGTGGTGTCAAAGATCTCCGATCTAGATTACCTAGTTGCCACTCCAGACCGGAAGAAGCGTAACCAACTATGCCACATTAATTTGTTGAAGGAGTATGTGAGGCGCCCACCTCAGTCACTAGCTGTCCCTGTGTTGACCTGCTGCGGTCATGGTGGAGAAGGAGAGGGGGGCAGCAATGATCAGGAGGATGATAACTGGGATTGTCATGTCTCGGCTGATCAGTGGGCGGGGAATTCGAGCCAATGTGCGCACGATGCTCTGGCGCACCTGCCGGAGGAACAGCAGGTGGCAGTGCAGCGCCTTTTCAATTCATACCCCACTGTATTTGCCGAGCACCCAGGCCTCACTACTCAAGCGGTGCATGATGTCGATGTAGGAGAGCACCCCCCCTTCAAGTTGATACCTTATCGGGTGCCACCCATTAAACTCCCAGCGCTCAGGGATGAGCTGGAGTATATGCTGGCGAGAGGCTTGATCGAGAAGGGGGCAGTACGGTGGACTTCTCCTGTCACTCTGCAGCCCAAACCTGATGGAAAAGTTCGGTTCTGCATTGAATTTAGGCGGTTGAACGGGTTGACCCCCACCAATGCATATCCTCTTCCCCGGGTGGATGACAGTGTGGATAAGATCGGGAAAGCAAGGTACTTGACCAAGGTAGACCTCGTCAAAGGCTACTGGCAAGTACCACTGTCTGAGCGGGCTAAAGAGGTGTGCGGGTTTGTGGTGGATGGCAGTACTTACCGTTGCAACGTGATGCCATATGGTCTGAAAAATGCACCGGCCACTTTCCAGAGCTTAATGAACGACATCGTAGCAGACATCCCAAACTGTACTGTCTACCTTGATGACGTGATCATTTATGACAACGATTTCCAAAGTCACTGTGAGCACATAGAAGCCTTATTTAGTCAACTTAGTAAAGCAGAAATGGTGGTTAATCTGGGCAAGTGTGACTTTGTGCAAGCCACGGTGCAGTATCTGGGGTTTGTGGTTGGGTTAGGGCAGGTGAGCCCGCCCCAACAGAAGATACAGGCTATCGACTTGTTCCCCAGGCCGACCACCAAGCGGCAGATCATGAGATTTTTGGGTATGATTGGGTATTACCGCCGCTTTATAAGAGGCTATTCTACTGTGTTAGGTCCTTTGACAGATCTACTAGCCAAAGATAAAAATTCCGCTGGGCACCTGAGTGTGAGCAGGCGTTTCGAGTAGTTAAACACCTTTTATGCACTCACCCTATCCTCAGGGCCCCGGACTTTGAACGACCATTTCAGTTGGCGACTGATGCCAGCGGAGTAGGGGCTGGTGCCGTACTTTTGCAGACAGACGAGGAAGGTCTTGAGCATCCAGTCAGTTTCTTTTCAAAGAAATTTAATTCAGCACAGAAAAACTATTCGGTTGTTGAAAAGGAACTGCTGGCAATCGTGTTAGCGCTCAGACACTTTGAGGTCTATGTTCCTGCATATGGGCCAGTCGTGGTAGTGTATACCGACCACCACCCGCTTAAATTCCTCGATCAATTCCACAACCGGAATATGAGGCTGACCAGATGGTCGCTCATGTTGCAAGAGTACAACTTAGACATTCGCCATATTGCCGGTTGTGAGAATGTGATTGCGGACTGTCTGTCGCGGGTGGAGGATCCGGGGTAGGCTACCACAGTATGTTGGTATAGCCTCCTGTCTTGGCTCGCGGTGTATTTTGCGCTGGTTCTTGTTGGCTCGCGTGTGTAGCATCAGCGTAGGGTCGCAGGGCAGGAGTTGTTGGCTTTGATTAGAAGAAAATTAGGCTACATCTATAGTAGCCACCAAAAACAACATTAACCCTTAAAAAGCGGCTCACCACATAAGTCGAGTTAAATAAAGCTGGACTATGTGGCGGCGCTCGACATAACTCGAGTGGCAATTTCAGCACGTAATGTTGCTGAGAGAGAGAGACAAGTGGTGGCAGGAGAGTAGCGAGTGTATGACTGCTCCAGACCACCGCGGCGAACCTACTGACACGAATCTCACCTCCCTCCTACCTCTCTCACTCGCTATATACGGAATTGTATCGGGAAAGTGGCTAATTACCTGCTTTTTGCACTCGCGTTGCACGGTTATTGCAAGAAAACTAGCCATCATAAAAGGATCGTTATGGTGTCATTCGAAAGCTCTGTTTATGCCCTTTCAGGGATAGATACTTGTTTTACGTTCTGGGTCTTATTTAGGCATGCAAATGATCACGTAAACAGCCCTATTTTGGCTAAAAACACCCCGCTGGGCGGTACATATAAATAAACCGCATAGGCCGCTCGTAAAGGGTTAAAATAAAATATGAAAAATTAAATAAAAACTCTTTCTTTTTAATAATTAATTTTGAGATAATATTGTAGCTGAGTACTGAGTGCAGATGATTTTCCCTCAGTAGGCTGTGCTTCTTAAAGCTCGCTCTGGGAGCACAATGTTATGAATTAATGTATTATATTTGGGAAGGGTGATAAGATTTTTTTATATAAAAATGTTGTATTTTTTTTTGAGGAGACTGAGCTTGCATTCCATGAGTGGCAGAGTGGTTAGGAGTGGCAGATTTTAGCGACATTCTGCCTGTTCAGATATGGGCTCATGGTTGAGTGTCTCATATCTTGGGGGGGGGTATGACGCCTCCCGGCGTTAGCAGAATGGTTGCGTGGGGCATTGCAGCTCGCTAGCGCTCGCCAGGATGGGGGGATAGGCTACAGTTGTCCTAGAATGATCTGCTTTATTTCAATAGTGTCGTGTTCCCACAGACAGTCTAGAAATGGTCTTTGTTTTGGTCTGTGACCGCGCCTTATATTTTATATTCGCTATAATATAAATGTTGCTTGTGTGGGAGGCGAGCGAGAGAGTGTGAGGGAGTACACCCGGCAGCGAGGTGAGCTATGACGCGGCTCGCTTGGGCGCTGACGGCGTTGGCGGCCGGGTGGTCAACTAGTCGCTTCCCGTCACGGCCTCATGTTTTTTACCAGCTCAGAGCTTGCCTGACACGCGTATCGCCTACATCCTTTGCAATTCTGTCCCCCATACTCGCTACTTTGCATACTATTTCTCTCTCTCGACTTCTCCTTTCTCATTCTCTAATCTTTATTAACCCGTGAACTGCGGGGAGACTCTTAAGAGTTCCCCCGGCGGACTGCGGGGAGACTCTTAAGAGTCAGAGAAAAATAAAATCAACTTTTGACATCGAAATTTTTGTTTTTGTTTTATTTATTTTTTTTTTTTTTTTGGCCCCTGGGCCATGCAAAATCTCAGTCCTCTACCTCCCCTCCTTCCCTACTTTCCTCCTCTCCTTCAGTTATCACCTATTTTCCCTGTTATTCCCTTATTCTGAGGTATATTTTCGAGCTAACATTAGAAATCCGGTTACAGGGTGTGGTCATCACTGATAGCAAGCGAATGCAAGAGAGAGAGAGAGAGTATCGATCGACTGTGTCTCAGTGGCCTTGGGGGAAATTGGCGAGAAAGCAGCTTGCCTCACCCATACATTATACAACTCGCGGGCTATATCTCCAATTTTGACCATCCAAACGCTGTTTTCACTCGTTTTATTTTTGTTTCAGGTTAATACCTTTATAATCAACCCATAATAGGCGCATATGGATAAGTATTAATGCTATTAATGGTACAATGAATATTTTAGTGACGGAAACACCTCAAATACGTCAGCACAGGGGGACGTTTCCAATTACCCCCATGCGCACTTGTTAGGTTATACTCAACATCCCTTCTGGTTTCAGCATAGACGTTCACCGTCGACCAGTCGTATTGTACGCGAAGCTCTCAGATATTTCCATGTATTAGGTTAAGGAGGTATTATGCTTTATTGAGGTTTAGAGAGACGGACTTTTCCGTATGTGTCCTCTCTCGGGAAGGTTGTAGACCGGTATATGTCTCCCTTGCAAGGTGTTGAGTGATACTTCTTGGTTATCTAAAGCTAGACTAGGGGTAAGGTTACTGTGTCGTCTCCGATGTGTGCAGTGTTAGCTAAGCTCTGCACGACATCGACAGGTACTGTGGGAGCCTAAGTTGTCTTCGGGTTGGTTTACTTTGCGAGCACAGCGCTGTGGTGTGAGAGGGCCATAGCCTATCCCTCACAACATAGTGCTGCCTCTTTGTGTTGACTTCTGAGGGATCGCCAGGATAGAGCTAGGTACTAGAGACCTAGATTTATCAAGAGAGCATCCCCGTCATATAACGTAATCTTCATTATACCACCCTCGGACAACGTTAGGCTACGAGCAGCATGCTCGCCCATTGTTGCCCTGCCTTGATACCCCAGCTAGACTTTATTAACTGAGCAGACACTGGTTAGAGATAAGCCCCATTATTATATGTATGCAGCATTATTATTCACTGCACTTTTGAGCCGAGGTTGTTGTTGAGTTGCACAACCCGAGTAGGCTGTTGCGTTGTGTCACAAAGCATTTCTTTAGTTGTCGAGCATTACTACCTTAGGGCAGTCTTCATTATTCGCCTGCCTATTATTACTATATGTCCTAGCATTTATTGTGACCCGTATTCTGCATTATAATTGTTCAAGATTCTTTACGAACATCTTCCCAGCATCAGACTTATTTCAGAAGTTTCCAGTTGATGTTGCAGGACTAGCATTGCACTTTCTTTAATACAGGAGTGCCAGTTATTTGAGTATCTACCGTAACGTTAATTAATCACGTTAACTATCTTTTCTTTGTGTAACATAATCGAGTAATCTTTTACTGTTTGAGAATAGGCTGTTTCATTGAGCGTCAGCCTAGTGTGTGTGCACCAGTTACCGAGTCATAGGATACCTCGTTGTCCAGGCACGACTCAGGGCGGTAATGGTGTTTTGTTTTCCAGTGTTTAAGGCAAGGGTTGGATCTAGTGTTACCGTTGTTGCTTTTTGCCATTATCTAGTCCAATGTTGAAGAGCCCTGTGTCTTTGAGAACCTGGATCGTAACACAGTCCAGTGGCAAGACCACACCGGCACACTTCCCCTAAATGTATATAATATATACAGTATATATATATATATATATATATATATATATATATATATATATATATATATATTGTTACATATCTTGATCCTCAAGTGGTTTACTTGATGAATCTAGATAGCACAGAGATATTTTTTAAGGTATCAGTCAGCTGAAGGCAAAACAAAAGTAAAATATAATACAATTATTTCCTGTTGTTGCTTCCTTTCCTTTTGGATCTTAGGACTTGGTATCCTTTATTGACTGATACTCTTTAATTATGAAAAATACTGAAACTAATTAAAGTCATGTAGTATTTATAAAGAATTATTATTTAACCGAAGCTTAGTAGGCTATGGTTATGAACCGAAGAAGTTATATCTAAAGAAGGACTATTAATTCTATAAAAAGTCTTGAAAGATAAATATTAAAGTAAGAATATTTCTGTCTCTTACCCTTTTTGAAATGAATAGCTAGTTTTCTTATATGTCCTTTTATTTATATTTAATGTAATTATTCTTGGTTCTTGTCTTACGTTAATAGTATTGTATTATTATTATCATCAGGATTAATATCAAAGTCACATAAAAAGTTAGATATATATTTAATAATTAGTTAAATGTATTTCTTAACCACGTAACATTGAGGTTTGATTATGAGTAAATAAAGTTACAGGATCGCTTCATGGATTCGTTTCAGGTCTCACTCAAATAATATGAAAAGCAAAATAATATTTTGAAGCTAAAAGAATTTTCTTCAGCTTAGGAAATCACTAGAAGTAATATTAACACAGCCATGTTAGTCTAAGGCGATATTACTAATATGAGAAAATAGCATCACCGTACTAAGCACCGTTAAGCAATGTAAGCTTAATTAAAAGAAAATGAAAGAACTCGTAAGTATTAATATAAAACAATAGTATTACTTTCATCATAACCCAATTACTTAAAGAGTTGCTTTAGTCCACAAGTTAGTCAACTAAAATAGTTAAGTACATACTAATAGCGTTAACGTTAATTCCCAATCAAATAGTTAAGTACATAAATAGTAGCGTTAACGTTAATTCGCAATCAAATAGTTAAGCACATAATAATAGCGTTAACGTTAATTCCCAATCACATATCTCACTAACCAACATAACGTAAGTGTTTACACCGAACACACTTAACACACACTTATATAATCTGACTGACAGTCACAATCCCATTATAATACTTCACCCTGTCTTCCTCCAGCTGCAAGTTCTCCTTCCCCAACTCCAAATGAGACTGATTTGAATGCCCACTACTCGGGTCTTATATACTAAACAATGATGGTGTAGGAATGAATCAGGAGGCGAGTGATGGTGCGCGCTCCTATCATAGCTCCTCGAGTTGCATAACAGGTGCATGGTCCAATGGGGGCTCCTGGCGTCGATCATACGTCATAGCGTCGGGTCATCGAAGTAGTTTGCAGGGACCCTATGA
Organism: Paralithodes platypus; assembly: GCA_032716605.1. Lineage (NCBI taxonomy): Eukaryota > Metazoa > Arthropoda > Malacostraca > Decapoda > Lithodidae > Paralithodes > Paralithodes platypus. Next base: position 14,430,947 of record CM064511.1, on the reverse strand, counting down.
CGCACGCAGGTCTGAAGGCTAGTTTGCTGGTATGCGGGCGAGCTGGTTTCCCCCTCGCTGGTCTGCTTCGCCGCTTGGGTAGTTTGACACTCCTTCAACTCTAATTCTAACTCTTAAATTAACATACAGGGCTCCGTATGTCAGACCTCCCCCCTAGAAAAGAGTTTAAGGAGTATAGTACATAATATTAAACATAATACAAAAATAGATTCACCACCAGATTGGCAACAGCAAGATTATAATGAGGATATAATAAGGATATCACCCAAAGTAGGCAACGTCTCCAGGTACCACATCAGAACATAGCCTGAACGTAGCTAGAGCGTTATTCGAACTGCAAGGCATATCACAGCTGAAGGCTTGACAGCGCACTACTAAAGCATGATATTTACCTCGCTACAAGGGAGAGCTAATTGCCAAAATCCTCTCATTAAGTTAAACTTACTGCTGTATGAGGCCAACCCGGTAAATGCAATCTTTGTTCCGTGGCAGTGGGTAGGTATCGTTCTTTGTGACAGCATTAACTTGCCTATAGTCCATACATAACCTATGGCTCCCGTCTGGCTTTGGCACAAGTATGACCGGACTACTCCACCGGCTTAAGGCCCTTGTGATCAGTTCGTTAGATAACATTAAGTCAAGCTCGACCTGCAGTATACTCCTGCGTTGTAGAGAGACATGGTAGGGGGATAGTTTAATGGGAGTTGCATCCCCTACGTCGATGTCGTGCACGGCCAAAGAAGTGAGCCCTGGAGTATCACGGAACACACTGGGAGACTGAGATAAAACAGAGATTAGTTGGTTCGCTTGATCAGAGGGAAGATGACATAGTTTAGATGGTAATTCCCCCCAAGCTACTGAATTATACTGAAAGTTGGATAGGCTACATACAAGTCAAAGTCTGCATGGATACCTTCAGGCTCTGGAACAGTCTGTTGCGGGTCAGTAAGAGAACTGAAGACTTCGTCCGCACCAGGCTGTCCACAGGTCCTCACATTCACTGCCACAGTGGGAGAATCTGGAAGAGAGGAATCAGGGGACCTATGGTAGGGTTTCAACATATTTATATGGAATACTTGCGTGGGCTTTCTCCTGTCTGGGGGAGTTACTAGATAATCGGTAATGCTCACCCTCCGAATGATCTTATATGGGCCCCTGAACTTGGCAGATAAAGGTTGGCCAAAAAGGGGGAGCAGGACCAAAACCTCATCACCGGGCTGAAACTCCCTCTCACAGGCTTTTCTGTCATACCAGGTCTTCATGGAGCTTTTATCCACTGTCAAGTTTTGAGCGGTAAACTCACATGAGGATCTCTGCCGGGTTTTGAAATCTGAAACATACTTGAGGAGGTTTTGGTTCCCCTCCTGGCCAACTGGGCTATCCTGCAATAGTTGCAAAGGACCTCTTTCCTAGTGACCGAAAACTAACTCATTAGGGGAAAAACCCAGGGATTCAGTTGGAACCTCACGAGTAGCAAATAAAAGAAAAGGTACCCCCTTATCCCACTCAACTCCGGTCTCTGTACAATACTTACGTAACATTCCGTTTAATGTCTGATGATATCGTTCGAGAACCCCTTGACTCTCTGGGTGGTAGGTGCTAGACTTAACATGCTCGATACCCAACTCCTTCAGGGACTGCTGAAAAATGTTAGAGGTAAAATTAGTTCCTTGATCACTTTGCACCTCATGGGGGAAACCCATTCTGGTGAAGAATTTGAGCATTTCCTTGATGACAGTTGGAGCAGAGGTAATCCTTAAGGGTATAGCCTCTGGGTAGCGAGTTGCCATGTCCATGATAGTTAATAAATAAATGTTACCTTGGGAAGTCTTAGGCAATGGGCCTACAATGTCCACTACCACCCGAGTAAAAGGATTCTCGAAAACGGGCAAGGGCACCAGAGGATGTACAGGCACCTGTACAGGTAGTAGGGGTAGGCAGCCCCGCCCAGGGAAGTACTACCGCCAAGGTTTCGGGAGACTCAGGGAATAGCCTGAATTCCATTTTCTCTCCCAGGCCTTGGTAGCTGGATACATATCTTTCTGCCTCACACATCAGGGGTATCAGGAAAACCCTCTTTATATAACATACACATCCAACTTCACGACATTGCCCTACATCGCTATCCTCTATCCATAAAATACTACTCTTCCCACTACATATCATACATGTAACACCATACACTTACCTTATAAATATGGCAGTACAATTGTTAAGAGCAAACCTGGTGGTCCCTCGGATATCCACCCCCGGCAGGGTTGGGTTATTGACACAGGGCCCTCCCGGTCGTCATCATGCGACTGTGTCAAGAGCATTGCAACGTCCCAAAGCTGCTTGTCAGTACAGCTATTTCTTTAGTAATATAAGGGGACTTCACTCTAACATCAATTCTGTACACCAATTTCTTCAAGCAGAATCCCCTACTCTCCTTTTTTTGACAGAGACTCAAGTAACATCCACATCTGACACATCTAGATTTAATTTTCCAGGTTATCAACTGCTCCAAAATTTCAGACCTAAAGGTGGTGTATGTTGCTTCGCAAAATCTGAAATTGCCCTGGAGGAGGTTACTAGTTTCAATTGTCCCTATTTTGATTATTCTATATACAAATAAATTTCTGCTGGTAAATTTAAATACATATGTTGCATCTACCGTTCCCCAAATACTCCTCCAGAGCAAAGTCTTTTTGATTCTCTGTCCTCACAACTCAGTGTCCTCAACTTAAATGCTTCTTCTGAAATCACTGTGTTGGGTGATTTTAATGTCCATAATGTTGAATGGCTCACTCATTCAGCCAGGACTGATGATGCTGGTCTTGAATGTGAGCTATTTGCAGACTCATTTAATCTCATTCAACTAGTCAACCAACCCACCCGTGTACCAGATAATCCTAATCATAATTCCCACCTACTGGACTTATTTTAACAACCAATTCAGAAAATTATGATGTTACAGTGAGGTCCCCACTTGGATCTTCTGATCACTGTCTGATACAGGCCACCTGTCTATCACCTACCACACCTTCCCACTCTGAACCTGTTTTGGTGACTAAATGGCATTACGATAGGGCAGACTGGGAGGGTCTTCAAGGTTTCTTTATTGATATTCCCTGGACCTCTTTCTTTTCTAATGATGCACACTCCACCTTGAGCCACATACAAGATTTTGTAAAAATTGGAATGGAAACTTTTATTCCTCATCAAAAGTACAGTAAAAGATCTAATTCACCTAAATGGTTTGACCATAATTGTGCTAGAGTAACTGAACAAAAAGCAATAGCCTACAATGCATACACAAGATCAAAAACACATGAAGCCTTTAATTACTTTAGAAACATCAGAAATCATGCCAAAACTGTATTAAACCTAACTAAATCAAACTTTCTCCATAAGCAGGCAAATAAACTTCTAAATAATCCAAATGATAACAAAATATTTTGGTCTACTCTTAACTCATTCAAATCCAACTTCACTACTGCTTCATCCATTCCACCATTAAAATCTCCGACTGGCAATCTTGTAAGTGACCCACGAGGTAAAGCTAACCTTCTTGCAGATATTTTCTCCACCAACTCAACCTTAGATGAAATAAATCAAGATGTCCCTGTACTTAATTTTAATTCACCTGAAATTCCCTCACTTAAGATCCACACCAGACATGTCAAAACTATTTTGCAGAATCTCTCAGTAGATAAGGCTCCTGGTCCAGATGAAATTCCTCCAATAGTACTTAAGAATTGCTCCTTGGTGCTCGCTCCTGTATTGGCAAACTTTTTCCGTCTGTGTACTCATACCTCATGCTTCCCAGTACCCTGGAAAGAAGCAAACATCCATCCAGTTCCTAAAAAAGGTGCCTCTTCAGATCCATCAAACTACAGACCAATAGCTATAACTTCCACTCTTGGCAAAGTTTTTGAAATTATATTAAATAATCACATAATTAAGCATCTGGAGAATCATAAATTAATCAGTGATAGGCAATATGGTTTTAGACGATGTCGATCAACTGCAGACATTCTTTGCCTTCTTACGCATCAAATCAACCAAGCTACAGACCAACATGGTGAAACACATACAATAGCACTGGATATATCAAAGGCATTTGATAGAGTCTGGCATCAATCCTTATTGTCGAAGATGTCACACTACGGCCTTGCATCATTAGTTCCACTAATTTCTTCTTATCTTCATAACAGAAAAATACGTGTAATGGTAGATGGCCTTTATTCTCAATTTCACTCAATAAATGCTGGTGTTCCCCAGGGATCAGTTTTGGCCCCAACTCTGTTCCTCATTCATATCAATGATCTCATATCTACCACTCATAATCCAATACATTCCTACGCAGATGACTCAACACTCCACAGTTCCTTCACATTTACCAATTCTTTCACCCAACCCGATCTTATAAATTCAAAAATAAACACTGCAATTTCTCTGAACCAGGACCTTTCTAGAATTAATGAATGGGGACAAGAGAATCTAGTTTCCTTTAATGCACAGAAAACCAAGTACATTCAATTTTCTAACCGACAGAATCTCACTGACTCCCATATATTTTTTAATGATGTAAATATTCCCACTTCCCCTAGTATTGACATTCTCGGTGTAACATTAACTACTAACTTGAGCTGGACACATTATGTTAGAAGCATTGCTAAGAATGCCTCTAAAAAACTGGGACTCCTGTACAGAGTTCGAGAATTCTTCACTGACGAGCAGTTGGCCGTAATATATAAAAGTCATGTGCGCTCTCAGATGGATTACTGTTCACCTCTGTGGGGGGAAGTGGAGTGGTTGCATTGAGGCAGTTGGACAAAATTCAAAATAAAGCTATTAGATTAATCAATAACCCTGCAATCACACAGGACCTTCCTACATTAGCCATACGAAGAAACGTTGCATCCCTTGCATTATTCTACAGATATTTTCACAGCAATTGTTCCGAGGAACTTGCTTCAATTGTGCCGCCTCTCCACATCTTTCCCCGTAGAACTAGGGCAGCTGAGAGCGCCCATGAATTTACACTTTCTCCTCCACAATGCAGAACTTCTGCTTATCAGAATTCATTTATCCCCAGAGCTACTACTCTTTGGAATTCACTTCCCTCGAATTGCTTTCCACAAACTTACAATCAACAAATGTTTAAATCCAGTTGTTACAAACATTTTATGAATGGAGGATGCCTTTAGGCACATGGACCTTTTTGTTTTATCTGTGTTTTTCCTTCCTCCGTTCATTGTCTCTTAAAAAAAAAAAAAAAAAAAAAACCTGCTGATTGGGTTTTCCTGTCATCTGGCAAGTGTGACACACTCTACAAAACTCCACTATATCTGCACGCATTCCTGGCCAGTAAAAGTGGGCTCTGATTCTGTCTAGAGTTTTTCTCACACCTAAGTGTCCTGCCAATGGTATACAATGTGCCATTTCCATGATATCTCTACAACAAGGTTTGGGGACTACTACTTGATGGACGTCCCAAGCCCCATCATCGATTGGTCTGTGTGGCTGTCTCCATCTACCCCACAATACTCCTCCTTTGAGGTAGAAACATTCACCACCCTCCTTCTCACATTCCTCTTCACTCACGGACCTGGCAGCTAACTCCTTGCATTCACTATCATCTCTCTGTAGCTCTACCAGGCCACTAGGACAATTTGGAGGGGTTTCATGGTCATCGTTGGGGTCAAGATGAGCCATAAAGGTGTCAGATAAATCCACCTCGGTCACACCATCAGGCACAGTTGGAGCGTCATTCACACTCTCATCATCCCTTTCATCAACTCTTACATTCGGTACATTTCTGTCTGAGGGAACTGCTACTTGAGACATTGAACGTGTGACAGCACACACAGGGAAAACTGTTGGCATCTCCTTTTCGAGCTCACCGGTTAGTGGCTCGTTAACAGGGGAAAGTGACAAAATGGGGTCTGGTCGGACCTTCTCACCTGCTACATCATTCCCCAAAAGGAGTGTTACCCCAGGCACAGGGATATCTTGGGACCTACACAAAGCTATGGTGGCCTCATCCTGTAGTAACTCACATTCAATTTCGCCTTTTACCTAGTGTGCATAAAATTTGCCTCCAGCACCTCTCATTACAACTGATTCGCCAGGTGGGCACTCAGTGTAAGGATTCACCATGAGGGTGCTACTAGAACCTGTGTCTTTCAGAATGTTTACCTCATGCATACAACCATTTAATCTCACGTTGCCAGATTAAATAAAGGGACGGTAACTGTCCTGCACTGATGGTGAAATTGTTATTGGCTTAACCCTAGTGGGTTGCACCACACATGCTACTACACCCCTGTCTAGATGATTTACGTTAGCTGCTAGGTACTCCTTCTGTCGGGAGTCCTGCATTAAAGGAACTTTTGGTGCTAGGTACTCCTTCTGTCGGGAGTCCTGCATTAAAGGAACTTTTGGTGCTAGGTACTCCTTCTGTCGGGAGTCCTGCATTAAAGGCACATATGGAGTTTGAGATATGGCGGCAACTGTCTGCCCCGATCTCTCGGTTCTCTCCTTGGCCCAGCACTGATAAGCTAGGTAGCCTCTCTTGCCACAAAAAGTACATACTTTAGGGGATACGGGAACGTTCCCTTTTTGAGCATTACTATTACTTTGGGGCCCACCTCTGTTACCATTGCCCTGAGTCGCATTTTTAGTTGGGGGAACAATTCTATTTTGGCTAGCTGGGGAAGACGTTATAGGCTTGTGACTGGGTCTGTCAGATTTGTGATTGGGATACTTAAAATTAGAACTAGAATTATCGTAGGGCTTCTTTCCACGAAATTTGTTGTTGAGCACGTATGGTGTCAGCCATGTCAGCGGCGTCGGCAAGACAATCTACCTTTTTCCCCTTTAAATGATAGGATGCAGAAGAATCAATTTTCCATAGGAAATTTTCTAACACGACCAACTCCTTCAGATCGTTGTAGCTTGTGACTTTCTTACTCTTGACCCAATGATTGAAAGTTTTAGTCATGGTCCTGGCAAATACCTTATGCGTTTCTTCTACTTTCTTCTGATTTTACGGAAAGATTGCCTGTAAGCTTCAGGCTGCAATTGATAGGTTTTTAGGATAGCTTCTTTGAGATTGTCATAATCCTGCCTAACCTCTGCTACTTCTGACAAATACGTGGCTCGAGCCTGCCCTGTCAAAACGGTTTGTAACATAAAAGGCCATTGATCTCTTGTCCACTTCATACCTCCAGCAACTTCCTCAAACAAAACAAAGAAATCCTGCACATTATCCTCAGTGAAAGGTGGAATGACACTAGTCATAGTCAATCCCAGAGGGGGAGCAATTACGGGAGCATTTGTATTGACATTTAGTTGAGCCGTACGATATTGATATTCATAATGTTCGGTCTTTATTCTGGCTTCTTCGATATTTGCTTTGGCTTGTTCGGCATTTGCTCTGGCTTGTTCGGCATTTAGTCTGGCTTGTTCGGTCTTCGCTCTGGTTTGTTCTAGTTCGAATAATTGATCAACGGTAAAACCAGGTGGCAATTGTTCATCAAGTTGTCTAGGTTTACTCGGGATCCCACCAACTGCTCTGTCACCCTCCCCGCCTTCTACAGGGAACAGGTGGGTTTTTATGGTCTGAGCCACCTCTACTTTGGACATGTTTGAGACAGTTACTTGGAGATGTGAGGCAAGCACTTCCAGTTCGGATTTTGACAGACAGTCAATATCAGGGGCTGTGGGTTCTGATTCTATGAAAACTCGAGCATCTTCGTCATTAATTAGATGAGGCATGATTAATATTTGATTTTTAAGTAGTGAAATGGTAATGAAACTGAGTGAAACTGTATGAAACGAATCCTGGCGAGGTCGCCACTCTTCTGTTACGTATCTTGATCCTCAAGTGGTTAACTTGATGAATCTAGATAGCACAGAGATATTTTTTAAGGTATCAGTCATCTGAAGGCAAAACAAAAGTAAAATATAATACAATTATTTCCTGTTGTTGCTTCCTTTCCTTTTGGATCTTAGGACTTGATATCCTTTATTGACTGATATTCTTTAATTATGAAAAATACTGAAACTAATTAAAGTCATGTAGTATTTATAAAGAATTATTATTTAACCGAAGCTTAGTAGGCTATGGTTATGAACCGAAGAAGTTATATCTAAAGAAGGACTATTAATTCTATAAAAAGTCTTGAAAGATAAATATTAAAGTAAGAATATTTCTGTCTCTTACCCTTTTTGAAATGAATAGCTAGTTTTCTTATATGTCCTTTTATTTATATTTAATGTAATTATTCTTGGTTCTTGTCTTACGTTAATAGTATTGTATTATTATTATCATCAGGATTAATATCAAAGTCACATAAAAAGTTAGATATATATTTAATAATTAGTTAAATGTATTTCTTAACCACGTAACATTGAGGTTTGATTTTGAGTAAATTAAGTTACAGGATCGCTTCATAGATTCGATTCAGGTCTCACTCAAATAATATGAAAAGCAAAATAATATTTTGAAGCTAAAAGAATTTTCTTCAGCTTAGGAAATCACTAGAAGTAATATTAACACAGCCATGTTAGTCTAAGGCGATATTACTAATATGAGACAATAGCATCACCGTACTAAGCACCGTTAAGCAATGTAAGCTTAATTAAAAGAAAATTAAAGAACTCGTAAGTATTAATATAAAACAATAGTATTACTTTCATCATAACCCAATTACTTAAAGAGTTGCTTTAGTCCACAGTTAGTCAACTAAAATAGTTAAGTACATAATAATAGCGTTAACGTTAATTCCCAATCAAATAGTTAAGTACATAAATAGTAGCGTTAACGTTAATTCGCAATCAAATAGTTAAGCACATAATAATAGCGTTAACGTTAATTCCCAATCACATATCTCACTAACCAAAATAACGTAAGTGTTTACACCGAACACACTTAACACACACTTATATAATCTGACTGACAGTCACAATCCCATTATAATACTTCACCCCGTCTTCCTCCAGCTGCAAGTTCACCTTCCCGAACTCCAAATGAGACTGATTTGAATGCCCACTACTCGGGTCTTATATACTAAACAATGATGGTGTAGGAATGAATCAGGAGGCGAGTGATGGTGCGTGCTCCTATCATAGCTCCTCGAGTTGTATAACAGGTGCATGGTCCAATGGGGGCTCCTGGCGTCGATCATACGTCATAGCGTCGGGTCATCGAAATAGTTTGCAGGGTCCCCTATGACGCACCCAGGTGTGAAGGCTAGTTTGCTGGTATGCGGGCGAGCTGGTTTCCCCCTCGCTGGTTCGCTCGCTGGTCTGCTTCGCCGCTTGGGTAGTTTGACACTCCTTCAACTCTAATTCCAACTCTTAAATTAACATACAGGGCTCCGTATGTCAGAATATATATATATACAAATATACCAATATAAATAATTTATACAGTCAGGTCTCGATATGTTATTTATGCATCAGATGTCTGTCTGTCTTTCTGTTTATTTATCTAATGCATCTATCTCCCTTATACATAAATATAACTATGTCTGATTTGGTCTTTTTCTAATTTATGAATCATTTCTAATGGGATGAAATTGAATAATATAATATCCTTCCAGCACACAATTAATAAAATGAAAAAGAGAGTCAATACAAATTTATGTGTTTGTCTTTTCTGAAACTTGAGTCCGTCTCATTTATATTCGCATTTTATCGATCGCTTGGACCTAGCAACTCTCTGTCAATCTATCTATCTAATGCATCTATCTATCTCCTTTTTACATTAACGTAACTATGTCATATAAGGTCTTTTTGTAATCTATGAATCATTTATAATGCGATTGAATTGAAAAATATAATATCCCTCCATCACATTGATTAAAAAGATATAACAAAGAGTCAACTAAAGATTTTCCCTTTACTTGTCCAGATCGACGCTCAGCTAATTGGTGTGACAATCCGACCATCGGACGATTGAGTTTTATTTGATTTTTTGTTTTTGCATGGTATATTTTTACCTTGAAAGTGTGTCTAAACAAAATGATAGGGGAAATATTTTAACATGTTTTTAATTGACATTTGTGTCATTTTTGCTGATTATGAGTTTTTGGAAATTGTTTCCATTAATTCCATCATATCGGAAATGATTCACAGATTATATATAGAGACCAAATAACATAACTGTCGGTGAGGCATGGGAGGGAATGGGACAACGCATATATATCCGGGTGGATGGGACTCGTTAGCCTTGGTCGGCAACCCATCTAGGGGAGACAATCTTATACAAATCCTGGTGGACGCGACGCGTCAGCCTTGGTCGGCAACCTGTCTATGGGAGTAAATCTGATACAAATCGGTACTGCTTACATAAGGGTGAAGCAGGTTAGTGGATGAACTAGCAAAACACCACTGTAGAAAAATAGTGCTAAAAAGATACATAGAGGGCCTCGGAGTTGGACGGGTCCTAAATTGAGTGGCAATCCTGTAAGTCCTTCAGTAAAGTGGCATGGGTTGTCCCTCTTACAGGTGATAGGTCCACTTGGGAGCCTTCTGTGTATGGCCACCCTCATTAAGGGGAGTTAGACGTCCGGCAATAGATTGATAGATAGACAATGGAAGGCATTCCCGGCATATTCTCAGCGCAATGTTCCAACTCTCAGTGATTCGTGTTGTACTCGCAGTAACTCGTATTGACTCGTGGTGACCCGTATCGCCTCCTAATCCGAAAATGACAGTTAAAATTCAAATTTTAAACCACTTGCAGGTCACTTGCACCCCACTCGTTGTGACTCTTAGTGACTCTGTGGACTCTATTGCACTCGTGGTGATTCATGGTGCCTCGTGTTGACTCGTGAAAATGTGCTCACTCGGGCTCATTTTTGCCCGAGTCACCACGAGTTAACACTCGTGGTGACTCTAGCTCACACTTGTGTATGTGTGAACCATGCTTTAGGTAGGTGGGTAAAGGATGAGGTTGTTAGCCGGTTGGGGGCAGGGAAGCTATTCTTAGGTAGGCTATTTGGGGCGGTATTTGTGCATAACTAGCTGGGGGTCTGAGAGGGCTAAGAGAAACGTGTGGGCAGTTGTCCGGTCTCGGTTTATTGAAGGGTCTCTAATCCCCGCCAGCTCCAGATTCCAATCTGAATCTAATTACATTTGCGAAATACTCGGATTAAAGCAAGGCATTATATTTTTGTGTTTGCTTAAGATATGTATTAATTCTGTAATTAGAATGGATACAGTGGAATGTGTGCCCACCAACTCCCTTACCCATTTGGAACATTAGACTATGGAATGATATGACTGTTGTACTCAACTGACTTAATATTTATCCGATTACACCAATACTGGGAAAATGAAGTTATCACATTTCCACATCATAAGAGCCTGTTATTGTCTAGGCAATAATCTAATTTCTGATACCTGACACTTATCTTTACTTTTAATTGATTTTCAGTTTCCTGAGATATATAGAATGAAATTCTGAGTACTGTATGCAAGCAATTAGTTGCTTTCCCTAGGGACTGCCATAACTATTAAAACTATTGGGCCAGTAGAAATGGAAGTGTTATAATTATATTGACGGTTTTGATGATCAGATAAATAAGGTATAAGAACAAATGTGTAAATATTTCGTATGTGCTGTTACTTGTAGACATATCGTACAAAAACTAACGAATTCTGAGATGACATGGTCACATGACTATATAAGTACTCTCTATACTCTTCAGAAAATAGGATAAATAAGTAGAAAGTAGCTACGAGGTGCCGTTGTAAAGGTTTCTCCCTCAATACCTTTACCTGACTGACCTGACTTAAATTAAATGGGTGTATCGAAGTAAATATGACGGCGGCAAGAAATTACTTGAAGAGTGTATTTAAGTTAGTATAATATGGTGTCCGAGTGTAGGCTATGTGTCAAACTGTATTAAAGGAATCAATAAAATGAAAGATTTGGCAAATGATTCGAGTAAATGGTAAAGTGTTTAATACAAGTGTCTGTTGGTTTTCTGTCTTTCAAATTTGACAAACTTGCCAGGTTTTAATCTCTGACGTGAACGCAAAACAGGTCTCCCTTAGAAATGTTCTAACATGTGAGGTAAAGCGAATGATTTCAGAGTTTGATTGATTATTAGTGGCAGAGTGAATTTGTTGTTGTTATTAACGTCATATCTAAAAGGGGTACTTTTTAGAGCTCCGGGATTATGATGTATATACTGTATGTATATATATATATATATATATATATATATATATATATATATATATATATATACAGTATTATAGGTTTGATCCCTGGAGGGGAGAAGAGAAAACCTAATATTTAGTAGTGGCCCCGAAATCATTGACGATATGCCTATTAATATAATAGCCTCCTTTCAATCACCCGCGGGTAGCCAGTTTGAAACTCCCGCCGCGGGGAATCAGGAGTACTACATCATAAGTGTAACGCTATTTCTCTTATGGAATCATCTTATGATTGGGGTACACACTACGAAAAATCTTCGTAAAAAATAAAAGAGAAAAATTAAACTCAAAACTTGTTTTGCTATAGCTTTCCTTCTCGTGGATTTCTTGCGCGTGGATTCTAGCCCAGACCGTGGCAAGAGAGACGCCATTCCGCCTTCACTGACATATTAAGACTAAACTCAAGATATCAACGAATAGGAAGGGGATGGACGAAAGGACCCTACATCGTCAATGATTTCGGGGCCACTGCCAAATATTAGGTTTTCTCTTCTCCTCTCCGGGGATGAAACCTATAATTTATTAGTGGCCCCTCCATCATTGACGATATGCCTGATATCTCAAGACTGGAGGGGGACATTCGTAATAATATCAAACCACTAACAATACCATAGGTAGAGAAAAAAGAACCGCACAGTAAATTTGAGTTCTTTATTGTTTACATGCAATGTATACAAAAAATAGAAAAATTATAGAAAGCAGTGCGTTACTTCGAAGAAGATCTGCTTTATATATTTGATAAGATTCTCACCTCGAGATTCATAAAATTGATTTTCATCTCGAGATTCATAACTTGTTGTCAGGGAAACAAAAACTTGTCCCTGATTAACATATCTTTTGTCCTTAAACTTATTTGTACATGTTATATAATTTGTAAATATTGACTATATAGTTGCAACTATAATAGGTGTCTTTTCATAGAAAATATTTTAGACCTGTAAAACCAGCTCAACTTATAAAATATCACAGCTCGTGAACTTAGCTCGTGAACTTATCACATCCTCCGGCGGAGAGGCTCTCAGGGCCTTGGGGCTTACCTTCAGCCCCCCCCCCTTTTTTTTTTCTCCTAAGATTAAACTTAGTAACTAATAGCACAATGACTCAAGAGACCCTCTGTCGTAAAGCTACACAGGCTAGCTTTTGTTTATCCAGGGCCACCGACAGGTATCGCGTCAGGAATGTATGATTTGAAACCCACAAATTAGTGTTAGCTATGTCATCAATCGAATAATTTTGTAAGAATCTAAGAGAGACAGCCCACTTTCTGATGTCGTGGGCTCTGCCCACTACGCCAGGATTACTTTCGTTAATGACTTCTATGAGTAAGGAGGCTAATCTTCTTCTCGTGACGCGAGTACCTGTGTTGGTGACCCATAAGGCTCCTGGTTGTTGAGGTTTTGCTACCCTCATAAACTTTATTAAAGCCTGAACCGGGCACAAAATGTGATGCGTATGTCCGCGTTTAAGTGCCGGGACGTAAATTCTGAAAATACATGATCACAGTGTTCGTTCTTAGCTACGAACGTGGGAGACCACGCGATCCGTAGATGCTCATTTAATCTCCCAAACCTGAGGCAATTAGATTCGGTGCTCATCGCCGCCAGCTCAGATACCCTGTTTCCTGTCGCTAAAGCCATAAGGAACACAGCCTTCTTTTATAATGATTCAAAGTCTGGCGCATTATTATATTTGCGCGAATGAAGCAATGATAAAGCTTTGTCCAGCGACCAGGTAGGCATGAGCTGCCGTGGTGGTGGGCGTAGTTTGAACATTGTTCTCATTAACCCTTTCTCCTCCGCCTGTGGTATGGTCAGACCGGTAAGGTCATAAAAGGGGTTTCTAATGGCAGATAAGTGATTCATTAGTGTAACTACAGAAAGGGTTTTTTGCTCAAACAAATAATCCAAAGATTTAAAGACTAAAGCAACTGATGAGCCGTTTCTACTATCCAGGTTGTAAATGATTTCCAATGAGATTGATATTGCCGCCTGGTAGACATAGTTTACTGATTAAGTCATTTATTAGTCACACTCTCCCCGTACTGGGCTAGCCATTTGGCATTTTTAATGTCCATAAGGCAAAAGTCAGCGAGGTCTCTAGGTTGCCAATTGTCTGCAAGTGGAAGTACAAGACCGGGAGTGACACAGGGTTCTCGCGCCACGTTTTCAACTGGTGGTACCACATCTGGGCCGACCATAGTGGCGCGATCATCGAGACTAAGCCCCGGTAACCCCATAGTTTGTGAACTACTTGACAGATGAGTGAAGCGTCTGGAGGCGGTAAAAGATAGATTGAATTCCATTTGTTCCAGTTCTCCGACAATGCGTTTGGACCCCCCGCCGCGGTTATTTTCCAGCGGGATAGATAGAGAGGGAGTCTGTGGTTTCCCTCGGACGCAAATAGATCCACTTGTGGACGGAATGGCTCTGCAATCATCTTGTTGAAGATATTTTACTTGCGCTCCCATCCTACTACTGTGCTCTGTGTCCGGGACAGGGCGTCTGCACAGACGTTCGCTATGCCTGGGAGGTAAGATGCATGAAGATGTATGCTCAACGTTTCGGCTAGAGCAAAAATCTCTTCTGAAAATTCCAGCAACTTGCGAGACCTCGTTGACCCTTGCTTTTGAATGCAGTGGACTGCATTCAAGTTGTCCATCTGAAAGGCTGTTGACTTTCCCTGTAAGAAGAGCCGTGATCTTGGAGGAAAAATAAAGGGACTAGAAGTTCTTGTTTGTTGATATGAAAGTTCTCGTCTTTGGACCATAGACCTTGACCTTGGTGGCCTAGATTAGACTGATATCCCCAGCCTATTGTCCCTGAAGCATCTGTGTCTACCCATACCGTAGGTGGGGGAGAAACCCACATCATTATTGAGTGCAATGTTTCCTTCCTTGCCCAGACCGACAGTAAGTTGTGAATTAATGGAGGGATAGGCCATAATTTTTCCTCCGTTAAGAATGGGAAACATTTGTTGCCTTCCATGATTAATCTTTTTACTTTCAACCGGCCCAACTTTACAGTCAGTTGAATCCAGTTGAGAGAACTGACCAGGGACTCCCACGTCTTCCTCGTCGTGTTCAGACTGTGGAGAACCGCGAACAATTTCCTGCGAAATCTGTCTCGGTTGTCCACACTCTGACTGAGAGTAAGGTTGGCTGTGTCCCAGACCAGCCCTATCCACTGAATTACCTGTGTGGGAACAAGGTTCGACTTTACCAGGTTGACCTTGAACCCTAAGGTTTGCACATGATTTATTACTTGGTTGATATGAATACGTCATAAACTCTCTGACTCCACCACTACTAGCCAGTCATCTAGGTACACCTTGATCCCCTGAGCTAAAATTTGCATAAGTGCCTGCCGGACTAATTTTGTGAATATTCTTGGTGCCAGATTTAAACCAAAAGGCATTCTCTGAAAGACATAAGTCTCTTGCCTTATCCTCAAGGCGAGGAACTTTTGAAACCTCCTGTTCATCGGGACATGCCAATAGGCGTCGGTCAGGTCTAGAGAACACATCCAGCCTAGCGGTGGGAGGGTGAGTCTGATTTGATTCACTGTGAGCATCCTGAAGATTGAATTTTGAATATAAGTGTTCAGACACGAGAGATCTACTGGTCGCATCTGCACACTGTCCCTCTTTGGCACAGGCTTTGTTTCTTAATTTGAAATCTCTATCCATGTGAGCTGGGGGAGGAGTCGAGAAAGGTTCCCTTAACTCATAGAGAGCAAGTTTGGGGGCCGAAAGAAGATCCTGCCTTATTTATGGGGAGTGAGAACCAGGAGTGGGTTTCCTGAGGAATTTGGTGGGATGATTCTGTGGTAAAGGTACCTGCAAACTGTTGCGCATCAGCTTCCCAGTCCCTCCACGGACCCACACCTACCTGCCCCACCTGCAACACCAGAATGTGTGTTTGGTCTAGCGCCGGAATTGTATCCAATTCCGGCGTTAATGCGTTCAGAGCTTTCATGTCATCGACGCCGTCAGATTTTGTCCAGTCTGCAAATAGTCTTGCAGATGAGGCAGGGGGCGGAGTTGACGAATATACGAAGAAATCCGGGTTATAGACATTGGGTATAGCCTTAATAGTAACATCTAGTAGCCTACCTTGCATATCCTTAGCCCTTAGTTTCTTGCTTTTGCTCACCTCTATGGTCCAGTCACTCGGGACCGGAATCTCCCCCGATATTATTGTCTGTGCCATGTGGACGTTCTTGGCTATAGCCGGAACCCATGAGCAGTCAAGCTCATATAGAAGCAGTATAGGGCCTTTTCTATGTGAAATTTTGTCTAGGGGAGGAGGCGTGATATCTGTGATAACTCGGACATTCGTAGTTGTCAAGGCGGCGGACATTGTTGTGTCACTCGCCGTGGTGGTCATTTGGTTGATGTTAAGAGGGGGTATGGTAGTATTAGATTGAAATGCGGTAGGTTGTAAGGGCCTCACTGTTGATTCAATTAGGGGAGCTACCGGTGCCGAAATGGAAGGGACCTGAGAACTAGGGATATGATACTGTTTCATTACTTTATGCAAGATATCATGAAGGTCATCATTCTGTAGTTACATATTTACTTTGAGATCCCCGGGAGCACTCTGAACCCACCTCAGAGCCTTCATAGTTCAATGGTTGTCCTGAGGATATTTGTATATCTTCTACCTCCTCTGGGACTTCCACAACCTCCGGCGCCTCCTCAACCTCCGGCGTTTTCTGCCTTTGTAAAACTACCGGCTTATTCAACGGCCACACTAAGTCCGGGACTGAAGAGGGAATATTATCATTGCTCCTCTGTCTGTCTTGACCCTGAAACCCAATTTGTGCCCGTGGTGGTTCTATTTGTCTCCAAACACTTCTGTTAGGCATGGCGGGAGGTTGGGAGTCCTGTATAATACTATCCTGTGACATGTCATAATGTTGGATGGTACATGGTGTATAACCCCTATATTGTTCCGCCAGCACCCGTTGTGACACTATTGGTGGACCTGTTCGTGGTGCGGAAAGATTTACCTTAGGTATAGCAAATTCCTTCAGCTCATCCCTGGGATTCGACTCAGTCTCCTTAGTCCCCGCCTCCGAGTTTCCTGATTGGACAGACATGGAGGCAGAGGCGGAGGAAAGTGGCCACGGCGCCTGCGTAGGCCGGCGCCGAGACGACGTCTCATCCGTGCGGGAACTTTTATGTCCACTCACTGATTTAGGGGTCGAAGTCACAGATTCTTCCCGCCTTCTTTTACTAGACTTAGCCGTCGATTCTACTGAAGATTGGCGGTCTCGTCTATGAGGTGATCTTGACCTGGACCTTGACTTGGTCCTCGGCTACATTTTTTGCGTAGATTTTAAAGATTGTCTTAATCTCCTGAACGGCTACTACTCATGAAAGGTCCTTTTTCTCAAACACGTTTGACCGGAGATCTGAGCATACCGTGCATTTCTTAGACAGCCAAAGTCCTCTAGATCAGTCGAGGCACTTTACACATTTGATACAATGTTTATGGGCAAAGACCGGGAGAAGAGAACAGTTAAGTGTAGCGCACAGAGAAAAGCGAGGCATGATGGAGCTAAAGACCCCTCCCCCGCCGTGATCGGCTCCCTCACCTGCTGCCTGAGCTGCTACTGGAGTGACGAAATCTGGAAATATAAATTTCCAGGAATCAATGCTCATTAGGATAACCTGAGAAGTGTTAAAACATCTTATCCTTCAAGTCCGCCGGAAAATTAGCTATAGCACACTGCTACTCTAACCTTCCACTTGACTTGTCTTAGGAAAACTGAATTTTCTCTTGAACTGCTTACCTGTCACTTTTTTTTTTTTTTTTTTTTTGTCTATATGATTGAGGGAGGCAAACGTCAAAACTGCCTATAGCGTGTGCCTCTCCCATAGTTGAAAGAGTGACAGGGCCGAAATCAACAGACGTTCGGGCCAAAATGCCTGGACACACGGAGTTTGAAGCAATTTAAGTCATAGGAAGAGGTAAAGACTGATTCTGGGAGAGAGTTCCAGAGATCAGCTGTTGAGTAGAAGAAAGTTTGGGAGTAACATTTCACTCTTGGGTTGGAGAGTTGCACAGAGTAGGGGTGGGATTGGGTTGCAAGACGGGTACCACGAGCCCTACGTAAAGGAGGTGGTATATACTGGGAAAGCTCTGAGGAGCACTGATTATTATAGTAGCGATAGAATAGCGAAAGAGATGCAACATTGCGGCGGAGAGAGAGAGATTGCAGAGAGTTGGTGAGTGGATGGGAGTTAATGATAGGAAAGGCCTTCCTTTCAACTTTGTCTAGGAGAGCGGTGTGAGAGGAACCTCCCCACACATGTGAACAATACTCAATACAAGGGTGCATTATGTCCCTGTACAGAGCAAGAAGCTGTGCAGGGGAAAAGAACCCCCTAAGGCGGTTGAGCACACCCAGCTTCTGGGAGGCTGCCTTAGCAAGACTGGTAATATGGTCCTTCCAACTGAGAGCAGAAGAAAAAGAGACACCAAGAATATTGAGAGAAGATGAAGAATTGATTTTTGTATTGTTAAAGAATAAGGGATAGTTCGCTGGGAGCTCCTTACGGGTAGATAGATGGAGAAATTGGGTTTTGGAAGCATTAAAGGTAACAAGGTTTTCTCTGCCCCAATTGGACATAGTATTTAGATCAGAATTTAATTAAGAGTTCTATGGCTTCATTACATTTGTCATTGAGGGATTGCTGGCTGGGGCGTTCTGAAAAAGTAATGGAGTAGTGTAAGGTTGAGTCGTCTGCGTATGAATGGATGGGAATTGAGGTACAGTTGAGGAGATCATTTATAAAAATTAGAAAGAGAATAGGAGATAGGACAGAGCCCTGAGGAACACCGGAATTTATAGGGTGAGGAAGTGAACAATGGCCGTCCGCAACCGCGGCTATGGAACGGCTGGAAAGGAAATTAGAGACAAAGGCACAGATAGAGGGATAGAAACCGAAGGAGGGTAGTTTAGAAATTAAAGATTTGTGCCAGACTCTATCGAAGGCTTTCGATATGTCTAGTGCAATAGCAAAACTCACCGAATTCCCGAAAGGAGGCTGACCAAGAGTTAGTAAGGTATGAAAGAAGATCACCAGTAGAGCGATCCTTAAGGAAACCATACTGGCGATCTGAGAGCAGATTATGAGAAGAGAAATGCTTAAGAAATTTGGAAGCAAGAATAGTTTCAAAACTTTAGAAAGACAAGAGATGAGAGCAATTGGACGATAGTTGGAGGGTTGAGAGCTGTCACCCTTCTTTGGGACAGGTTGAATGTGGCCCAATTATTCCGTTAAAACTATGTTGACTATGGTCTAGATAGAAATAACCCCACTGGACTGTTAGCGCCTGGCCAGGAAAGTACAGTGCTGTTAGCGCCGGGCGAGGAAAGTCATGCAGTGCTAGGCTATCGGTTTGGGCGAGTTCTCTCGGCGGGCCGTGATTACTCCCTTAGGAATTTAGCATTTTCTGCCGGGAGGTTCGTGGTACTGCACACCACGCCGGGATTTCTTGGCTCAAACCTTTCGCCTGCGAGGCGAGGTTAGGCGTCAGTACATAGAAAGAACGCCGGAAGGCAATGAGCCAAAACATTGGGAGGGTCGACTTGTATGTGAAAGTCAGACCTCCCCAAAACACCCCACACCACCATCAGGACGTCTCCTGACTCCCTGTTTATGTGTTAAATATACATACACAAATAAACGAGGGATATCTAGGGTTATAATAGTATATAAATAGCATTTATTAATAACATCAACCCCTATACCCTACGGAGACCTCTAATGAGGCTGGCCACTAGGCTTGTAGTAATCGTACACCTTGTAGTATACCTTACCTCCAGAAGACACTGCTGCGACAACTGGCGTGGGGGCCCCGCGAAAGGGGCAAAGCAGGCTCGAACCATGGAAAGTCACACACCACGTGTGACAACTCTTAGACCAGGGCGTCTGCTATAATAATTCAAAAGCAACTGCCTGATATAGATGGACAGAAGCCTAATCCTGCAGATAGATGAGCCTCCTAACTAGTAGCTGATAGCAATATCTAAGGCGCAGAAAACATAAACAAAGAACACACACGGTGCAGATCCTGGAAGATTGTAGGTGCCTGCACAATAGTACCCTTTTTTAACACTTCCCTGCGGGCATACCAATGGGGTAGCCTGTGCTAGCTAGTCTAAACCTGTTCAATACAACTCAGATAAATACAAATGAACAAGGACTCACTAGAAGCGAGCGAACGAAGAATGTGGCAGAGCACAGGCACGCACGTCCTACTGGGATGGACGCGGGGAAGGGAAGGTGGAATGGCGTCTCTCTTGCCACGATCTGTGCTAGAATCCACGCGCAAGAAATCCACGAGATGGAAAGCTATAGCAAAACAAGTTTTGAGTTTAATTTTGTTCTTTTATTTTTTACAAAGTTTTTTCGTAGTGCGTACCCCAATCATAAGACGTTTCCATAAGAGAAGTAGCGTTACACTTATGATGTAGTACTCCTGATTCCCCGCGGCGGCGGGAGTTTCAAACTGGCTACCCGCGGGCGCTTGAAAGGAGGCTATTATATTAATAGGCATATTGTCAATGATGGAGGGGCCACTAATAAATATATATATTTATATATACTGTATATATATAGCTATAAACATTTAGGCTTTGCTTTGTGGATTCCCGTTTTGTCTCATATACTGTTTTCTGCTATTCAAATTACAGACTAACTCAAAACCTGCATAAGTGGGAAAGGTATCCTGACCAAGACTCGAACCCACTCACCCCAGGTAGAATTGGGAGAGTTGGGCACAGTAACCACTCGACCATGAGCGGATATAAGGGAAGCAACCTTAGTACTGTTGTTATGTGAAGACGCAGGTTATAGTCTCGTGGAGGACTATGCCTTCGTACACGTGGTGCGTTTTTAAGACTTCAACCATGACTATTTCACACATCACCCCCCCCACCCCCATCCCTCCCCTCCCCGCCAACTCAGTTAACTGATACGATTTTAATAATTCTGGTACTATTATGGAAATAATCATGGTTGAAGTCTTAAATTCTGGCCAGGATACCTCTCTCCCAACCTGTCC
Source organism: Paralithodes platypus (assembly GCA_032716605.1). Classification (NCBI taxonomy): domain Eukaryota; kingdom Metazoa; phylum Arthropoda; class Malacostraca; order Decapoda; family Lithodidae; genus Paralithodes; species Paralithodes platypus. The sequence continues at coordinate 14,409,649 of CM064511.1, read as the reverse complement.
GACAATAGTATTAGACACCTGTGAAAGTATATAACAGTGTGTATTTATATTACTGTATCAAACTGTAGCCATTGGACTATATTATTCAAAGTAACAAGAACAAATATCAGCTAATAAGCATTCTCAATGTATACCTCCACCCTTACAGAGAGTAGGTGGCACTCGTCTTTCAAGAAATTCCTACCCCAATTCTGTTCAACTCTCTAACCCAAGAGCAAAGTTATGTTCCCAATCTTTCTTCCACTCAACAAGTAAACTCTGGAACTCTCTCCCTCAATCTATCTTTCCCTCATTCTATGACTTAACACACAAAGAGCGGGTGGTAGGGTATTTTACACTGTGCCGCCCAGCGTTTTTTTAAAACTCTAAATAGGGTTGTTTCCGTGCTCATTTTCATGCATAAACAAGACCCAGAGCGTAAAACAAGTATCTATCCCTGAAAGGGTGTAAACAGAGCTTTTCAATGACATCCGAACCATCCTTGTATGACCACTGGTTCTCTTGCAACGATCGTGCAACACGAGTGCAAAAAACCTAAAATAAGGTAATTTCCGTACATAACTCCCTGTGTAGCGAGTGAGAGATGGGGGAGGAAGGTGGAATACAGTTCAGTACGTCCACGGTGGTCGTGGGGAGCGGTCATAAGGTTACTACGCTCGTCCCACCGCTCAGCTCTCTCTCTCAGCAACATTACGTGCTGAAAATGACACTCGACAGCTGTCGTGCACCGCCACATAGTCCAAATTTATTTAACTCGACAGATGTCGCGCGCCGTTGGTTAAGGGTTAATCTGCTTTAAGCTCCGTGTGTCTAGACAATATGACTCATAACATTCCTTGAATAATCTCTCTACCACTCTTTCAACTTTCAAGGGGACACTTGTTACAGGCAGCTAGAAAACAAAAATATACTGTATATAGTACTGTTATGCCCCTTTCGCACTGGTGAGACAAGTTACGATTTTCGTCGCCGATGGCTTAGTTTTGTCAAATTCGCAAGAATACGTGCGACGTTCACACGATTTTGACCGTTAAAAACAGATGACACATTATACTCAGCGAAGATGTCGCCGATATCGGCGATGCAATCGCCGACCTTCTGCGACGTTATCGGCGAAGTGAGCGATGTTTCGCCGATGACCTCTGCGAGGCATGTCACATTTTCAAAAATATCTTGCAAAATCATGCGAGGATGAAAGAAAACTCGCCGTATTTTCTGCAATGTCTTCGGCGATTCAAGCGATGGTTCGGCGTATTGAAACCTGGATGGGGGTAAACGTCTTAAAACCCCCAGAGTGCCAGGTCCGTATATATATATACGGACTAGGGTCTTGTCACGCCCAGTGCCAGGTCCGTATATATACGGACTCGCCGAAAAAAAATCGTAGCAGCGAAACGACTGCACCTATGGCTTTCATATTTCTACCACATCTACCTTACCCTTCTGGCTTCTTGCCACCACCAACACAACCCCCTCCCCCGAACCACTCCCTGACTATCGGTCGCCTCACAAAGAAAAAACAGGAAAATATGTGGCGGCGAAACGACTGAACCAATCGGTTCCATATTTGTGTGACAAGTCCCCTACCATTCTGTCGTCCCCCCACCACACCCCCATCTCCCTCCCACCACCCACTTCCAGCGTATCCGTACGAAGAAAAGGAAAAAAAGGAAAATCCGTGGTGGCGAAACTACCTCACCAATCGGCTTCATATTTATAACATGAGTCAATTACCCTTTTACCTTCCCCCCAACATCCCCCAAATATAAAAAAACTAATGGGGTTAACCATGAGGAAGAAAGGGGACCAGAAAAACGACCCAAAAACAAAAATATATATATGTTGGCTTGCTACCGCTCACCAGGAAAATATTGAAACCTGGATGGGGGTAAACGTCTTAAAACAGTAGGCTGAACGGGGCCGAACGGATTATAGGCAAAGAGAGAGGGAGAGAAAGAAAAAAAAAACGAGGAGGGAGAGAAAAAGAAAACAGCGAGGTGGGCTCAATTAGGCTAAGCCGTAACTTAAACATTGAGCCCACCTCTTGTTTTCTCTTTCTCTCCCTCCTCGTTTTTTTTTCTTTCTCTCCCACCTCGCCAAAGGTGCTCTTTGGCATCGTCGATGTTCTCGGAACATCTGAGAGCATCGGCGAGCAGAGCATTGGTGAGCATCTATGCAGCGTTGCAATTTTTGTTGTATGCGAAACCCTCCGCGATGTCTCGCCGATGTCGCAGATGATCGCAGATACCCTCGCAGAATCCCTTAGGCGATACTCGACGATGCTTGCGAGGATAACCAATCCTCGTGAGTCCTCGTCCAAAATGTTGAACTGTGCGAACATTTGCGAAGGCCCTTGTGAGTCCTAGAGAGGCCTTGAGAGTCAAAGATTGTTCATGAGAGGTGTTGAGACATCGGCGACGAAAATCGTGACTTGTCTCACCAGTGGGAAAGGGGCATTAAGTGGAGGCAGACCGTTTTTCTGGACCCCCTTCTCCCTAATGTTTAGCCCCACTAGTTTTGATATTATAAGACGTTCGGCCCATTAGTTTGGCGATTTTAACACCTTTCACCCCATTTCGTTGTCAATTTTAAGACCTTTCGTGCCATTTAACTGCTGAGCTCTGGAGCTCTCTCCCAGAGTCGGGAATTTTTAGGTGTAGATATTTTCCTGGCGAGCGATAGCGAACCTGCAATTTTAATAGGAACAGGCCTTCGGCCCGGGAAATTTGTCTACCGAAAAATGTACAAATTCATCTTGAAGGGGGGTCTAGGGGGTGTATATTTAAGCTTGATGGAGGTCTAGGGAGGAAACTAAACAAATATATGAATAAATTAATTAATAGACCAAACAAACGGTCTGCCTCCCCGATTAGTAATACTGAAAGAGGTTTTAGAAAGACATAATTTACATTGTTTTTCTTTTGTTTTACTGTTAATATTATGGATTACTTTTATAGGGTAGGCCATTTCACGCTTTATATTCCTTCTTCGAACAGTGTACACTATTCGCTGGATATTTGTTGTTCAGGTGCTTTTGCGAGGTGAATGTACGGTTTTTATATGAATCCAATTAATTTGAACATTTATAATAATACAGATATAAAGACATCTTACTGGCTGGCTAAAAACCACAACTATGCGGGATTAAAAGATTCTAAAATCTACGAATAAAAACAAATAGCCTCACTCTTAATATTCCAGAAAACAAAAATCCTCCCCGATAACAAACATAGCAACCATCATCCGGGTTAAGGTGGGATGGTTCACTTTTTGGGCGATTTTTGCATGTATTTTTCTAGTTTCCTCCTTAGGCCTCCATCAAATAAAAAAAAAACATCCATTAGATCCCCCTTCTAGATTAATTTGTACATTTTTCGGTAGAAAAATTTCCCGGCCGAAGGCCGGTTCACTCCCGGCCGAAGGCCGGTTCATCCAATATTACAGGGTCACTATCGTTCCCCAGGGAAAAAAATCGACACCTAAATAGCACGAAAGGTCTAAATATTGACGAAGAAATGGGGCGAAAGGTCTTATAATCGACTAACTAATGGGGCAAACGTCTTAGCATCTGAAAACCAATGGGGCTACCTACACAGAAGTGAGAAAGTGGTCCTGCAAACCGGCCCATCCCCCCTTAAGACCTTAGTCACCAGCTACTCTTATTATTTGTATTTTGTTATGTACTGAAGAGATATCTTAATGGAGAAAAAACATTAAATATACATATAAATCATTGAAGGACACTAATTAATATTCACAAATACCAAATATAACTTTAAAGTTAACTAACATATGAGTTGTTCTACATGTTATTGCATTATTTGATTCGCTGCAGTGGCTGTAGAGACATATATTTATATATAGGTGAAACATCATATCTGAGACTTCAAATAAACCTCCATCGAGACCTTATGACCCACAACAAAGGCCTTCATGAACTGTATGTACTCACATATCATAATGTCCTACACAAATTGCTCACCAAAATTGAACTTAATCCCGTTTTATAAAGTCTAAACATATGGATTTGCCTTACGAAAAGATAAGGAAACATATTTCATACACAATTTAAACCCCAACTCAAGAAAGGTCTGTGAATTCTTATGATCCTGTGTTCTAATATAGCTATATAATATGTACTTTGTTTGCATATATATTATTGTATTGTATATTACCACAAACATTACAATGCTTAAGTTTGTGATATTTTCTTGATGAATCATCTCTGTATTTGTGTTTGCAGAAATTACTTAGTTAGTAGTAACTATATACAGTATAGTAAATGTAATGTTCGTTACTAACGTCTTCATTCTAACTGAAGCTAACGTATAATGTTCTTTGTTGAATGCGTTCCGTTAATTGTCGTATAGCCAATAATGAAGATAATGGTATATAAACAATTTCAATAACACATTGTTGTGTTTTATTTTGTTGGTTATCAACATTAATTATAATCGTAGTGATGAGTTATATGCAATCTTTTAATCACTTCGATAATACTATTATGAACAGTTTTTATATGACGCTATATTTGCTTTTATAGAGCACTCTCGCGGCTACCAACTTGCGATCCTCCACACCACTGCTCCACCTACGTCACCAGCGACTGTAAAGCCGGTGTCACACGAGCACTTTAGCGGCGGATGTATTGGAGCCACAGCATCCGAGTCAATAATTAGCGGTTGTTGTTGTTGTTGTTGTTGTTCCCCAAGCTGCCTGACCGAACAGCCCCAAGGCTCCGAGCAAGGCCAAGGCCATAACCGAGCGCCCCCACAGAACCCTCCCTGCCGACCACAATAAAGCCTGGGTGACCGAAGCCACTCCAATTAGCGTTAATCGAGACTAATATCTAACTATTTTCTCTTTCATTGTGGCTGTATTTTATGTCTTAGAGTTCCTAATTGCTTGCAGTCCTATTTAATCTACAAATAAACATCAATATCAATCCTCATAAGATGATAACTTACTGGTGGTGGTGGTGGTGGTAGGCGCTCAGTGTCAACAACCGCTATTGTTGATATGGGCAGTACGTAGTGGAGAGCCGTACAGTTAAACACACATGAAAATTATACAAATGCTGCGAAGGGCTAGCTTTATTTGATCATCATGTCGGGTTAATGCATAGTATTATATGAATGAATGATCTTGTCTACTTCTAGCAACTTTATTACAAAAGGGTCAGATCCTATATTCACAATGAAATATAAATTTGTGATAAATATATAATATCTCGTCTCCACTTCAGATTACATGCACTAGATTCTGGTAATGTACTTAATGCAACTGTACTGTACATACTGACGCAGCTGTCGAATACATTTAGTGTATACAATTATGAGTAGATTAAGGCAAGACAAAAATATTATCAATTTATACTAGTATTATAGCAAGATACTTGTTTTAATGTGAAATACCTTCAAATGCTGTACAGAATGTGAACAATAATATTTCATGATACTGCTAAAAATATAAAGTTTATTATAATAATTAATTCCACTGGAAAAAAACGCAAATAAACGAGTGGGAGTAGAGTACAGTAGCATCCAAGGAGTACAGGTACTGAAATAGTTGAGTAATGGAGGCTTACAACAATTCACTTAAGTACATAATTGTGGTGGAGGTGTCAAGGATGTCTATTAACAGAGTAAATTAAATTTACAACTGGAAGTAATTAAAGTGCATTATCATTACGTAGATACAATACCATTTATTCCACCAGTTGATGAAAATGTTGGAATTTATATTTTCACTGGATGGACAAAAAAGTGATTCCAGTACAATTTACCCATTTCCACTAATCCCGCGATTAATTCAAACTGTCTGGACATTAAATCTTGATGTATTATACGCATCATTGTTTTTTTTTTTTTTTTTTTTTTTCTATGTGATTGAGGGAGGCAAAAGGCATAACTGCCTATAGCGAGTGCCTCCCCCATAGTTGAAAGAGTGACAGGGCCAAAATCAAGGGACGTTCGAGCCAAAATGCCTGGACACACGGAGTTTGAAGCAATTTAAGTCATAGGAAGAGGGAAAGACTGATTCTGGGAGAGAGTTCCAGAGCTCAGCTGTTGAGTAGAAGAAAGTTTGAGAGTAACGTTTCACTCTTGGGTTGGAGAGTTGCACAGAGTAGGGGTGGGATTGAGCTGCAAGACGGGTACCACGTGCCCTACGTAAAGGAGGTGGTATGCACTGGGATAGCTCTGAGGAACACTGATTATTATAGTAGCGATAGAATAGCGAGAGAGATGCAACATTGCAGCGGAGAGAGAGAGATTGCAGAGAGTTGGTGAGTGGACGGGAGTTAATGATACGAAAGGCCTTCCTTTCAACTTTGTCTAGGAGAGCGGTGTGAGAGGAACCTCCCCACACATGTGAACAATACTCAATACAAGGGCGCACTATGCCCCTGTACAGAGCAAGAAGCTGTGCAGGGGAAAAGAACCCCCTAAGGCGGTTGAGCACACCCAGCTTCTGGGAGGCTGCCTTAGCAAGACTGGTAATATGGTCCTTCCAAATGAGAGCAGAAGAAAGAGACACCAAGAATATTGAGAAAAGATGAAGGGTTGATTTTTGTATTGTTGAAGAATAAGGGATAGTCCGCTGGGAGATCCTGACGGGTAGATAGATGGAGAAATTGGGTTTTGGAAGCATTAAAGTTAACAAGGTTTTCTCTGCCCCAATTGGAAATAGTATTTAGATCAGAATTTAAGAGTTCTATGGCTTCATTACGTTTGTCGTTGAGGGATTGCTGGCTGGGGCGTTCTGAAAAACTAATGGAGTAGTGTAAGGTTGAGTCGTCTGCGTATGAATGGATGGGAATTAAGGTACAGTTAAGGAGATCATTTATAAAAATTAGAAAGAGAATAGGAGATAGGACAGAGCCCTGAGGAACACCGGAGTTTATAGGATGAGGAAGTGAACAATGGCCGTCCACAACCGCGGCTATGGAACGGCCGGAAAGGAAATTAGAGACAAAGGCACAGATGGAGGGATAGAAACCGAAGGAGGGTAGTTTAGAAATTAAAGATTTATGCCAGACTCTATCGAAGGCTTTCGATATGTCTAGTGCAATAGAAAACGTCTCACCGAAGACCCGGAAGGAGGATGACCAAGAGTTAGTAAGATATGAAAGAAGATCACCAGTAGAGCGACCCTTAAGGAAGCCATACTGGCGATCTGAGAGCAGATTATGAGAAGAGAAATGCTTAAGAAATTTGGAAGCAAGAATAGTTTCAAAAACTTTAGAAAGACAAGAGATAAGAGCAATTGGACGATAGTTGGAGGGTTGAGAGCGGTCACCCTTCTTTGGGACAGGTTGAATGTGAGCAAACTTCCAGCATGAACATACTGGTACTAGTTGGTACATACTGGTTGATTGAATAAATTGGTATGGTTCTTGCAATTGGGCAACTTTGAATGCCAATAAGTTATTGGCCTTCAAAGTTGTCCAGTGACCGCCAGGAGTGTGAAGTTAACTGAAGGCAGGAACTGCATGAAGTAGACTCATGGTTATGGATATTTATCACATATCATAAGTTTATTAATAACAAAGACATTATTTATTATAAGTAGTTGATTTCGTTTTTTTGATTAGTGGATAGCTTTGCACAGTTTTATGCTCATGAATATGCGATTATAAGATTTTAATATGAAAAGTAGAATGTGAGGAGTACTCATCAAATAGCGCCTTCCCGTGGACGCTCAAGATAAAATTAAGTCAGTTGCAGATATTCATCCTGTATTGTTTGTATATGTATTGTACGATCAGAGATACTGTCAAATATTTGTATGTCTATCTATCTATCTATCTATTGCCTGACGCCGTGATCCCCGAAGGGGTGGCCACGAACGAACCGCCCCCATGCACCTCTGTCCCCAGTCAGTCGACGCCCCTCCCCCCAACCAGCACCGCCTTCGTTCATGTAGTTCCTCACTCCATCCTTCCACCTCATATTCGGTCTACCTCTCCCCCTCTGTCCCTCCACCTCGCTCTCGTACACCCTCTTAGTCATTCTCTCGCTTTCCATACGTTCCATATGGCCGAACCATCTCAAGTTGTTCCTTTTCACACTTTCCAGCACATCTACCTCCACACCACACCTCCTTCTTACTTCCTCATTAGTCTGTCTATCCCTCCATGTAACTCCGCACGCACTCCTTAAGTAATTCATTTTTGTATGTACAGTTGGTAAATTAGATCTTGTTATATACCGTATATTGCATAAATGATTAAGCAGCAATGGGGAATTGTTGATGTATATTGTAAAAATGAAATAGTGTGAATTGTCACACATTATTAGTTGCTAAAACTAAGACTGTCACAGAATGTCGCCAGTGTTATTGTTATGCACAAGGTGTGAAGGGTAGATAACTGGGACAATAGGTGAAAGGTGCTTGGACTGATTACATGTTTAGTATCCTGTATGTCCACTTCAAGCTGAATAAATCAACTTTGTGGTACCCGTACCCGTGATAAATTATACGAATAACTAAAGCAAGACAGGAGAGAGTTGAGACCCATGAAAAGGGAGGTTGAATGGTGGGGCATTTAACACTGAAATGCTTTTACGAACTATTATTTTGGTGCACATGGTGCAAGCATGCAGGTTGGTGGCACTTTTTTTTTAAAGAGACAGTTTATTAGTTTGATAGCGAGATATGTTCTCCCTGTTATGCTTAATGAGCTTACTGATGATCACAATTATAATACGTTATTATCTAGGAGTTGATAACGATAAACGCAACACATGATAAGTAAATTGTGTCATGATGAATTAATAAATGTATTTATTTATATAGAAATAAACACATAGGAAGGTTGTTGTAATTAGATATACAGACATACATGTTGAACTAAATTGAAAGAGGGAGGGGCCTTTTTTCTGGAGTTATGTTTGTGACGGTGTTAGGGAAGAATTACATATACGTATATGTATCTTGATCGTTTAATTAATTGCCAATACGATTTTGCATTACAATACAAAACGTATATGAATAAAAACAAACTAAAGCATGAATATATGATAATTTCAATATTACATTATATATATATATATTTACAGTATATATATATATATATATATATATATATATATATATATATATATATATATATATTATACAGTGTATATAATTATATATTCAAATATTTCAACATTCAAAATATTTGATCGACACAAAAGTTAAATACAGTATATTTACAAAATTGCAGATATTCACATCCCTTGTGTCAATGAGGAACTGATGCCATCAGGCATATGTGTCCTCATAGGTACTCTCATACATACAAGTAAGGTCAACAAAGAAAATAATTTAAAATTCTGTCACCCTAAAAAACTCAAATAACAAATAATCTAAGTTAATGAAACAAAAATAATTACAAACAAAAAATACTACATCCTTACAACCTTAATAATATTAATGACCAAGGGGATCTTATTGTTTATACAATACAGAATATATATTTTTGACACAGTTGTTAGAACTAATAAATTTATTTGTTCGAAAAATTAGATTTTTTTGAAATGCTGGAGAACTACACTGCACATCAATTGTTTCACGTAAATTGTTCCAAATATGAACTCCTTTGTGCCTGAATGTTCTTTTCATTAAGTTTATTCTTGCTATAGGGATATGTAATTGTTGTCTCTGTCTTGTTAGGTGGTGATGTTTATTCATATTTGTAGTAAACATATCATTCAGGATCGGTGGTACTATGCCTTTGATAATCTTGAACATCAATTTTGCTATTGAAAATGTATACACATCGGGAAAAGGTAATACGTTTAGTGATTTGAATATTGGTGGTGTATGTGCTCTGTAATGAGTTGATTTTATTATTCTCACTACTTTTTTTGTAAAGATTTAATAGGCTTGATGTTGACTTCACTGGCTGTACCCCAAATTTCTATGCCATACGTTATATATGGATACACAAATGAGTTATATAGAGTTACAAGTGTTTCAGAATTTAGAGATTTCCTCACCTTACATAATTATAATTCCAATTCCTTTTGATATTTTGTTCCTGATATACTTATTATGGTCACACCGTGACAATTTATAGTCCACAATTACCCCTAAGAATTTTGTACTCTCTACTTTGTTCAAAGGTCTATCATTTATACATACATTCATATTAGTATTAATGCGTTTGCCCTTTGTAGTGAAGATCATATAGTGAGTTTTATCTATTATCAATGACAACTTGTTAGCAACCGTTCAATCTAATAATATCTTCAATTAATTGTTCATCCTATCAATACCATCGTTTATACTGTCCCCATTAAGAATATATTTGTATCGTCTGCAAACAATATTGGTAAACTATTAGGGGAAATATTCTCGATGTCATTAACATAGATCAAATATAGTAATGGCCCAAGAACAGATCCTTGGGGAACCCCAAACTGTACCAAACCACTGAAGGAGTTTCCACCATTGTAAGTTACATATCATGATCGCATTTCCAAATAACTTTTAAACCACTCCAATGCAACACCCCTAACTTCATAAGGATTGAGTTTTGCCAAAAGTATCTCATGGTTAACAGTATCAAATGCCTTACTGAAATATCAAAATAAGCCAACTACATTTTTGCCAGAGTCAAGGGCTTCAGAGATTTTGTCAATCATTACAATCATTGCCAATTCAGTGCCATAACCTTCTCGAAACCCAAACTGATATTTGTATAGTAAGCTATGTTTATTTATGAAAGAAATTACTCGTTTGTACATGATTCGTTCGAATATTTTCGAGAAAATAGATAGCACTGATACTGGGTGGTGATTGTTTACAAACGAAGTGTTACCACTTTTATACAGCATAACGGTATAACTTTTGCAGTTTTCAACATACAGGGGAAAACCCCCTCAGTCAGGGACACATTTATTAGATTAGTTAATACATGTAGAATAAATGGGTATGTTTCCTTAATAACTAACCAACTCACATCATACCAACCAGGACACTTTTTCTCAAATTTTACTATAATATTCTTCACCTCTTCCGAATTGGTCGGTGTTACAAACATTGAACTAGGATTTGCACTAAGCATAAAGGATGAGTATGTTCTATTGATGGTTGGCAGTGATTTAAAATTGTTTCTTCTGATATTGAGATCACATTCATTGAAAGCATCATCAATAATTGTATAGTTGTTAACAATTTTATTTGATCGTCTATGTTAAATTCTGATCCTCTCTTCTGTGTGTTTTTGTTTTGTATTTATTACTTCTGTTATCACTTCCCAAGATTGTTTAATATTGCCTATGTTTTGCCTTAGTAACCGATCATAATGTTCTCTCTCTGCACATCGTAGTAATCTATGCAGTACTCTTTTGTATTTTATATATTTCATTTTGTTTTCTTGTATTGTATTTTTTTATAGGTTAGGACATAATGTTAACTTTTTATTTTTATAGATTTTTTAAGACCAGCAGTGAGCCAACACTTACGGTTATGGTATGAAATTTTAATATTATGAAGATGAAAAGATTCATTGTAATATCGAGTAAAAACATTATGAAATTCAGAAAACGCGTGCTGGCATTTCCTATTATCAGTGACATTTATCCAGTTAGTGTTATGTAATTTATCTTTGAACATTTGCATGTTATTATTGTTTATTAGTCTTTTAGTGATACATTTAGGGCATATTTGTACTTGTTAACTTTTACTGACAGAAAAAATGGAAAATGGTCGGATACATATGTATACATTATTCCATTTATCATTTCTTTATTATGGATTTCATTGCATAGGATGTTATCAATTAAAGTGGCGGAGTCGCCTTTTAGTCTGGTTGGTTTGTTGATGAGTGGGACGAAATATTAAGAAAACAGCATTTCTACAAAATTCGATGTTTATTTATGATTTTTGTTGTCAAGTACATTCAAATTATAAACTCCCATTAGATATATGGTCTTGTTTTCACGATTAAGAATAGTTAGAGTACTGTTTAAATAGTCAAGAAAATCTTCAACGTTTGAGTCAAGAGGTCTATAAATGACACCAATAACTACATTTCTGTTAATGCCAATTGACGTTTTGTTAATTTCAATAAATATTGATTCAGTGTGACTACACATGATGTTTAAGTCTATCCTGTCATTATATACTATGTGGTCTCTGACAAAAATAGAAACACCGCCGCCTTTTTTTACCTTTTCCAAGAACCGTCTTGGTGGTGTAATGGTTAGGGTGTCTACAAATCTATGTGTGATAACCCAGGTTCGAATCCCGGTGGATCACGTTTTATATGCTTTCATGAATTTCATTGGAAGTGTTTGTTGGTGTGGTGAAATTAATAAAAAAAATATAATACTCTCACGTTTGTATCCTAACTTATTATACCTATCAACGTTATCATCATTTAACCATGTTTCTGTGAGACCTATAGCATCTGAGTTAATATGAATATTATGACAATAAGAATCAAAATTTGATAGATTTTTTGGAGTGCTACGAATGTTATGTTTAAATGTATCAGAGAAAAAGTATCCATACTAGAAAATTCATTTTTGAGTTTATCAATCAACGTGTCCTCAAAATAATAATTATAATATATATAATTATATATATATAATTATATTTATATATACATATATATATAATATATACAGTATATCCCAGTAACTGTTGTACATCAACCTTTTACTACGGCGGTCTTGTAGCACTCACTGTATATTCAACTGTCGAATATTTCAAGATTTGGAGATCAACAAAATGTTTCTTATACACAAGGTTGGCAATGCGTCATGTAATATATCGTAGAGCATGTAAACACAACATTGGAAGCAGGTAACACCCAATGCCTGGTGTGCAACATGGTGCCTTGTGTGTGTACATTGTAGAGTCCATCATTCTTAATATAAACCCTGTTCCATCCATGGTATTAGCTTCTCTATGAAGTTAAGATCAAACTGAGGGGGTTAATCAGAATACAATAGATTATACGTATACAAAACACTACAATGATAATCTCACCTCAAAGTAAACGGTGGTCTACAATGTAAAGAATGCAACATGGATGCTACAGTAAAAATGTTGTAGTACTCTCCTACCAGACGGCTGCTGCTGTAGTGAGATATGGTTACAGGAAGCAGAGGGTGGAAGGTCAATGGGGCAGCAGAGATGGATGATATAGTGGCAGTAGTGGTGGAGAGCCGCACCCAGTAGACCAGAAGGAGGCCAAGAAAGTGTAACATACGCCAACATATAATAATATGGAAATATAATAATAGAAAAGAGGCTTAAGATAAATATATAAATAAAGTACAAATGCCGCTTTGCCCAAAATCAAAACGGCATACCCACCTCTGTGATGAGTTACCATCATCACTACTGCTATCATCATAACTACAACTATCACCATTATATATATATATATATATATATATATATATATATATATATATATATATATATATATATATATATATATATATATAATATATATATATACATATATATATATATATATATATATATATATATAATATATATATATATTTATATATATATATAATTTAATGTGTTCACACTATACCTCAGCAATTGGAATATTTAACTATAATTTGGTCAGCGTAACACTATTTTGTAATGTTATGAATATGGTGTAATTCAAACTAATAATATATACAAAAAAAGAAAGAAATAGTGACCATAATCTGCAACCTTCACCATTCACCTTGACCTTTGAATAACAAAAACACAATATTTGGACAATCTCTGCATTGACCAACCGAATTTGCCAGCAACATTTGGTGACGATACATAACCCGTTCAGAACAGTTCTGTCATTTTCATTTCATAATGAAGGTGTGGTGGAGTGGTCTTGCCAGTGGCCTGGTAATCCAAAGGTCCCGGGTTCAAATCCCGATGTATCAATGGGAAGATATTATTGGGATGGAATTTGTGCTGTACCTGGTATCAGTGCATTACCACAAGCCCACCGAAACGTCAGTAAAATACCCTCATTGTTCCCTGATTAAATAGCACTGTATGAATATTCCCATATTCAAAATATGCTATAGGGGTGCAATGCCTGGTGAGTTATCTGCTCAACAGGTGGCGTTGTGTGTGTGTAAGTGTGAGAGTCCGAGTGTAGGGGGTGAGACAGTGAGGCACGGGAACGAGGTGGCTTCAGAGATGGGGTCGTTTCGGGCCATGAGTGAGCACCGTGCCTCATGTGAAGGCAAGATGGCAGGTGCTCGTTGTACTCTACGTGCTTCACATGTCTCACTCCCTAGACTGGAACAAGACCTCACAGGCTTCACTGTTCATTGTAAAGCGGTGAATGTTAAGGCTCTTAGCCTATGCCCGAGAGGAAGTGAATTGGAATATAGAAAAAAAAAAAAAAAAAAAATACTGGATAACAATAGAAGAAAATTAACAAGCTTTCAACTATTTTAATTAAAAAAAAATTACTACCACAGATCCTTCGTAAGATCCACCAAAACGTCTAATTATAGCTAGAATACAATTTAAAAAAGACGTCGCCGGCACAGAAAGGGTTAAACAGTCTAGGAAGAGTTTAGGGAAAATGATTAACACTCTTGTTTTGATCTTTGACCTTGACCTCTAACCTTAAGTATTATAATATATATATATATATATATATATATATATATATATATATATATATATTGAGTACCGTATATATCACAAATACACGTGAGCCACTAAATGTTTCTAATCTCTCAGTGGGGTTTGAACCACCGACCGTCAGGACGATAGCAGACGCTTTAACCTGCTGAGCCCCAGCTAGTTATTAATAAATGTACCACCAGGGCCCTGCAGGTTTTGATTTTTTTTTCCAGAAACAATAGCGAATGGGTTAGGAATGAAGGAAAAACCACGAAAAAACGATCAAAAAGCTCAACAAATGGTCCTACAGAGCCCCCGAAAACGGATTTTAAAAGAGTAAAAAATGTAAGGCAATTTCCCAAAAACAAATTGTTTATGCGCGCTGACGCGCACGTGGTTGGACTTTGAGAGTTTTTAACCATCGGCATGGGTGCGTGGGATACTTACACAGTTCCCATACAAATCTGACCCCTCTAGGTGCCATAGGACCGGAGTAATTGGGACCGGAGTGACACTGACGCAAACGTTGCGTCGCTGGGTTCTGGTGATCGAACATTGCCGACGCAAAACGTGCGACGCTGGGATCCAGCGGGTTAATCAACTACACCACGGCAGAGCATGGTGTAGTTGATTAAAGCGTCGGCTATCGTCCTGACGGTCGGCGGTTCAAACCCCACTGAGAGATTAGAAACATATATATATATATATATATATATATATATATATATATAACTAGCAGGGGTACCCGGCGTTGCCCGGGTAATCACCATAATCACCATCACTACTACTACCATAATCACCATCATGAATCACTACTACCACAATCATCACAATACTACTACTACCATAATCACCGTCCTCGACCTCCCTGTGCCTCATTAAACGGCGACCTCGATTTCGGCCGCAAAATGACCTCCGATTTTGGATCTGACCTCATCCGTGCCCCAATTTTGGGGAGCTGCGAACAACTTTTGTTCCATACACCTTTTCGATCGGAGGCCTCCTTCTGCCTCAAACGGCAATTTTTGTCATTTATTTTCATTTATTTTTCGATTTCGGCCTCGAAACGACCTCCGATCGTGGCCTCGCCCCCTCTATGACCTGACCCAGGTCAATTGACACCCACATGCAAAGTTTCACCTCCCCAGGTCCAAAACTGCGGCCGCCTATTAAGAACAGACACACACGCACACAGACAATCGGAAATTTTATATAGATATTGATATATATGTTATTTAAGTAAAATGCAACTAACAGTCAGCTTATCAAAACTTGAGTATTTTTGTTTTATAAGATTAACTGTTGACCTTGGCCTGTGACCTTGACCTTTATGTACGATTACATTTTGTATTTGCTTTGATGTAACCCTGGAAAATCATAAAAGTCTGCCAAGTGTCATTACATGTTCATCAGAGGTATTATAGGAATAGTTGACCTTGACCTCTGGTGAACGAAACAAAAGAAAGGTGTCGTCGACGTAACGACGGTACAGAAGAGGTTTGAAATTTGGCGGGCAATTATTAATCCACGTTGTTTCATGATAGGATAAAAATATACGTCCCACTGATTTATTTAGGTAAACAAAGTGTTGCACTTCGTAATAAACTGTCAAAACTCTTTACAGAATTTTATCCCCAAGTGTCAGTCAGGATTGTATTCAGAAACAGTAACATGATCAAGAACTGGTTCAGGTTCAAATATACGATTCCGGATTGTCTGCAGTCTTCAGTCGTTTATCAATACACGTGTATGAGATGTAAGTCTCGTACATTGGTAAGACCTGTAGACAACTCATGACTCGAATCAGCGAGCACCAGGACCGTTCTTTTAGAACCGGACAGTTTCTTTCTAAACTTTCGTTCTCCGCCATACATGATCACTAGCACTCCCAGGACCATCCCATACATGACACACAGTTTAACATTCTGTCCAGTTATAGCTCTCAACTAGATCTGCGAATATGTGAGGCTCTACACACCCATCTAGCTAAACCCGAAATAGGTACCCATGATTCCCCTTGCGATTTACTGTTTCTAATAACTATACTTGCTTACTTTTGCTTTCACATAATTATCTTCTTGTCTTTCACTTAATATAATTAATGTTCACGATTTAAGGATTATTATTATTATGTTATTTGTATTTGTATATTTTGACCGTGTTTTCTCCAGCTTTGATATTTAAGTTCTCCCATGTTCATTCCTTTCATTACTCTTATGTATAATTAAACTAGCCATTATATTTTTAGTGGCAATGGTGCTCTTCATTATGTAATTTTATGCTGTATCTTAATTATAGGCCTGAAGATGAGAACAGCGATTCTCGAAACGTCGTACAAGATGGTGTTATTATTCATTCCTGCGTTGGTTCTTCTCTTTATTATATTATATATATATATATATATATATATATATATATTGTTATGTATATTGATCCTCAAGTGGTTAACTTGATGAATCTAGATAGCACAGAGATATATATTAAGGTATCAGTCAGCTGAAGGCAAAACAAAAGTAAAATCTAATAACAATTATTTCCTGTTGTTGCTTCCTTTCCTTTTGGATCTTAGGACTTGGTATCCTTTATTGACTGATACTCTTTTAATGAAAAATACTGAAACTAATTAAAGTCATGTAGTATTTATAAAGAATTATTATTTAACCGAAGCTTAGTAGGCTATGGTTATGAACCGAAGAAGTATATCTAAAGAAGGACTATTAATTCTATAAAAAGTCTTGAAAAATAAATATTAAAGTAAGAATATTTCTGTCTCTTACCCCTTTTGAAATGAATAGATAGTTTTCTTATATGTCCTTTTATTTATATTGAATGTAATTATTCTTGGTTCTTGTCTTACGTTAATAGGATTATATTATTATTATCATCAGGAGTAATATCAAAGTCACATAAAAAGTTAGATATATATTTAATAGTTAGTTAAATGTATTTCTTAACCACGTAACATTGAGGTTTGATTATTAGTAAATAAAGTTACAGGATCGCTTCATAGATTCGATTCAGGTCTCACTTAAATAATATAAGAACATAAGAACATAAGAAAATGGGAGTCTGCAGAAAACCGATTGGCCTAAGCAAGGCAGATCCCTGTCCCACACAACCCCAAATCAATTACAAAGCCCAATTATAGGCTCAACACTCTAATACCCTGAGGATCATCTTACCAAAACGGTTAGAGATTAACGCAGGATTATGGGGGTCTGCAGAGCGCTGATTGGCCCAACCCGGCTAATCCCCCTTCACACCCAACCCTTCTCGTCCATATGCTTATCCAATTTTATCTTAAAGCTCCCTACAGTTTTAGATCCCACTATAGCACTTGGTAGTCCATTCCACCCATCTACAACTCTGTTACCAAACCAATATTTGCCTATATCTTTTCTGAAACGAAATTTATCTAATTTGAAACCATTGGTACGAGTTCTTTCGCTATCACTGAGCTTTAGTACATTTGTCATGTCCCCTTTGTTAATCCCACTAACCCACTTGAACACCTCTATCATATCCCCTCTAACTCTGCGTCTCTCTAACGAATGTAAACCTAATTTCTTCAACCTTTCTTCATACGGAAGATTTCTAATATTATGGATCATTTTTGTCATTCTACGCTGTACTCTCTCCAATGAATCTATGTCCATTCTGTAATAAGGACACCAAAATTGGACAGCATAATCCATATGGGGTCTCACTAATGACAAGTAAAGTTTTAAGATAACATCAGCAGTTCTGTTACTCACACTCCTAGAGATGAACCCGAGAATCCTGTTTGCCTTATTACGAACGCCTATACACTGTTTTCTAGGCTTCAAATCATTGCTAACAAACACACCTAGATCTTTCTCGCAGTCTGAATTTTCTAATTCTAAATTAGCTAGTTTATATTTAACATTTGTTTGCATCTTCCCTATCTTTAATACCTTGCATTTGTCAATGTTAAACTTCATCTGCCAATTTACTGACCATTCATGTAAGGTATCTAGATCCCTTTGGAGGCACTCTATATCGCTATCTGAATCAATTGATCTCCCCATTTTAGTATCGTCTGCGAATTTACTTATCCTACTAGTTATACCTAAATCTAGGTCATTTATGTATATAAGAAACAACAGGGGACCTAATACCGATCCCTGGGGGACACCACTTTTGACTGCTCCCCACTCTGACTTGGTACCATTTATGCTGACTCTCTGTTTCCTACCAATTAGCCATGACCTAATCCATCCCAACAACGCCCCACCTATTCCATGTGCCTCAACCTTTCTCATCAATCTCTCATGAGGGACTCTGTCGAAAGCTTTACTGAAATCTAAATATATAATATCGTATGCCTTGTCATTATCTACTGCTTCATATACCTCTGAGAAAAAACTAAGCAAATTAGTAAGGCAAGAACGTCCCTGTGTGAATCCATGCTGAGAAGAATTGATTAAGTTAAATGTTTCTAAGTGGTTTCTCATTTTCCTAGCAATAATTGACTCTAGTAGCTTTCCTATGATTGAAGTGAGACTAATGGGACGGTAATTGGATGCTATTGATTTATCACCTTTTTTGAAAATCGGAACTACATTTGCAAGCTTCCAAGCTTCTGGAACTATACCAGTTTCTAATGAATTGTTAAAAAGAAATGTTAATGGGTAACTTAACTCATCTCTGCATTCTTTTAATACTCTGGCATATACCTCATCGGGACCAGGCGATTTCTGAGGTTTCAGTCTGTCAATTTCCTTAAGCACATCATTTCTACTTATAGTAACCGTACTTAACCTATTTTCTATACTATCTCTATATACCTTACGGACTTCTGTGAAAACAAAAATAATATTTTGAAGCTAAAAGAATTTTCTTCAGCTTAGGAAATCACTAGAAGTAATACTAACACAGCCATGTTAGTCTAAGGCGATATTACTAATATGAGACAATAGCATCACCGTACTACGCACCGTTAAGCAATGTAAGCTTAATTAAAAGAAAATGAAAGAACTCGTAAGTATTAATATAAAACAATAGTATTACTTTCATCATAACCCAATTACTTAAAGAGTTGCTTTAGTCCACAAGTTAGTCAACTAAAATAGTTAAGCACATAATAGTAGCGTTAACGTTAATTCCCAATCAAATAGTTAAGCACATAATAGTAGCGTTAACGTTAATTCGCAATCAAATAGTTAAACACATAATAGTAGCGTTAACGTCAATTCCCAATCAAATAGTTAAGCACATAATAGTAGCGTTCACGTTAATTCCCAATCACATATCTCACTAACCAACATAACGTAAGTGTTTACACCGAACACACTTAACACACATTTATATAATCTGACTGACAGTCACAATCCCATTATAATACTTCACCCCGTCTTCCTCCAGCTGCAAGTTCACCTTCCCCAACTCCAAATGAGACTGATTTGAATGCCCACAACTCGGGTCTTATATACTAAACAATGATGGTCTAGGAACGAATCAGGAGGCGAGTGATGGTGCGCGCTCCAATCATAGCTCCTCGAGTTGCATAACAGGTGCCTGGTCCATTCACAGCTCCTGGCGTCGATCATACGTCATAGCATCGGGTAGTTTGCAGGGTCCCCTATGACGCACGCAGGTGTGAAGGCTTGTTTGCTGGTATGCCGGCGAGCTGGTTTCCCACTCGCTAGTTCGCTCGCTAGTTTGCTTCGCCGTTTGGGTAGTTTGAACCTCCTTCAACTCTAATTCTAACCCTTAAATTAACATACAGGGCTCCGTATGTCAGAATATATATATATATAACATGTACCGGTATATATATTTACAAAGTTATCAAATAAATCAAACAAATCTAAAGTTACAAATCCTTATGCAAAACAAAAAATAAATATATACTAATATAGCGAAACAATGATCTGAACGATATCTACTCACGATATCTATATTTATAAATTTATTTATGGATTCTATGTATGTTTTAATATTTTCTCAGCCACAACAGTTTCCAGC
Source organism: Paralithodes platypus (assembly GCA_032716605.1). Classification (NCBI taxonomy): domain Eukaryota; kingdom Metazoa; phylum Arthropoda; class Malacostraca; order Decapoda; family Lithodidae; genus Paralithodes; species Paralithodes platypus. Next base: position 14,389,072 of record CM064511.1, on the reverse strand, counting down.
TCATTTCCAAACCTTTCCAATATAACAACGTTTGTTTTTAAAGGATGATCAAAATTGTCCATGCTCTTCGAAAACGTTGCCCAAACAGTGAATTTGCTTGTATGTAGAGGTCTTTCTACAGCCTCTGGGAACAGGGGTCAATCCTCATTCCTTCTCTCATTTCATGACACTGGCGGTATACTATTTATAAGGTATAATATATTCGTATGGTAGTGTTTTTAGAAATGTGGTGATGCTGAAAAGGGTGTTGTGATGCTTTTGACTATGCATATGTATTTTATTACATACTACTCCGTATTATCTGTTTATCTCATGAAGGTGGTGATCGTGATGACCAAGTGTATTTCATCATGTGGTAGTGGTGGTGATGACTGTTTGAGTATCTTTTTATCACGTGGAGGGGTTGACTGTGAATTTCATCACGTTATGGTGGGGGAGTCTTCATATTTTATCACGTGATGGTGGGGTAAATGCATGGTTTATCACGTTATAGTGTCGTGCCTGCGTATTTTATCACGGTATGGTTGGTGGGGGTGACTGCGTAGTTTATCACATAGTGGTGAAGATGACTGCATATTTTATCATGTGGCTGTAGTGATGACTGCGTGTGTGTTTTTCAGTGTGTGGTGGTAATGACTGTCCCGCAACATTTATGAATTGCCCCCCAAGATTATAGACCTCATGACATCATATAATGTTAATATGGATGTTGTATCACAAATGAAACTACCATTTTTCGAAATCCTGTAGTGGAGATGTTTTTAATTAAAATCTTCAGTTCTGAGATTTTTAAAAATTATGTTTGTGTGCTATTTGTTACGACTGGGGTTCAAATATATCAGGGCTCTTATTCATTGGACTAGTAATGGCATAAATGCTACAACGGAAAGCGCTAGCTCCAACCTCTGATGTATATTCCCAGTGAACGAAGAACACAAATACTCTACAGAGTTCTATATGCAATAATAGGCTATCAAACTCTCAATAAATGTGCGTCTACTCTAGGCTTAATGTTATGTGAAAACAGCCTATTACTACCTATAACCGAAGGTGCTTGGTTATGGTATGCAAAGTAAGGTGGTAAGAGAAGTTACAGCTTACGTTACTTTAATCAATAAATGTCAGGCACTCCTGCATGAAAGAAAGTGCACTAAAGTCCTTCAACACTAACAAGGAATCTTCTTTAAATGTTAGATGCTATAAAGATGCTCGTATCGGAAATGGAACCCAAAAAGGCAGGCAGCGGAACAATGCTCGTGCAGGCTATGCACACAAAAAGGCAGAATATATAATGCCGTCGGAGCCAAGAATATCCTAAACACAACAACAATAATAATCGCCACGACAATGCAGTATTCCTATCAACAAAAAGAGCCTAAGTCGTTTGTGTCTCAATACATCCAACTAGGCTGCGAAATGCTTGTGTAATCATAAACGGGTATGCATAAACAGAGTAATTAGGTTAATATACTTAACGTCTACTATGATTGATAAAGTCTAGCTAGAGTCAATGATACGAGATACTGGTGCGCATGGCATGCCGCATAGCCTAGTGCAAATCTCAAGTCTGTGCGTCAAATATTACGTTATAATGAAGGGTAGCTCTCTTGAGAAACCTTAATACCTAAGTATTAAGCGTTCTCCTGGCGTACCTCATAGACTAACAATCGAGACTAGAACAGTGCAGAATGGTATAGGCAAAAAGCCCTCATTCGTGCATGCTCTATTCTCAATGGCACACAGACTAGAATTTACTCAATCAACTCCAGTTCTCAGGTATGTCGTGCAGCTTTTAACTAAAGCCAGCACTCATAGGAAACAATACCTTATAATATCAGACTCCTAGTCTAGCATTATCTAATCCAGCAGAACACTAATAATTAAAGGATGCAGTACTTAAACAATATAAATGCCAACCAATGCTTCGTGATCCACTTATCTTAACAACTAACATACATGGGTTATATCAGACCTTAACGCACAATACAACTGGCCAGCATGAAGCTGATTTTGCAGAGTTAACCAGAGGGGATATAGTCTTAATAAAAGGTGGTGAAAGATATGAAAAAAGAGAGAGGTAGGCAGAGGAAAAGATTCTCAGGTGCGAGCGGGGTACAGGTAGCAAGGGAGAAAGATGGGTGCGTTCTAGAAACCAGATCTGAGGGAGAGAGTGGCGATGAACTGTATATATACTCGCACTAGCTCGAGCCGCGTGGGAAAACAGCGGTTACAAGTCATCTAACCACTTGCAAAGCTTACAGCATGGTAAGGGCCTCTCTCCACCAAACCCCGCGAGGCAGCCAGCCGTGACGTCATCGAGCGGGACAAAAAACACTGTGCGGCCCCTCTCACTCTGTTCTACTCCCTCTCTCTCTCCCAGATCCTATCATTACTAGTTAATGATAAAACATATACTTTACAATTAAATATATAAAGCCTTGACATGGGTGAAAACAAAAAGCCTTTCTGGACTGCCCATGACACAAGCTTTCATATGAAATAAAGCACACTCTAATACATAAACTGTAGCCCCATCCACTGCCCTGGCGATCCTAGCGAGTCACTGTAGGACAAGCCATGCGGTTCTAACGGAGTGGTTAACGTCACACCCCCCCCAAGATTTTTCTCAGAGGCCCCAAGGCTCACAAAAATCTGATGGTTAGAACCCATGCTATATCTCCACTTCCCATCACCCAGCGGCAGTAAAATATCTGGCACAGTTCTTCAACAATTTTTTTTTCAAAATTATAACCCTCCCCAACACCATAGGTTAAATTATATGTAGTTATGCTCCTCAAGAGCGAGCTTCTCTAGCCCAGCATTCTGAGAGGAGTGCGACTCAGAATTACTGCTATAACATACTAAAAAAAATTCAACTATCAAAGAAAGAGTTTTTATTTGATTTTTATGTTTATAATTTGTTTATTTCGGCTGCACTATAGGGGCAAGCCTAGTATTTTCTTCTATACCAAACGCTCGACTCCTGCTTTACGACCCAATACGCTGGGCTACAACCGCGAGCCAACAAGCACCAAGCGCAAAATACCATTCAAACTAAAGCAGGAGGCTACCCGTGTGTCAATCTACCCAGGATCATATACCCTTGAACGACCATCTGCAACCACGTTGTCACAACCGGCAATATGGCGTATGTCCAGGTTATATACCAGTAACCTTAGTGACCACCTGGTCAGCCTCATATTCCGATTGTGAAACTGGTCCAAGAACTTGAGAGGGTGATGATCTGGGTAAACTACAACGACCGGACCATAGGCTGGAACACAGACCTCGAAATGCCTCAGAGCAAGTACAACCGCCAGCAGCTCCTCCTTGACAACAGAGCAGCTCCCCTGGGCCGAATTGTACTTCTCCGAGCAGAAACTAACAGGATGCTCCAGCCCATCATCGTCCTTTTCCACAAGGACGGCACCAGCCCCCACACCACTAGCCTCCGTTGCTAGTTGGAAAGGTAGGCTAAAGTCAGGGGCCCTGAGGATCGGGTGAGTGCACAACAGGTGTTTTACTTCTCTAAACACCTTCTCACACTCAGGCGCCCATTTGAACTTCTTATCCTTCCAGTTATCCTCCACCTGAGCTTGACTGTCCCGTTCTCCTTCTCCACCTTGACTGCTAAACGTCATCACAGGCACAGTCAGAGGCTCAAGGGGGTGCCTCCCATACTCCTTCATGGGATTAACATGACATAACTGATTGTGCTTCCGCCTGTCTGGAGTGGCTACCAAGTAAACCAGGTCCGATAGCTCCTCCATCACCCTATAAGGACCAGCGTACTTCGCGGATAAGGGGTGACCTAAAAGGGGCAGTAGAATCAACACCTCCTGACCCACGTGAAACTCCCTGAGTTCAACCTTGAGGTCGTACCTGTCCTTCCTGAGGGCCTGAGAGCTAGTCAAATTACGGCCAGCCAACTCCAGACTGCGCAACATCCGTTCTCGACTGTTGAGGACACACTTGAGCATAGAACAAGGTTTTTCTGCGCCCTCCCATACTTCTTCAACCATATGGAGAGGCCCTCTGACACGGTGTACAAAGACGAGCTCATTAGGGCTGAATCCCAAACTCTCCCCAGGTACCTCCCACACAGCAAACAAAACACATGGCAGGCCAAGATCCCAATCCATCCCACTCTCAAAGCAACAACAACGAAGCACAGATTTCAAGGCTGAGTGCCATCGCTCTAACACACCCTGGCTCTCCGGATGATATGCAGATGACACAACCCCAACAATCCCATGCTGCGGCATCGCTTGTACAAAGAGGCTAGAAGTGAAGTTGGGTCCCCGGACTGACTGAATCCCCTGCGGGTAACCATACCGGGAAAAATACACTAGCAAGCTTCGGACCACCGTTTTCGCCGACCCATTTCTCATAGGGTACGCGTCAGGGTACCTTGTTGCTACATCTCCCGACTGTGCATCACTGTCCTCCTTCAACTCTGTTGTCTTTTTAAGCCCATCCTCTGCCCCTTCAGGAACAGTTACTGGGTCTTCTCCAGACTCGAAATGTGGTCCTAATAATGAGTCCCCGAGAAGGTCCGGTGACACTAAACTCTCAACCGCATCAACTTCCAACCCCTTCTCGGTACCCTTCCTCCGCTGATCTAAAGATTGTTGACCAGAATGTGACTCCCTGGATGCAGAATCTCCGGTGACAACACACTCCATAGGCTGCCCCGGACACTTCCCAACCCACTCCTGCTCCTCCCTACTCACGTCGGCCGGCTTCTCGACAACGACTAAGGGTGGAGCCGCAGAAGTAGGCCCCGCAAAGTCGTTGCCAAGAAGGAGGTCGACGCCCCCAACAGGTAACTTCTCCACAATTCCCATATCCAGGTCACGAGTCCCACCATCAACTTCCACCTTCATTCTTACAAGCGGGTATGACCTGGTCGCATTAACTCCCTGAACCACAACCACCCGCGCCGTATTGACAGGTTTACCAGTGAAATTTCTCAACAGTGTTTGCGATGCCCCAGTGTCACGCAAAATTCTCACCTCATGTCTTCTACCCCCCCACTCCACACAACCGTGTCCCCTGTGGTCACTAAAGGCATCACGGACAGGGAATAAGCCTTCCGGATCCTTCTGCACTGGCAGTGTATGTACCTCGGAAGAAATACCTCTAACAAACTCCGATGTCCTCTTGAACACTCCAATGCCGTGAGCAAAAGACACGGCTGCCGGAGGAGGTCGACTAGGGCACTCATTTGCCTTATGACCCTCCTGGTGGCACCTAAAACACATAAATTTCGGTTTCGGCTTATACTGTGATGTAAAAGGCCCCTGACTTTTCACATACGGTGTGGTGGTAGGTTTGGCTTCAGTTTTAGTTTCATTGCTCTTTGGTTTAAATTTGTCATTGCTACGGGGGGGAGGATAACGGTCCCTAGCACTTGCATCGTACTTCTGTGAGGACCCGCAACCCCGAATCAACGACAGCCGTAGATCAGCCATTTCTGCTGCTTCTACTAGAGTTCTTGGGTTTTTCTCCTTTAAGTTCAAAGTTAGATCACCGCCCGTGCTCTTAAAGAACTGCTCCAACATCAACTGCTTAAGTCCATCAAATGTTGTTACCTTCTCAGATCGGAGCCAGTTCCCCATAGCATCGGACAAGTCCCGGGCGTGTTCCAAAAAGGTGCTATCTCTTCCCTTAGTTACACCCCGGAACTTCAAACGGTACGTTTCTGGTTGCAGTTCGTAAGCCCTCAGGACAGCCTCCTTGAGATCCTCGTACACAATACATAACTCCAAAGGTAATGCATCGTAGGCTTTAAGACCCTTGCCTATTAATCTAGAGGATACAAGTGCTGCCCATTTATTCTCTGGCCACTGGTGTTCCTGGCACTTCTTCTCAAAGCGTGTGAAAAATTCTGTTACACCACTCTCATCAAACACCGGAACCAGTTTCAATAAGTGCGAGAGACTGCTCATGAACACGGTTACCAGCCCCAAGTCGCTGTCCCGTTGTCTCTACTCGCGACTTCTCTACGTCCCTGTCGGCACAGTACTTAGTCGACTCAGCTTGGATTTTTGCTAGCTCTATTTGCTGCTGAAGCTCACCTGCCCTTTGTTGCTGGTGACTTTTTCTCTCTTCTATCTTGGCTAATTCTATTTGCTGCTGAATCTTAGCTAATTCGAGCTGAAGCAATAATTCTGGAGATAACTCTTGAGGAGGTGAAGGTGCTACAATGTTTGAAATTACCGGTGGTCCCCCCAGGGGCAACCCACCCTGCCAGTCACCACCCAACTGCGGAAGCGTACCCGGGGTCGGCAAACTACTGGGATGGCTGGGAGTCGAGTGTAGGGGAAGCATGGCCGAAGGGCTCTGAGCACTCAACCCATCTCGCTCACCAGTCACCCTGCCCAGTACACACGTTATCAAGTTATCCTTGGTCATGCTGCTAGTAACCGCATGACCGATAGCTGTGGCCAGGCATTGAAGACCGTACCGATCCATACCCTCCAACCGCTCGGCAGTAACAGGCCATTGCAAAAATATCCTAACATCCTCCTCACAGTTCACCCGATTAACCCTTTCATCATGCTGCTGTTCTTCAGTTTCGACATTACGTACTGTGTCTCCATTCTCCTCTGACCCGGTATAAGACATGATGCTCACAAAAATTTCTCACCACAATATTCAGAAAAGAAGTTCCCCAAACTCTGTTATACCTCAATATCACAATATACACACAACAATTCTCGGATATACTCAAGGGCTATACTATGTTGCAAAACAAAATATATATATATTCTTGCTGATCCCCGCAAAATATTCTCCAAAACAACAAATGTTCCCTGCTAATAAATGTAGGTTCACCAAATCCTAGGTAAGGTCGCCATTTGTTACGACTGGGGTTCAAATATATCAGGGCTCTTATTCATTGGACTAGTAATGGCATAAATGCTACAACGGAAAGCGCTAGCTCCAACCTCTGATGTATATTCCCAGTGAACAAAGAACACAAATACTCTACAGAGTTCTATATGCAATAATAGGCTATCAAACTCTCAATAAATGTGCGTCTACTCTAGGCTTAATGTTATGTGAAAACAGCCTATTACTACCTATAACCGAAGGTGCTTGGTTATGGTATGCAAAGTAAGGTGGTAAGAGAAGTTACAGATTACGTTACTTTAATCAATAAATGTCAGGCACTCCTGCATGAAAGAAAGTGCACTAAAGTCCTTCAACACTAACAAGGAATCTTCTTTAAATGTTAGATGCTATAAAGATGCTCGTATCGGAAATGGAACCCAAAAAGGCAGGCAGCGGAACAATGCTCGTGCAGGCTATGCACACAGAAAGGCAGAATATATAATGCCGTCGGAGCCAAGAATATCCTAAACACAACAACAATAATAATAATCGCCACGACAATGCAGTATTCCTATCAACAAAAAGAGCCTAAGTCGTTTGTGTCTCAATACATCCAACTAGGCTGCGAAATGCTTGTGTAATCATAAACGGGTATGCATAAAAAGAGTAATTAGGTTAATATACTTAATGTCTACTATGATTGATAAAGTCTAGCTAGAGTCAATGATACGAGATACTGGTGCGCATGGCATGCCGCATAGCCTAGTGCAAATCTCAAGTCTGTGCGTCAAATATTACGTTATAATGAAGGGTAGCTCTCTTGAGAAACCTTAATACCGAAGTATTAAGCGTTCTCCTGGCGTACCTCAAAGACAAACAATCGAGACTAGAACAGTGCAGAATGGTATAGGCAAAAAGCCCTCATTCGTGCATGCTCTATTCTCAATGGCACACAGACTAGAATTTACTCAATCAACTCCAGTTCTCAGGTATGTCGTGCAGCTTTTAACTAAAGCCAGCACTCATAGGAAACAATACCTTATAATATCAGACTCCTAGTCTAGCATTATCTAATCCAGCAGAACACTAATAATTAAAGGATGCAGTACTTAAACAATATAAATGCCAACCAATGCTTCGTGATCCACTTATCTTAACAACTAACATACATGGGTTATATCAGACCTTAACGCACAATACAACTGGCCAGCATGAAGCTGATTTTGCAGAGTTAACCAGAGGGGATATAGTCTTAATAAAAGGTGGTGAAAGATATGAAAAAAGAGAGAGGTAGGCAGAGGAAAAGATTCTCAGGTGCGAGCGGGGTACAGGTAGGAAGGGAGAAAGATGGGTGCGTTCTATAAACCAGATCTGAGGGAGAGAGTAGCGAGGAACTGTATATATACTCGCACTAGCTCGAGCCGCGTGGGAAAACAGCGGTTACAAGTCATCTAACCACTAGCAAAGCTTACAGCATGGTAAGGGCCTCTCTCCACCAAACCCCGCGAGGCAGCCAGCCGTGACGTCATCGAGCGGGACAAAAAACACTGCGCGCCCCCTCTCACTCTGTTCTACTCCCTCTCTCTCTCCCAGATCCTATCATTACTAGTTAATGATAAAACATATACTTTACAATTAAATATATAAAGCCTTGACATGGGTGAAAACAAAAAGCCTTTCTGGACTGCCCATGACACAAGCTTTCATATGAAATAAAGCACACTCTAATACATAAACTGTAGCCCCATCCACTGCCCTGGCGATCCTAGCGAGTCACTGTAGGACAAGCCATGCGGTTCTAACGGAGTGGTTAACGTCACATATTCTTATGCCAGTATGTGCGGTACACAAATGTATTATGGGGTATTACCCCAAAAGTTCCTCGACCATTGCTATAGTGGTTCCTCACCTCCCAGAAAACATTGTTTGAATTAACCTTTCCTTCCAGAACAAAGTGGGTATCGTCTGATGTCCAGAGAAAATTCAGGAATCTCTCACTTTCTTACATTTTGGTCACTAACTTCCCATCCATCTATTTTCTCTTAGTCTTATCAGCCACAGAGAACTTATGTTTAGACTGTATCCTGTATAGGCACTTTTTCAAAGTATCCACAATGACTTCTACAGTAAGTGTTCCATAGTTCATGTTCAAAGTGCTTCGGACTCCATAGATTGTCGAACTATCCAAAGAACCTAATCTGAACAGGCCCTGGGCCTCCCTGAACAGGTGAGACGGTCTTCAGACTTAGAATTGAAGTTCAAAACCTTGCCATGGCACTCAAACTTTTATACTCGGTTTTGCACACGGCTCTTTGGGGGGCGTTCTGTTAATTTTGAAGAATGTACAAAATCGGGTAGATGGGACTCGTCATCATTGGTTGATGATTGATTCTTGATTTAAGAGCTGTTAAGGCAAGCCCTATTAACCCTGACATGGGGTCGGTCAGAGCCGCAGTGGCCTCCCAGGAAGGAGGCTCAAACGTCAGGGACCCAGGAAGGGCAGCAGAAGGGCAACAACACTCTCAGGACACAAGGATGGAAAGGAAAATTGAAGCGATGATCAATGGCATCCGGCAGGAAGAAGACGCGTGCTGAAGAGAAGAGACGAGGACGGAGGAGCCAACTCAAACCCCAGATGCTGAAGGCGGCCCTGTCATCGACGGGGAAGGTGGGGCCCACAAAGGAACCCCGAAGAAAGCTGAGGATTTTGCCGGTACCAGAGCCGACCACCGTGGGTGCCGCGTCCCTCCAGCAGGCAAGCCACGTGTCATAGGTCCAGGGAAGCATTGTCCCCCACCAACCAGAAAGGAATAGAGATGGCGTAGAGTGGAGAAGTCTGCATAGTCTAATGATCAGAGGTTGACGAAGGCAGAGCAGGGCAGCATGGAGGAAGGGGATGAAGTCAGGGGGAGAGGTCGCTGAACCACCGACGCGGCACACAATCACTGGGACCAACTGAAGTTCCCCCAAATAAAGCCACAGATTGCACTGGGACGTCAGCACGCGACCACGGACCAGCAGCCGTCATAATTGGTTGGGAATACACCTTATACAAATCCTTATTGCTCACCTAAGGATGAAGCAGGTTGGTGGATGGACTACCCACCCACTACTGTTGAAACAAAAGTGCAAAAACGATACATAGAGGGCCTCAGCATCAGATAGGCCCTAAGTTGAGTGGTCCTTGAATAAACTGGCACAGGGTGTTTTTCTCAAGGGGTATACGGCCGCTTGGGCACCCTCATAAAGGGGAGTAAGCTGTCCGGCAATCAATAGATAGATAGATAGATAGACTATATTGTTTTCATGTCTTCTTGAACGACCCAGAATTTTAGTAAAGGTTTAACACAGAAAATTCTATGTTCCAGCTTCCAGTTTGGTTTCTTCTTGTGCCCTGCCATTTTATCTACAGTCAGTTTATATATGTTATCAGTTAGAGAACAATTGTGGTCGGGTAAAGAAATAAACGTATTTCGGGCCTGTTTCATAATATGCTGCATATATATATATGTTTATGTAGATTGATAAATAGATACATTAAAAGATAGATAGATAGATAATATATAGATAGGTAGATATAGATTTGTGTGTGTGTACCCCAAGACTCCCACAGGATCTATCTATACAGTGACTGAGGTCATGAGGAGGTAGGTAGAGAGCAATCAAACTGCGGGAGCATTAAATAAAAGAGCAGCCATTTTTCGTTGACAGTGTTGGCCCTAATGTGTTTCCGATACAGCCAGTTGTGGGTCAGACTGCAGGTGGTGTAGTGACCGTGTGCTGCTGGAATGTGTTGACTGTGTTCCTTCACCACCTGCCGGCTCTATGCACCAGGATCAAGTTCAACGGTCATCCTCATACACTAACCACATAATTTTCGGTGGTAATTAGTATAGTTACCCGTATTCCAAGACAGTTAACATGATACGCTAGTTGTTTAATTACCATACGAATACTGCAATATTTTTTCACTACTTATTATTGCAATTACAACTACTAACATGTTTTATTGATTGGCTAGGAATCTGACGAAATTACCTGTATATTAAATACCTCCAACAATGATGGGGTATGTCTCGGGATAAGGGTTCAAGTGTCTTTGTCCCTCTGGGTTTCTTAATGTAGAACAATAAAGACTGATGGTTGTTAATTTCCCTAATATATTGTGGAAGATTATAGTGTTATTTTCATGCAGTGATAACTTTTCAATCTGCAACTTCACTTGTAAGCATTATACAGTATATACCATCGCTTTAAATATCTTATAAAATATGTTAAACAATTTAATAAGTGTTATTGATAGTTTTATACCCCTGTATGAAGACTTTACGGAACGTGTGACTACATCCTGAAGCTCATTTGCAGGAAGGAAATAGAGTTGTTGTAACTAGGCTCATTCTCACATTCATATCTCGTTCAAACTGAATACCATTTGCCCACATCAGTTCTATATTACATGATGTGCATGTACTGAATGTGTATGGGAAATAGTATGGATCTTTTGTGTCTGCTAGTTGGATGACATGTATGTTACTGATAAATTTAATCTCACTGGGAATATGTCTTCGCTATATATTCAGGAATTCAAACTATTAATCTTAAGTACAGTATAATAGTATTACGCCGTATCCACTCGGCCACCATCTACCCAAATGTATTATGATTAACCTTTAAACGGCAAAGCTATGGTATCGCCAGGCGAACGTATTGAGGCTCATTCCTGACGAAAATCGTGATTGTACGATAAATATCGTTATTACTTATTCATATTTTATGTTTAATATGTAGAAATTAACATGTAACAGCAATAAAAACAAGTGGGAATAGTATTTGGGGGGTGACAAAGACGAAGTATTGCCGACCGGTTCATTCATGAGAGGAGAGCCGGCGCGGCGCACACCCTCCCCCTCTCACTTATCGATTGACACTGACACCTTGCAAGTGAAGTCTCTCTTTTGCTACGATATCTATATGCCTCCCCTTAGACCTTGAAACGGGGTAGGGGATATTGGCTCGGGAAATAAAACGATAAACAAGGGAATAAGAGGACAAATAAATGATAGTTGAAGGGGGAGGGGGTGAAGGGGGGTTTGGACACATGGGGAGGAGTGAAAGGAGGTATGGAGGGGAATTATCTCCCCTAATTACATATTCCTTTGTTTTGAGTGCTACTGGGGTCTCTTTCAAAAGGATTTTTTTTAGGCCTTGGATCTTAAGAGTCCTGTTGCCTTTGCCCAGTAAAACCTCTGAAGAGTCTCAGCGCCGTTCCCAGGTTAAGGAAAACCTAAATTTAAGGATTATTTCAAGTCAAATATGCTGATTACATTTTACTGTAAATCAAACTGCTGCAAGAGATAATATAGGTGTAGTACATTCCAGCATCATTATGGAAAAAAACTACAAATAAAATGCTTCCTAAAACTAACCCACGGAGGGTGAGCATAATTCAAGACATATATACAGCATATGCCGAATTAGAGATATATTTAACTCTATATATATATGTATATTTTGATTAATTAGTTTTCCATTGACAAATATTTAAGTAAACAATGCAAAATTATTTGAAAAGTGGAGAAAATATGTAAAATTTGAATATTCATACATTACAGGGGTGAGAAATGCAAAATGCTACACCCAGGTAGAAAATACATTTGTTTTCCCACACTGTTTTTCACTATCATTTTCTCTTACCATATATCAGTATATATGTATATATATATATATATATATATATATATATATATATATATATTTATATATTTATATACAGTATATATATATATATATATATATATATATATATATATATATATATATATATATATATACAGTATATATATATATATATATATATATATATATATATATATACAGTATATATATATATATATATATATATATATATATATAATAAATTATATATATATATATAATATATATATTGGTACAAAGGGTAATTTGCTTATATAATGTTACGACAATGAAGCACATAACAAACTATTTACAGAAAGGACATTCAATCATGACACAAATGCTTGAAATGAAACTTCAATTATTATGTAATATAATGAGGTAACCTGACTGAAGCAGTGTTCCCCTATTGCTTAATACATGAGAGTGGTAAGCAGTGAGGGAAGGATGGGTAGAGGGTTTTAAGGGTTAGCACTACCTCGTCAACGTTTGGCTGCTTCTTAATATTGAGTGCTTTGATTGTTTTTGCCATTTTCAATCAATTTAATTTGATTTTGTCTATGTATATATCTACCTATCTATCTATCTATATATTTTAGCACATACCCCTCTTTTTTTTAATTGGGGGTAGCCGACTCGAGACAGAGCCCGAACAGGGACAACACAACACGCAAAATAACAAAACAAAAACAAAGGCCAAAATCACACAAATCTAGGTCGTCCAGGAGAAATACCAAGAGACTCAGGTCCATTTGGAGTCTCCAGCAAGATTCCCAGGTCTCAGATCTCCAGGAGAGGCTCCAATTTCCGCAGGTAGACACACAGCGGAGCACACCACAATGCCCGCCCACAATTCATCCAGGCGTACCCTTCATTTCTACCGGTTCTCCAGGATACCCGGGCCAGTTGCCCGACGGACTTTTATCTAGTTCAACAGGCACCCGACCCCCTCTCCCAAATGACCGCGTTTACACTCATCTATTCACTAGTTAGCATTCTCCATTCATTCCTATTTATTACCACTTCTCTTGCCTGATCTATAGTCATTCCTCTATCTTCCAACGCTTGTCCTACACAGTTCCTCCATCTCAATGGAGGTCTTCCTACCCCTCTATCTCCCCTTGTATCTGACTCGCATATTCTATTTTTAAGCCTTTCATCTTCCATTCACTCAACATGACCATACTAGCTCAGCACCCTTCTGTCCACTCTGGCCGACAAATGTTCCTGCTGCCCCACTCTCCTATGTATCTCTTCATTCCTCAACTCAAGCAGCTTATCTCCATCACATCAAGCTTTCTTCTCTCCTTTTTCTCCATGTCTCAGCCCAATACATTACTGTTGGTACAGCTATCCCTTGATACAGTGCACTTTTAACCTTCATTCCAATATTTCTCACCTTCCACTGCTCCAAAAACTTTCCTTCCTTCACATACTCTCTGTTTTACCTCCATTCCTGCTCATCATTCCTCCTAGACATTTAAAACGCTAAACTTGTTCCAGTATTTCCCCATCCAGCCTCACTTCTAGATTCACCCTACGAGCACCTCTATTACACACCATCACTTTACGTTTATTGATGTTCACCCTCAGCTTCCTCCTCGTACAAACCACACTACACTCTTTGACTATTCGCTGCAGTTTCTCCTCAGAATCCACCACCAATGCTGAGTCATCAGAAAATAACAGCAATTGATTCAAATCCCAATCTCTATCATTCTTTCCAATTAAACCCAATCCTCTACCCATAGATCTAATTTTCACCTCTCTCACCACATCATCCATATATACATTAAACAGCCACGGTGACATTACACAACCATGTCGCAGACGTACATTTACCTCAAACCATGTACTCAAATCATTATATCCTACTCTAACACCCGCTCTGCTCTCTTCATAAAACCTCTTAACTGCTCTTAACAAATTTCCTCCAATTTCTAGCATCTTCCACATTGCCTCTAGGTCCACACGATCGAACACTTTTTTCCAAATTAATAAAAGCCCAAAATATCTCCTTATGCTTCTCTAACTACTTCTTCCATATCTGTCTTATTGCAAACATCTGATTCACACACCCTCTTCCCTCCTAAAACCAAACTGCTCTTCTCCTATTGCACCTTCCGTACCCTTTATAATCCTCTCTATCAACACCCTGCCATACAGCTTTCTACATAAGAAAAGCCTCGCAATACCCCCATCAAGGTAAACGTATATCAAGCTATAAACATTTTCGGTAGAAATAATGTGCTGGTTGAAGGCCGGCTATCCGTAACTTACAGGTTCACTATCGCTCGTCCAGAACACATTGATACCTGCATGAGGTGAAGCCTCTTATAACTGCCAAACTAATGGGATGAAACTTATAAAATTGCTGAAATAATGTCTCGAAACAGGGGTTCAAAAATCCTCTCCTCAACTTGGATATGGGTAAAAACCAACAGCAGGGAAGCATTACGGTGACGAGGATTACTAAATATTATGGGCAGCTGGTGTACTGTTATTAACACTCAACTTGCGGTGACCGTCACATGACGAGAGAGAGAATATTGGCCACCCCTGCGGCGCCCGTCATATGACGGGTGCCATTATGAGCTATGAGAGAGAAACTGAGCGTTGTGGGGACAATAGCCGACCTCAAACCGTTCGCCACCAATCCTTGGCCGGCACTGGGGACTAATGTATCTCATCCCTGCCTCCCTACAGCTCTCAACAAGGATCAAATTGTGAAAAATACCTCATTTTAGGGTATTTTTGCCTTCGGTTGCACGATCGTTGCAAGAGAACCTGTGGTCGTACAAGGATGATCCTGGTGTCATTGGAATTCAATCAATCAATCAAATATTTTATTGTCATAATAGGTACATTACATTATCATACAGAAAAAATAATACAGTTTGAAGTTTGAAGCTCTATTATCGCCCTTTCACGGATATATAATTGTATTACGTTCTGGCTCTTGCTTACGCATGAAAAAGAGCATAGAATGAAGCTAATTATCGGTAAATATACACGCCAGGCGCTATCATGATACACCCTCTCACCCTCCCTCTTAGGGAGTTAAGGTCACCTGGTGTAATGTTATTATGGTCAGCTGGTGTACTGCTATAATGGTCAGCTGGTGTACTGTTATTATGGTCAACTGGTGTACTGTTATCATGGTCAACTGGTGTACTGTTAACATGGTCAGCTGGTGTACTGTCATCATGGTCAGCTGGTGTAATGTTATCATGGTCAGTTGGTGGTCGGTTATCATGGTCAGTTGGTGTACTGTTATCATGGTCAGCTGGTGTACTGTTATCATGGTCAGCTGGTGTACTGTTATCATGGTCAGCAGGTGTACTGTTATCATGGTCAGCTGGTGTACTGTAATCATGGTCAGCTGGTGTACTGTAATCATGGTCAGCTGGTGTACTGTTATCATGGTCAGCTGGTGTACTGTTATCATGGTTAGCCGGTGTACTGTTATCATGGTCAGCTGGTGTACTGTTATCATGGTCAGCTGGGGTACTGTTATCATGGTCAGCTGGTGTACTGTTATCATGGTCAGCTGGTGTACTGTTATTATGGTCAGCTGGTGTACTGTTATTTTGGTCAGCTGGTGTACTGTTACACGGCTAAACAATATTTTAGACCTTGTTTTCACTAACTATGACTCCCTAGTACACAGCATTACCATATCGGACACAACATACCCAGCTCTTAAATGAATTGATATCAAAACAACCTTAACTATTGTACAGACAACCTCAGAGTTGAGACCAAAAAACGGCCCTTTCAGTACCGGTATATTTAACTTCAATAACAAAACTATTAGGTGGGAAGAGGTAAACGAAGAAATGGAGGAAATAGACTAGGAAGGTTTAATGAAAAACCTGACACCATCAGAAGGTCTAATAACAGAAACCATAACCCAAATATGTAGCCACCACATACCTGAAAGACAAACAAGATGAAGATGCAAACAAGAATGGGAAAGAAGGAAGCTGTAGAGAAGACGTAAATCACTAACACAACAATGCATACAACAAAATCTACAGGAAAGGCAAAATGTCAAAATAGATATAGAGAAATTGTGGAAATTGAATATAGACTAAGAATTTCACATGCACTACAACATGTAAAAGAGGAGAGGAAAGCTATTGCAAGTATAAAGGAAAATTTCAAGTACTTCTTTTCATATGCCAAACAAAAGGCTAAAACAGCATCAAACTTCGGCCCACTAAGTAAAGGGGATGGGTCATTCACATGGGACAAAAAGGAGATGAGCGAACTCATACGCCAACAGTATGAATGGCTTTCAATGAGCCTGACAAAACAAAAACCATCAGAGACCAAAATAAACATTTCATGGAAAACTCCTCTACGGAAATCCACCAGATTTTGGTTATTGATTTAGGTCCAAAAGGCATAAAAGAGGCCATTTCCAACATGCCATCCCACTCAGTACCAGGCCTGGACTAATGGAATTCGATCCTAATGAAGAAATATAATGAAAACCTCTCAAAGCCCCTGGTTATAATGTTGAGAAGGAGTCTAGACACTGATGAAATATCAGATAGCTTGAAAAACGCAATGATTTCCCCACTGCATAACATTTTTCGAGTGAGTCCTGCAAAGCAAAATCTCAACATTCATGGAGGCAAATGTACTACAAACACCGGTTAACATGGGTTCAGAGCGGGAAGATCATGTCTCTCACAAACTTTTGGAATATTATGACAAAATTCTGTAATCGCTAGAATAAAAGAAAAACTTGGATGTCATTTACACTGATTTTCCTAAGACATTTGATAAACGTGAACATGGTATAATAGCCCACAAACTTAAAGCACAAAATTAAAGGTATAACAGGGAAAATCGACCGGTGGATATACAACTTCCTCGTAAACCGGAAACAATCAGTAGCAGTAAACCAAGTCACATCTGAGCCTTCAGATGTCAAAAGGTCAGGTCCCCAAGGAACAGTATTAGTGCCCCTTCTTTCCCTCACTCTAATTAGTGACATAGATGCCAACATAAGACACAGTACAGTGTCTTCTTTTGCTGATGATACCAAACTAAGGATGATAGTAAACACACAGGAGGATGCAGGCCGGCTGCAGGAAGACATAAATGTAGTGTTCCAGTGGACCAGATTAAACAACATGCAGTTCAATGAGGCAAACATCCAATTAATACGATACAGAGATTATAATGTCGTTAAAATTAATGCAAACTACATATCAAAATCCAACCAGATAATAGAATGTAAAGACACTGTGAAAGACCTTCGGGTGTTAATGTCTGCAAATATGGGATTCAAAGAACATAATCAGGTGAAAGTTGCAGCTGCGAAATGTCTAACAGGTTGGATTCTGCGTACATTTAAAACACGCAATGAATTGCCTATGATAAAGCTCTTTAAACCTCTAGTGCTACCGCGGCTTGAATACTGTAACGTATTTACCTTCCCATACAAAGCAGGAGAAATAAATTATTTAGAAAGTGTACACACGAATTTCACCTTGCTTATAAACTCGGTAAAACACCTACACTACTGGAAGCATTTAAGATCACTGAAACTGTAGTCGTTGGAGCGTAGAAGAGAAAGTTACATAATAATAGGCTATACACATGGAAAATCGCAGAGGGTTTAATACCAAACCTACATACCCCGATAGTCATGAAATTCAGTGATAAGAGAGGCTGGGAATGTAATATCACCCAGATGAATAACAGGGGAGGTGTACTGTTATTATGGTCAGCTGGTGTACTGTCACGGTTAAATGTTGTTGGACCTACCAGGCTACCACCATAATGTCCACTTTACCATACATAACTCAGAGGATGATCTTATTTTTACTACTTGTGTCTCGCCCTATTTGCTTGGTGATTTTAAGACGTTTCACTCCATTAGTAAGACGATTATAAAACGCTTCCGCTCCATTAAGGTGTTAATTTTCACTGGCCACGTTATAGCAAGCCTGCAAATTGGGGGAAACTGGCCTCGAATGGGAGATATTTTTTACCAAAAATGTATTAAATTATTTTAGATTAAAGGGACTTCTAGGAAAACAAATTTTGTATTTATTTATTTATTTTATAAGGGAGTCTGGCGAGGAGTATATTTATCTTAGTGAGCAAATTGAAAATATATGGTTCGAATAGGGCATAAGCAAGGAAGCCATCAATAATAGTTAAGCAAACGCAATAATAAACCCCCAAATGTCTCGTAGGCTAGTGTTCAACCATTTCTCTAGTGTACAAATACAATCCTTAACACAAGTAAACAAAATATCAATGTTCAACCTTCGTTACTGTTGGGCGAGACCTTCAGCACTCCCCGACAATAGAACCCCCGAGACCAGGCGACACAATGGGTGAGATCCACAATACAGGTACCCCCGAAGTCCACAGTGAAGGATGTGCTGGCGGCTTATTTTAAGGGGGATGGGCGTATTGATTTGCTCATTTATCTCCTCCCTAGATGTCCATCACATTTAAAAAGCTCACCTCAAGATCCCCCTTCTAGATATATTTCTTAATTTTTCGGTAGAAAAATATCTCTGCCGATTCCTCCTAAATTACAGGGTCGTTATCGCTTGCCAAGAAATAATCGACACCTAAATAGCACGAAAGGTCTTAATTTTAACAAAGAAATGGGGCGAAAAGTCTTAACATCGCCAAACTAATGGGCCGAACGTCTTAACACTAGATTAGCGGGCTAGCGGTTTATTTATATGTACCGCCCAGCGGGGTGTTTTTAGCCAAAATAGGGCTGTTTATGTGATCATTTTCATGCCTAAAGAAGACCCAGAGCGCAAAACAAGTATCTATCCCTGAAAGGGCATAAACAGAGCTTTCCAATGACACCATAACGATCCTTTTATGATGGCTAGTTTTCTTGCAACAACCGCGCAACGCGAGTGCAAAAAGCATGTAATTCGGCACTTTCCCCATACAATTCCGTATATAGCGAGTGAGAGAGGGAGGGAGGAGGTGGGATTCGTGTCAGTAGGTTCGCCGCGGTGGTCTGGAGCAGTCATACGCTCGCTACTCTCCTGCCACCACTTGTCTCTCTCTCTCAGCAACATTACGTGCTGAAATTGCCACACGACCTATGTCGAGCGCCGCCAGATAGTCCAGATTTATTTAACTCGACTTATGTTGAGCACCGATAGTTAGGGGTTAAAATTTGAAAACCCATGAGGCAAAGCATGAGGGAGAAGCTAGGGGGTCCAGAAAAAACAACCATCTCCCCTTAACTCAAAAACTGCGTAGCCATGGTAGTTCAATGCCCTCCGCCAAGCGAAGAAAATTGGTTCTATTCTGACGAAAATTGTCATATATCACATATATATAATTTTTACTTATCCACATGTGCCTATTTTGCTTTTAATATGAACATATGAACATTTAAGAGCAAAAAAAGAGGTGGAAATAGTATTGGAGGGGTGAAAAAGACGTATTATTGCTGACCGGTCCATTCATGAGGCAAGAGCAGGGGGAGCGTATATGTTCCCTCTACAAGCTCTCGATCAATACTGACGAGTCTGAGTAGAAGTCTCTGTGTTGCTAGGATCTCTAGCTGCCTCACCCATGTTAAAGAGACCGGGAGGGGAAATTTTGCACCAAAAATTACCTGATGAAAGGGGGAATAAGAGGAAAAATAGCTGATAATTGAGGAGGGGGGAAAGGGGGGGGGGGCACATATGTAGGAGTGGTAGCAAGTAAAAGAGGGGAATGATCTCACCTAATCACAAATTGCTTTGTTTTGAGTGCCACTGGGGTGTTTTCTAAGTTTTTTGTTATGCTTTGGATCTATTGAGGACAGTCGCAGTGCACCAGTAATCCTCTATTGAGGACGGTCACCAGTTTTTGGTTAAGGATATTGACCTCCCCAAGACTCCCACAAAGCAGCCGAAGTCAAGGTGGAACTTAGGGACAGTTCAGGATCCACCAACGTCTGCAATAAAGGAGGTTCTCGAAAGGTGCTACGCAGTAGAGGTGTACGATGAGGAAGAAGAAGAGCCCAGAGCCACCCCAGCACCTGTACCCCTAATGATGAACCGAAGATCGGAGGCCCCACGATACCTGATTGGCCAGTTGAGATGTCCCCTAAACACATATAGAAGGATGCACCTCTTGAAACATTCCCCAACTCTGGCTGGATCTTGCCCACTAAACTCAGCACGAAAATGTTCAGATATTGTGTTGGAAGTTGTGCCAAGACTGCCCATTATTGTGTTCCTACTTTGTATTAAAGGAATCGTATCGCGATTACCCGCTTTTGTGTTTCCTCCCAGTTCATCACACTCGCTAATTTCCCCTAATAATATTGGCACTTCAGTAAAATTTGTGTAAGTTTATATATTTCTTATACTGCATATTTGCACATTAACAAAACATAAGTATGTTCAGGTTCAGGTGTATAGGTTAGTTTGAAAACAAATATTTCTTTGTATATAGAGTTCAAATAGATACATGTAATGATGTTTTTGAGCGAGACTGTATGCAAACACCACGACCATATTCATGAGACTGACTATATAGTGATATGCAGAAATATAAGTCTTCCCTATAAAACATACAGTACTAAAAGATGGCTACGAAATATGGGCATACGGGTCGGCAAAAGTCTATTACCTGTTTGGTTTAGCATGTCTGAGACTCACCTCAAGACACATCGACTATCCATCTTCATATTCACCTCAATATCGTATTATCATCACATATATTTGTCTAATAGATAATCAATAGAATATTATTATTTCAACTTCGGCTGTTTGTATGTCAGTAATACCCTTAGTATTGAAAGGTTGTATTAACAAAAAATATACGAAACTAGTGAGAGCTTTCGAAACCAAACCATTGCGGTGATGTACGTATCCCGATCCCCTTGCACCGTTTCCATGTAACAATTATAGTGAGACCGAGGAAAGAGAAAAGCAACATGATATGGTAATATAATATATACAAAATATCAGAGAAGTGTTATTGTACCTGTAGTAAAACAACTGAGAAAGGAAAAAAGGATAAGGGATTCATGAGAAATAGCTTGATGGGAAATGAAACATCGAGGTACAGGAAAAAGAGAGAGAGAGAGAGAGAGAGAGAGAGAGAGAGAGAGAGAGAGAGAGAGAGAGAGAGAGAGTGAAACTGAACGAACTAAATGAGAAAGGAATGATTTTCGTAAAGTAGGTCAGATTAAGGACGGGCATAGGGAGATGAGGGATGCAGCTCGGTTCAAGATAATATAAATAAACATTATAAGAGAAGGCATGTATGGTTATATGTACGCATACAAACAGAACACACATTAAACTTGAGGGCCACTCGGGACAGTGCATACCTCCGTCTACGCCGGCGGAGATATGTGCTCTACTGATCGCTTTCTAAATGGAATCACCCTTTCTTTGGTGCATATCCTATTTGCTCCCCAACTTTCGTGAAAATCGGTTGATTACTTTTAGAGATATCTTATAATTATACAGACATCAAGCAAACCAAGATGCAATTGGGGGCAAATACATAACCTGAACCCAACTTTGTTGACGGAGGTAATAAGTTTGCGAGGTGCGAAAAAATACTACTACATTGAAATAAGGGGTTGATAACACGAAGGGGATTTAATAGAAACATAAAGTAAAGGGCCAGAAGCGAGTGGGATATATATATATATTGGTAGGAGCAAGAAGGGGCAAACAGGAGAATGCAGGTTGTAAGATGTAATGGGGTGATAAAAACAATGTGCAGGAGGAAGCAATAACAGAGTAAAGGCGGTCGTAAGTTATTTGGAATAAGGACAAACATGGGAAGGGGAATGTTTTAAACGAGAGCAAGAATTGTAGAATGGTTTAAACTAGCAAATGAAGTCAACATCATTTACATCATACTCATTATCAACATCATCATCATCATGAATTAGTCCATCGTTAAGGTCTTTCCGAAGCTTATCTACTTTGCTCTGTCATTAGCCACTTCAATCTCATCCCGGAAACGATAAGATATTGGCCGTATGTCTTGTTCGCTGTCTACTCTTCCTCTCAACGCCTCTATTGGCTCCCACTCTGTCACTTCAATGGTCTGTCCGTCATCATCTCTGCGGAATATGTCACACGAAAACCTACCATTTGCTCTTTGCTCTCAACACTAGATCATCCGCTGTCTTAGGTTGTTATTGTGTGTGTATGTGTGTGTTCATTATTATAAATATTACTGATAGTTTTGATTGTTTTTGACCATTTTACAGCACTATATTCTTAGTTGCTTCCTAGATTAAAAATTACTTCTCCAGACCTCCTTCAAGCTAACAAAAACTCACCTTGATCCCCCTTCCTGTAACATTTGTAAAATCAATGTAGCCAAACACCGAAAATCGTCACACTAATAGGGTAAAACATATTAGATTGGGATAGTAATTGTAAAATGAATAGCTCCTTCCTTTTTGGTACCCTTACTTTCAATCTTCCTTTCACCTTTATGCAACCATATACAGTATATATATATATATATATATATATATATATACAAGAGGATGAGAGCTAAACATGTCTCCATTGTTGAATGATATCCAGGTGTGTTTAGCTCTCGTCCTATTATTTATCTTTAGAAATACACTACCCTGGAAGTCCGGCTGTTACTGAAATGTCAAGCATTGTTCAAGCACTTTCCAAAAATGCAATCAAAATATGTCTATTGTTAATATTTGTTTTATATGAATAGAATTATTAGCCCGAGCGTATACAATCGCAGTTTTCGAACTCGCACTCATTTACAGTAGCGTTATAATATTCTCGATGTGTTTTGTTGTAAGGTGTTTTAGAGCTATATAATGTTGTTATACGTATAACTCATGATATGAGGAAAAGAAAAAAACACACCTGAAGGTTCTACTGTTAATATTTGATTGTATACAAATATTTATAAATAGATATTCGTCGGACATAATCATAGCATGCATAACGAGTTATACGCCACTCGGATACTAACCAACGCTATATATTTATCTATATACAGTATATAATATATATATATATATATATATATATATATATATATATATATATCAAAGAAAAATTAAACTTTATCATAAAATACTGTTAGAATGTTTGAAACATTTTAAATATGCGTGCTTATTAAAGTACAGACCCTCCAAACGGTTGGTGTCTGCAAGCAGGAGCCAGGAACATTAATAACAAGATTGAAACTGTTTGCGAAGATTTCAGTGCTTAAAATACAAATATGGGAATACAAAATAACTTAAAAATGTCTGCCAGGAACATAAATTAAAAGACAAACTTCTTGCTTAGATTTCAGTGCTTAAGAACAGAGGAATAAAAAGAAAACTATAAAATGTGCTTTTAGAATGAAGTCCCTTAATGAAAATTCCAATCTGTGGTCATAATTATTAAAAGAATGCTGACACTATTTAAAATGTTTGCCAAATGCATTTCTCCATTTGGTGGATCCTCAGTGCCTTCTAACGCAGGACTGAGATCGGTTAGTTAAAATAGGACTTCAGAGGCTATCAACCCTATTGGATTATTAAGCCAGCACACTGTAGTCAACAATATTGTCAGGACTGGAGCCTCTCTGCGAGAACTCCAGTCCCTTCTGAGATCGGTGGTAAAATGTCCTGCTTTTATAGTGGCAAAAGTGTAGTTGCTGCCTTCTAGTGTCCAGATTGGCATTAATTTTATTTTTATACACAACCAAATTGTTTCGGGACAAGTCTCATGGTTTACTTATATGGGATCGCCTTATTAGATTTGAGTCATAATGGGGTCTGGTTGTGGAGGAAGCTTTGAACTTATAAATATATAATATCGAGAAAAGGCGAAAGGAAAACATGGTATAATTTCTTTCGAACCATCTTCATTAGTTCGAGTTGTGTGAATATTAACTGAACATATCCCTGTTTAGTTCAGGGTTAAATTTGCTTATGAAGTAAGACTCTTTTTCTTTTCTTACTTTTTCTTCATCGTGTTTCACTTTGTAAAAGGGCATTATTTTAAAAGCAAATTTGTTATTTTTTTCATTATTACAAACCGATATACCTGTACGTTTGTTCACAAAAAGACCTTCGTTATTATTTATGTGACTTTTATGGAGATTGGAAGCTGACCCTTACACCCCCAAGTCAGCCTGTATAAGAGATTGTGTTTCTGGCATTATACCATCTTATTACAAATGGAAATACTAAGACTCGCTGAAAAAATCAGCTCTCTATATGCGCGAGCGCAGAATTTCATTGCACTATTGTAATATCATCTAGTCACTCAAAATTGTTCAAATTTCCCACAATTTTTGCATGGCATATCCTACAAGCATCCCCTACACCGTGCCATTTAAATTAACCCCTATTGAATAATAGAAGGTGCTGAAAAAATATATATAATTATTTTTGGGTTACAGCATTTTTTACTCCAAAATGGTCAAAACTCGGATATTTTTGGCAAAACGGCATTTATTTAAACGGACAGGCGTTCCTATATACCCCTATGTATTGTATTTAGAAGGGGAATGCATTTGAGCAATACATAAAAATATAGTGGCACTCGTAAGTGCAAAAAAATGATAGCAAACCAATCAAATTCATAGATTTTCATTACTCAAAATTATTTTTGGGGCAGATAAAATAGTTAGTCCTCCTTAGCTTCCATTTTCTATCATAGCACGGACATAGAAGATCGAGATAAATGACCAACTAAACAAAATATTCGTCAGGGGTTAGGCTTCACTGATTTTAAAACATAATTTGTTACCAAAACCATAATATTTGGGCCCCCCCAAGGGGGCCCTAGGGATGTCATATGGGTGTTTATGCCCTCATATGATAATTTCTATTGCTTACAGCAGCCCTTTAGACTACAGACACAAAAACAAATTTTGGGTGGCTGAGATTGTTTTTTAGTTTTTCGGGGGTCGAGGTCGAACCCCCGGCCCCCGGCCCACACCCATAAAGCATATTTATTATTTTTATCATTATTACAAACCGATATGCCTGTAGGTTTGTTCACAAAAAGACCTTCGTTATTATTTATGTGACTTTTATGGAGATTGGCTCTTAATCTAAAGTTGGAGGTCTATCCTATGTATATTTTGTCACATCCTTCACATTTAATCACATATACACAGTTTCTTGTATTGCAATCCATGTTATCATTAATTATGAACGTGTAGTCGTTGAATTTAAATGTGCTGCCCTCTATTATGTTTAGACATAATTTGCATTTGTTGCTATTACGTTTTTGTACCGAATAATTATTGGAAGTCCGTTTTGCGTTTGTTAGAAGATTTTTTAGATTTGAAGGTTGTCTCTTTGATTTGATAAATTTACACTTATTGTAAATGTCTTTTGTTTTGGGACATTTTTGCAAAGAATTCAAGTGTGCATTTTATTGGTTTTGCTAGGTCCTCACAGTTTGGATTGTATGTTGAAATATAACAGAAATTTTTACTTTTATTTTATTTTGGTTGTTGACTTCTGAGTTGGTCGAGTGGTATTTCTAAAGCCCTTATTGCCATTATTTATACAAAAAAAATCTGGATAATTGCAATCTCTTAGAAACATAGAAAGTTCGTTTAGGCGAGTGTTTCTCCATTCAGGTTTGGAGACTAGTGTGCATATTCTTCTAGCCAGGTTATAGGGGATATTAGACTTCACATGCCGTGGGTGATTTGAATGGAAGTCTAAATATTGGTGAGAGTCAGTGGGTTTGTACAAAATATCCGTATGAACCAAATTATTTATTTTGATAGTTTTTAGGTCTAAGAAGGTGACTTCAGTGCCAGATTGGTCACATTTAAATGTTAGACGGTCGTCTAATTTCTGAAATTCCTCTTCTATTAAGGAAATGTCACCTCTCTCCAAATCCCATATGCATAGAATGTCATCAAGAAATCTGTAGTAGTGTTTCTTTATTTTAGATGTGATATTTATAGTAAATATTTTTGACAAGTTATCATACAGCTTTTCTTCTAGATAACCTAAAACTAGTGTGGCATATGCAGGTGCAAATTTAGTTCCCATAGCTGTGCCTAGTAGTTGTTTGTAATTGTTTGAATTATATTCAAAGGTGATATTTTCTAGGATTAGTTTGCATCCAGCGATAATAAAGCCCAAATCGAATCGTTCATTCAGAGATGTAGGACATTTTCTTAGCCAATACTATATGGCTTGGAATCCCAAATCATGCATAATATTGCTGTAAAGGCTAACAACGTCAAAAGTTATTAACATTTCAGAGTTGGTGAGCGAGGTTGGGAGTTTACCGGTATTTAATAGGTCACTCGAGTCTCTAGGAATGGACAAGTTTCACAAAGGGTTGTAATAAAACATCTAATACATGGCTAACACGGTGTGTGGGACATGCTGGTCCTGCTACTATGGGACGTAACACTAAGTCTCTTGGATTGTCTAAGGTTACAATGCTGCTATTTTGTTTGATTATTTCACTTTTTATTTGCTCAGATTTATGGATTTTCGGAAGTCCATAAACATTGCTAGTTTTATAATCAAAATTTGTTATGTATGATATGTCCTTCTTTATTAGCTTATCTTTATATTGTGAAGTTAGTTTTGTTATTTTATTTATTATTGATAAGTTATTATTTCTGGGAATATTAGTATAAGTATCAATATCTTCTAGTAGCTCCATGATTTTAAGGTTATAACACTCTGTATTCATGATCACTATACCAGATCCTTTATCGGCTTTTTTCATCACTATTTGGCTGTTATCCTTTAAGGTAGAAATAGCCTTTCTTTCTTGCCCAGAAATATTATAATGGAATTTTTGTTTTAATGACATAGGTTGATTTTGAAAAAAGTGAATAGCCACATCTAGATGGTTATTCCTCTCTTGATTTGGCTCCCAGGATGATTGTGGGGCAACAATAGATTCGTCTACAGATTCTTGTTCATGAAAACATTCTCTTAGGCGTAATTACTGACAACATTTGTCCACATATTTTTAATGAGAACTCCAATCTGTGGTCATAATTATTAAAAGAATGCTGCCACTATTTAAAATGTTTGCCAAATGCATTTCTCCATTTGGTGGATCCTCAGTGGCTTCTAATGCAGGACTGAGATAGGTTAGTTAAAATAGGACTTCAGAGGCTATCAACCCTATTGGATTATTAAACCAGTACACTGTAGTCAACAATATTGTCAGGACTGGAGCCTCTCTGCGAGAACTCCAGTCCCTTCTGAGATCGGTGGTAAAATGTCCTGCTTTTATAGTGGCAAAAGTGTAGTTGCTGCCTTCTAGTGTCCAGATTCGGCATTAATTTTATTTAATATACAAACAAATTGTTTCGGGACAAGTCTCATGGTTTACTTATATTATTATTTATTAGATTTGAGTCATAATGGTGTCTGGTTGTGGAGGAAGCTTTGAACTTATAAATATATAATATCGAGAAAAGGCGAAAGGAAAACATGGTATCATTTCTTTCGAACCATCTTCATAAGTTCAAGTTGTGTGAATATTATCTGAACATAGGCCTATCTCTGTTTAGTTCAGGGCTAAATTTGCTTATGAAGTAAGACTTTTTCTTTTCTTACTTTTTCGTCATCGTGTTTCACTTTGTAAAAGGGCATTATTTTAAAATCATATTTATTATTTGTATCATTATTACAAACCGATATACCTGTATGTTTGTTCACAAAAAGACCTTCGCTATTATTTATGTGACTTTTATGGAGATTGGCTCTTAATCTAAAGTTGGAGGTCTCCCCTATGCATATTTTGTCACATCCTTCACATTTTATCACATATACACAGTTTCTTGTATTGCAATCCATGTTATCATTAATTGTGAACATGTAGTCGTTGAATTTAAATGTGCTGCCCTCTATTATGTTTAAACATAATTTGCATTTGTTGCTATTAAGTTTTTGTACCGAATAATTATTGGAAGTTCGTTTTGCGTTTGTTAGAAGTTGTTTTAGATTTGAAGGTTGTCTCTTTGATTTGATAAATTTACACTTATTGTAAATGTCTTTTGTTTTGGGACATTTTTGCAAAGAATTCAAGTGTGCATTTTATTGGTTTTGCTAGGTCCTCACAGTTTGGATTGTATGTTGAAATATAACATAAATTGTTACTTTTATTATATTTTGGTTGTTTATTTCTGAGTTGGTCGAGTGGTATTTCTAAAGCTCTTTTAATGCCATTATTTATAAAAAAAAATCTGGATAATTGCAATCTCTTAGAAACATAGACAGTTCGTTTAGGCAAGTGTTTCTCCATTCAGGTTTGGAGACTAGTGTGCATATTCTTCTAGCCAGGTTATAGGGGATATTAGACTTCACATGCCGTGGGTGATTTGAATGGAAGTCTAAATATTGGTTGAGTCAGTGGGTTTGTACAAAATATCTGTATAAACGAAATTATTTATTTTGATAGTTTTTAGGTCCAAGAAGGTGACTTCAGTGCCAGATTGGTCACATTTAAATGTTAGACGGTCGTCT
This sequence comes from Paralithodes platypus, assembly GCA_032716605.1. Classification (NCBI taxonomy): domain Eukaryota; kingdom Metazoa; phylum Arthropoda; class Malacostraca; order Decapoda; family Lithodidae; genus Paralithodes; species Paralithodes platypus. Next base: position 14,360,073 of record CM064511.1, on the reverse strand, counting down.
AATTTCTGAAATTCCTCTTCTATTAATTAAGGAAATGTCACCTCTCTCCAAATCCCATATGCATAGAATGTCATCAAGAAATCTGTAGTAGTTTTTCTTTATTTTAGATGTGATATTTATAGTAAATATTTTTGACAAGTTATCATACAGTTTTTCTTCTAGATAACCTAAAAGTAGTGTGGCATATGCAGGTGCAAATTTAGTTACCATAGCTGTGCCTAGTAGTTGTTTGTAATTGTTCGATTTATATTCAAAGGTGATATTTTCTAGAATTAGTTTGCATCCAGCGATAATAAAGTCCAAATCGAATCGTTCATTCAGAGATGTATGACATTTTCTTAGCCAATACTGTATGGCTTGGAAGCCCAAATCATGCTTTTTTTTTTTTTTTTTTTTTTTTTGTTAAGAGACAATGAACGGAGGAAGGAAAAACACAGATAATACAAAAAGGTCCATGTGTCTAAAGGCATCCTCCATTCATAAAATGTTTGTAACAACTGGATTTAAACATTTGTAGATTGTAAGTTTGTGGAAAGCAATTCGAGGGAAGTGAATTCCAAAGAGTAGTAGCTCTGGGGATAAATGAATTCTGATAAGCAGAAGTTCTGCATTGTGGAGGAGAAAGTGTAAATTCATGGGCGCTGTCAGCTGCCCTAGTTCCACGGGGAAAGATGTGGAGAGGCGGCACAATTGAAGCAAGTTCCTCGGAACAATTGCTGTGAAAATATCTGTAGAATAATGCAAGGGATGCAACGTTTCTTCGTATGGATAATGTAGGAAGGTCCTGTGTGATTGCAGGGTTATTGATTAATCTAATAGCTTTATTTTGAATTTTGTCCAACTGCCTCAATGCAACCATTCCACTTCCACCCCACAGAGGTGAACAGTAATCCATCTGAGAACGCACATGACTTTTATATATCACGGCCAACTGCTCGTCAGTGAAGAATTCTCGAACTCTGTACAGGAGTCCCAGTTTTTTAGAGGCATTCTTAGCAATGCTTCTAACATAATGTGTCCAGCTCAGGTTAGTAGTTAATGTTACACCGAGAATGTCAATACTAGGGGAAGTGGGAATATTTACATCATTAACAAATATATGGGAGTCAGTGAGATTCTGTCGGTTAGAAAATTGAATGTACTTGGTTTTCTGTGCATTAAAGGAAACTAGATTCTTTTGTCCCCATCCATTAATTCTAGAAAGGTCCTGGTTCAGAGAAATTGCAGTGTTTATTTTTGAATTTATAAGATCGGGTTGGGTGAAAGAATTGGTAAATGTGAAGGAACTGTGGAGTGTTGAGTCATCTGCGTAGGAATGTATTGGATTATGAGTGGTAGATATGAGATCATTGATATGAATGAGGAACAGAATTGGGGCCAAAACTGATCCCTGGGGAACACCAGCATTTATTGAGTGAAATTGAGAATAAAGGCCATCTACCATTACACATATTTTTCTGTTATGAAGATAAGAAGAAATTAGTGGAACTAATGATGCAAGGCCGTAGTGTGACATCTTCGACAATAAGGATTGATGCCAGACTCTATCAAATGCCTTTGATATATCCAGTGCTATTGTATCTGTTTCACCATGTTGGTCTGTAGCTTGGTTGATTTGATGCGTAAGAAGGCAAAGCATGTCTGCAGTTGATCGACATCGTCTAAAACCATATTGCCTATCACTGATTAATTTATTATTCTCAAGATGCTTAATTATGTGATTATTTAATATAATTTCAAAGACTTTACCAAGAGTGGAAGTTATAGCTATTGGTCTGTAGTTTGATGGATCTGAAGAGGCACCTTTTTTAGGAACTGGATGGATGTTTGCTTCTTTCCAGGGTACTGGGAAGCATGAGGTATGAGTACACAGACGGAAACATTTTGCCAATACAGGAGCGAGCACCAAGGAGCAATTCTTAAGTACTATTGGAGGAATTTCATCTGGACCAGGAGCCTTATCTACCGAGAGATTCTGCAAAATAGTTTTGACATGTCTGGTGTGGATCTTAAGTGAGGGAATTTCAGGCGAATTAAAATTAAGTAAAGGGACATCTTAATTTATTTCATCTAAGGTTGAGTTGGTGGAGCAAATATCCGCAAGAAGGTTAGCTTTATATCGTGGGTCACTTACAAGATTGCCAGTCGGAGATTTTAATGGTGGAATGGATGAAGCAGTAGTGAAGTTGGATTTAAATGAGTTAAGAGTAGACCAAAATATGTTGTTATCATTTGGATTATTTAGAAGTTTATTTGCCTGCATGTGGAGAAAGCTTGATTTAGTTAGGTTTAATACAGTTTTGGCATGATTTCTGATGTTTCTAAAGTAATTAAAGGCTTCATGTGTTTTTGATCTTGTGTATGCATTGTAGGCTATTGCTTTTTGTTCAGTTACTCTAGCACAATTATGGTCAAACCATTTAGGTGAATTAGATCTTTTACTGTACTTTTGATGAGGAATAAAAGTTTCCATTCCAATTTTTACAAAATCTTGTATGTGGCTCAAGGTGGAGTGTGCATCATTAGAAAAGAAAGAGGTCCAGGGAATATCAATAAAGAAACCTTGAAGACCCTCCCAGTCTGCCCTATCGTAATGCCATTTAGTCACCAAAACAGGTTCAGAGTGGGAAGGTGTGGTAGGTGATAGACAGGTGGCCTGTATCAGACAGTGATCAGAAGATCCAAGCGGGGACCTCACTGTAACATCCTAATTTTCTGAATTGGTTGTTAAAAATAAGTCCAGTAGGTGGGAATTATGATTAGGATTATCTGGTACACGGGTGGGTTGGTTGACTAGTTGAGTGAGATTAAATGAGTCTGCAAATAGCTCACATTCAAGACCAGCATCATCAGTCCTGGCTGAATGAGTGAGCCATTCAACATTATGGACATTAAAATCACCCAACACAGTTGTTTCAGAAGAAGCATTTAAGTTGAGGACACTGAGTTGTGAGGACAGAGAATCAAAAAGACTTTGCTCTGGAGGAGTATTTGGGGAACGGTTGATGCAACATATGTATTTAAATTTACCAGCAGAAATTAATTTGTATATAGAATAATCAAAATAGGGACAATTGAAACTAGTAACCTCCTCCAGGGCAATTTCAGATTTTGCGAAGCAATATACACCTCCTTTAGGTCTGAGATTTTGGAGCAGTTGATAACCTGGAAAATTAAATCTAGACGTGTCAGATATTAATAGAGCTTAATATTGCTGTAAAGGCTAACAACGTCAAAAGTTATGAACATTTCAGAGTTGGTGAGCGAGGTTGGGAGTTTACCGGTATTTAATAGGTCACTCGAGTCTCTTATGTAGGAATGGACAAGTTTCACAAAGGGTTGTAATAAAATATCCAATACATGGCTAACACGGTGTGTGGGACATGCTGGTCCTGCTACTATGGGACGTAACACTAAGTCTCATGGATTGTCTAAGGTTACAATGCTGCTATTTTGTTTTATTATTTCACTTTTTATTTGCTCAGATTTATGGATTTTCGGAAGTCCATAAACATTGCTAGGTTTACAATCAAAATTTGTTATGTATGATATGTCCTTCTTTATTAGCTTATCTTTACATTGTGAAGTTAGTTTTGTTATTTTATTTATTATTGATAGGTCATTATTTCTGGGAATATTAGTATAAGTATCACTATCTTCTAGTAGCTCCATGATTTTAAGGTTATAAAACTTTGTATTCATGATCACTATACCAGATCCTTTATCGGCTTTTTTCATCACTATTTGGCTGTTATCCTTTAAGGTAGAAATAGCCTTTCTTTCTTGCCCAGAAATATTATAATGGAGTTTTTGTTTTAGTGACATAGGTTGATTTTCTAAAAAGTGAATAGCCACATCTAGATGGTTATTCCTCCCTTGATTTGGCTCCCAGGATGATTGTGGGGCAACAATAGATTCGTCTACAGATTCTTAAAACATTCTCTTAGGCGTAATTACCGACAACATTTGTCCACATCTTTTTAATGAGAACTCCAATATGTGGTCATAATTATTAAAAGAATGCTGCCAGTATTTGAAATGTTTGCCAAATGCATTTCTCCATTTGGTGGATCCTTAATGGCTTCTAATGCAGGACTGAGATAGGTTAGTTAAAATAGGACTTCAGAGGCTATCAACCCTATTGGATTATTAAACCAGCACACTGTAGTCAACAATATTGTCAGGACTGGAGCCTCTCTGCGAGAACTCCAGTCCCTTTTGAGATCGATGGTAAAATGTCCTGCTTTTATAGTGACAAAAGTGTAGTTGCTGCCTTCTAGTGTCCAGATTCGGCATTAATTTTATTTTTATACACAAACAAATTGTTTCGGGACAAGTCTCATGGTTTACTTATATGGGATCGCCTTATTATATTTGAGACATAATGGAGTCTGGTTGTGGAGGAAGCTTTGAACTTATAAATATATAATATCGAGAAAAGGCGAAAGGAAAACATGGTATCATTTCTTTCGAACCATCTTCATAAGTTCGAGTTGTGTGAATATTATCTGAACATATCCCTTTTTAGTTCAGGGTTAAATTTGCTTATGAAGTAAGATTTGTTCTTTTCTTACTTTTTCGTCATCGTGTTTCACTTTGTAAAAGGGCATTATTTTAAAAGCATATTTATTATTTTTATCATTATTACAAACCGATATACCTGTATGTTTGTTCACAAAAAGACCTTCGTTATTATTTATGTGACTTTTATGGAGATTGGCTCTTAATCTAAAGTTGGAGGTCTCCCCTATGCATATTTTGTCACATCCTTCACATTTTATCACATGTACAGTTTCTTGTATTGCAATCCATGTTATCATTAATTGTGAACCTGTAGTCGTTGAATTTAAATGTGCTGCCCTCTATTATGTTTAGACATAATTTGCATTTGATGCTATTACGTTTTTGTACCGAATAATTATTGGAAGTCCGTTTTGGTTTGTTAGAATATTGTTTAGATTTGAAGGTTGTCTCTTTGATTTGATAAATTTACACTTATTGGACATTTCTTTTGTTTGGGGACATTTTTGCAAGAATTCAAGTGTGCTTTTTTTTGGTTTTGCTAGGTCCTCACAGTTTGGATTGTATGTTGAAATTATTATAACATAAATTGTTACTTTTATTTTATTTTGGTTGTTGATTTCTGAGTTGGTCGAGTGTTTTTTCGAAAACTCTTTTAATGCCATTATTTAGAAACAAAAATCTGGATAATTGCAATCTCTTAGAAACATAGACAGTTCGTTTAGGCGAGTGTTTCTCTATTCAGGTTTAGAGACTAGTGTGCATATTCTTTTAGCCAGGTTATAGGGGATATTAGACTTCACATGCCGTGGGTGATTTGAATGGAAGTCTAAATATTGGTGAGAGTCAGTGGGTTTGTAAAAAATATCCGTATGAACCAAATTATTTATTTTGATAGTTTTTAGGTCTAAGAAGGTGACTTCAGTGCCAGATTGGTCACATTTAAATGTTAGACGGTTGTCTAATTTCTGTAATTCCTCTTCTATTAAGGAAATGTCACCTCTCTCCAAATCCCATATGCATAGAATGTGTGACGCATGTCCACGTGTGAGCATGCTGTACAGAACGCCTAGTCATGCCCCACTCTCGCTAGGATCGTCAGGGCAGGAACTTTGGCTGTAGTCTATGTAGAGTTTCCTAACTTAGTTCATGTGAGCCGTTGTACTATAAGTATTATGAATATGTATTTTGTTTTCATCTGAGTCAACGAGTTCTATTTTATATCATTAGTTATAAGTATTGTGTGTAAAACTTATTTGTAATGATGGGAAGAGAAACAGCCACAGTTGGGGGTCAGTGGGTGCGCCAGGCGGGAGGTGGGCCTAACTCACTAGCACTCCCCCCCCCCCCCCCTCAGTGCTAGGGGAGCCTTTGTCTATCCCAGAGGAGAGAGAGAAATTACGTAATGGTTGTCAGTGGGCGGTCCTTAGTAGTTCACGTTGGGCTCACTAGAGGGCCAGGTATAAAAAGGGAAGTCTAGCCATTTTTTGATCAGAACTCATTAGGCAGAGCGACTTCTCATTTCCCTTGCTAACTATATATATTCTTCTGACTGATGTGAACTTTCTCTACTACCTTACATTCTTATCTCCTCTTTTCCCTGCCTGTTTAACTTCCATGGTCCCGTTGGTGCAGAGCTAGTCAGCCAACGTATTATCGCTTGAGTTCTCACGAGATACTTGCCTATTAGATAGCCTATTTTGGAAGGGTTAACTTAGAATAGGATTGATTTATGTCTGTTGCACTTGTATATGCATTTCCCTGGGTGTTATTATTATTATTCCTGTTTTCTGCTGGTCTAGGTAATGCTAGACTGGAGTAAGGCTTTTCTGTGTTACGAGTTGTTGTTTGATGCAGTGGTTAAGTGATAAACCTGCATACTCGTTTCGGTTCAGTGAAGCCTAGGTTGTCTTCGCGGCTGACTGTGTTGAGTTAATAATTTACAGTGCGTGAGGGCAAGAGCCTAACCACCCTGTATTTTATTAACAGTTTGTTTTTACTTTGTCAAGGAGCCGGGAGAAAACCAGATACAAGGGATATGGATTTCTCAAAGTGCACTTGTTAGTTTTAACGTAATACTTTAAACAGTTGTGAGGACTTCGCTAGGCTACGAGCCGTTTTTGCTCAGTCACTGCTACCTTTTGCCCACAGTACCCCAGCTAGACTTTACTCGATTAGTAGATACAGAATAGTATTGAAGCTTTCCTTATGTATGATATTGTTTATGCACTATTGATTTCATGTGTTGCAAGCTTGGCTACTTTAGTGATTAGTGGCCCACGAGCACAATCCGAGTAGGCTATTGCCGTTGCATTTGCGGAGTACTTTTTTTTAATGTTTGCCATTTACTATTGCATATTCTTTTAATTATTCTTATGCCAATTTAAACCTTTAATAGTATTTAATTACCAGTGTTTTTGCTTATTGAATTACTGTTCAAAATCCGATACGTACTTCTTACGAGCATCCGAGAAGCATCTAACTTTTTTCAGAAGATTCCTTGCTCGATGCTTAAGGACTATTAATTAACGTAACGTAATAGTGCCGATCCGAAGTAGAGGGTGGAGGACTTCTTAAGTTCTTAGTCAAGGGTGGATTACTTCGGCTTCGGCCAACACTATTCTTTGGTGTTGTTGTTTCTTACTTCTTTGTTTGATTGTTGACCAGACTAGATAATTCCTGTCTCTTTATTAGTCTGTTGTTGAACACTAGTACCGAGTTCTTGTATACCCCGTTATAGCAGATTGAACTCTGGAGGGTATTGGTGTTTTTTGTTCGGCTGGCAGTACTCAGGGGTTGGGATCGTGTGTTTCCGTTGTGGCAGCGAGCCGTATTCGAGTCCTGATTGAGAGCCCTTGTGTACCCGAGTGCCAGTTCGTAACAAATGCCATCAAGAAATCTGTAGTAGTTTTTCTTTATTTTAGATGTGATATTTAGGCTATAGTAAATATTTTTGACAAGTTATCATACAGCTTTTCTTCTAGATAACCTAAAACTAGTGTGGCATAAAACATAATGTGGCACCTGCATATTATTCAGGTGCAAATTTAGTTCCCATAGCTGTGCCTAGTAGTTGTTTGTAATTGTTTGAATTATATTCAAAGGTGATATTTTCTAGGATTAGTTTGCATCCAGCGATAATAAAGTCCAAATCGAATCGTTCATTCAGAGATGTAGGAAATTTCCTTAGCCAATACTGTATGGCTTGGAAGCCCAAATCATGCTTAATATTGCTGTACAGGCTAACAACGTCAAAGGTTATGATTATTTCCGAGTTGGTGAGCGAGGTTGGGAGTTTATTTAATAGGTCACTCGAGTCTCTTATGTAGGAATGGACAAGTTTCACAAAGGGTTGTAATAAAATATCCAATACATGGCTTACACGGTGTGTGGGACATGCTGGTCCTGCTACTATGGGACGTAACACTAGGCCTAAGTCTCTTGGATTGTCTAAGGTTACAATGCTGCTATTTTATTTTATTATTTCACTTTTTATTTGCTCAGACTTATGGATTTTCGGAAGTCCATAAACATTGCTAGTTTTATAATCAAAATTGTTTACGTATGAGATGTCCTTCTTTATTAGCTTATCTTTATATTGTGAAGTTAGTTTTGTTATTTTATTTATTATTGATAGGTCATTATTTCTGGGAATATTAGTATAAGTATCAATATCTTTTCTAGTAGCTCCATGATTTTAAGGTTATACATCTCTGTATTCATGATCACTATACCAGATCCTTTATCGGCTTTTTTCATCTCTATTTGGCTGTTATCCTTTAAGGTAGAAATAACCTTTCTTTCTTGCCCATAAATATTATAATGGAATTTTTGTTTTAGTGACATAGGTTGATTTTGTAAAAAGTGAATAGCCACATCTAGATGGTTATTCCTCCCTTGGTTTGGCTCCCAGGATGATTGTGGGGCAACAATAGATTCGTCTACAGATTCTTGTTCATGAAAACATTCTCTTAGGCGTAATTACCGACAACATTTGTCCACATCTTGTGTGGTTTCTTATGCCTTGTTGGGAATAGGAGTAGGGCAACATTTAAATCCCTTTGAAAGTATGGATATTTCCTCATTGGTAAGTACATGGGAAGATAGGTTTACTATTTTAGTTTTTAATGCGGATTTTTCCTCCAATTGTGGTTCTTCCGGATTTTTTTTTTTTTTTTGGTGGTATGTGTCATAGTTGGATCTGAAGTTGTTGCTTGAAGCATTGTTATATTCCACAAATTTTGAAAGCATATTAGTAATTTGACTCAAATCTATGTTGTTACTTTGAGGTCTAGACGTTCTGTTAGTATGTGGATAATTCTGCCTAGGGTCATGCGATTGGTTAGTTCTGGGAAAATTCCAGTGAGATTGAGAATTATAATTATGTCCTGCGGAATGTATGATTTTGACTGGTCTTGTCTTTGCGTATTGAATGTTCAGTTTGTACAGTTTCTTTTTCCTGAGAAAAATATTTACTTTTGCTTTCCCAGATCTCCTCTGACTTTTGTTTTTCTTTGCATATTATTTGGAGAAACATTTCAGTTCATTTTTGTCTGATTTCTGGGGTAGGATTCTTATGAATGAGCGTGTACATTTCAGTCTCGCATGCATCAATGATCGAGTTGTTCTTTATTTTCTCCTCCTCCAGCCTTTCTATTTCCAGTTTTACTTTAGTTGCCTCCAATGTGCTCATGCGTAAGGTTAGGGTTTCCGATTGGCCTGGGTATTTGTTTTCTCTAAATTTTGGTGGGATATAAGGTGGCTCCTGGCTGAGAAAATCTTCGTATATGGTCTTAATGCCTTGACATCGTACAGTTTTGTAGTATGCCATTTTCCTTTTATTTATGATGGAAAACCAGGTAGGTCTTTCAGATTGAATGAAAGAATTTGCCTCGCGTTCAAAGTCCTTTGTTGTATTAGCCTTTTTGCTATACTTTGGATTCGAGGTACTGGTGCTTTTGCTTTCATGTGCTGGGCTTAATATTAATTGGTTCTGGTTATTACTGATTTCTCAAGTTTAGTCATATTTTGTTCTTCCATTGGTATTTGCGGTTGTCTTACTGCACCCCCTTTTTTGTATATATATATATATATATATATATATATATATATAATTATATATATTATGACATCCGAAGATACCAGGATGTTATGTGACAGACAACAAGCTGTGGTTCGTGCCTATACTGCACCATCCCCTGCTGCGGACAGACTAGAGAGGAGAGGAGAGAAGAGAGAGAGAGAGAGAGAGAGAGAGAAGAAAGTAGAGAAGGAGAAGAGAGAGAGAAAAAGAAAAAGAGAGGAGGAAGAGAGAGAGAGAGAGAGAGAGAGAGAGAGAGAGAGAGAGAGAGAGAGAGAGAGAGAGAGAGAGAGAGAGAGAGAGAGAGAGAGAGAGAGAGAGAGAGAGAGCGGCCCAGCTAATTCGCGATTCTCTCTGTCTCGACCATCCTACTTGACTCCCGGCACCTATACACCTACCTGCGGGCGTAAGGAACAGCCCCCCCTTCTCCCACTACTTTGCACTTGTTATTGGAGCGCGCCCACCTGCCCTCGCCTGTAATTGGTCCACACAACCTGCCTGTCTGTGATTGGATTCGGCACCTGTATCCTGGTGACGTAACTCTTGAACCAAGCTCTGATTGGACTAGTGTGGTGATGGACTCCTATATAAGGACAGATATTTGAGATTCAAAGTTAGTACATTCTTGGCTGGGGAGAAGACCAGTGTGGGGGAGACGAGACAGACTTGACAGGCTTGTACTATTGTGGACATAAGTCCTGCTACACCTGCCCAGCAGAGAATCGCGAATTGTATTGGTAACATTGCTATACACCCCCATCCCCCCCGCCCCCACTCCTTCCCCACTCTTCCACCCTCTCTCAGCCAGTCTCTCCCTTCCTCTTTCTTTCTTGTTTCACGTCTACAAGCCCCTCCCCTTGGATTGTTTCCACCACCCTGACTATAACCACGGGATGATAAATATCACGATAACCTCTCTCTTCCTTCCTTTCTTTCATTTCTCCCTCAATCATCGTATCTATGTATTTTTATGCGTGCTTTCCAAATCTTCTTCCTAAAATTAATTAACATATCGTTAAAATAGCAATAGGTTACATAGTTCATGTTCATATTTGGCATGTTATATAAACCTATCACAATATATAGTGTTATGATCCATTCGAATATGGAAATATATTAATCATATAATGTTATCTAAATCAGATACAATTGAGATTTGAATATACTTTTGCATTATCATATTTCAATTAAGTTATGATTAATTAAGCCCCTATAGCCCAATATCTGGAGTAAGCATGTATTTCACTGTTAACGTTTATATACAGACTATTACAAGAGATCATTGACCCACACATCAAATGGGTTCCTTGATTCAATGCATTGAATATTAAAAGTTATAAATATATGGTTACGTGTGTATTCTCAATACTCGCCTGTCAACCCACTTCCCCCTTAACTACGGTAGCTCACACTTATCTATTCATATTTTGTAACTAGTCAACTCAAACACACGGCCACGCACATTAAGTGACATTACATTACACATACTTGTATGTTATTGTCTTAAGTGAGGATATTTGGTGTCTTTCAACTGCCTCAGCGAGCGCTGCTCCCTTCGAGATTAACCCCTTCCGAACAAGGGTTCGGTTTAATTGTTATTAAGCTATATTTCAACAATTTGATGCAGCTAATGAAGGATCTGTGTTATTATGAAGGGTTAATTGCGATGGTATAAAGCCGTTTATCTGTAACACTTCCTTCTTTTACTGAATAATGTTTAAAAATAGCTCATACGATAAAAATTGTAACTATTATTTATTGTAACAATTATACAATTAGGTTATCCTCCAAAGAGATTATATTTACACTGGAGTGGTAGAGGTATTGTTAAACACGCAACGGAAATGTTTTGGGTTTGATTATCGTCTTGTCCAACAATAAGGGCACCGGTTAAGTTTTTGGTTTACCATGCAACACGTCTTTTAACCAATTCACCACGATGACGTATTTGTTGTCATATTTTGGTTACTATTAGGCAATTTTCTTTGGCTAATAATCTACCTCTAGGACTCAAAGGGGTAATTATGATCTCAATAATCACTCTGAGTACCACAGGTCCTTCTTTAACTGCATAAACTCGTCTAATTATAGCCAGAATCGAAGGTAAAAAAGACGTCATCGTGATGAAGAGGTTAGCTAAGAGCACTATTGATATAACCTTGTTTATAAACGGTGGTAGATATTTGTAAAAAGTTTTTTGTTTTCCAAATATTATTATATTGTTTGTAGCTACTAGCTGTATACACTATCAATTTGATTAATATATAATTTTCAATCCAATATTTTAAAAATTCATGCTATGAAAAGTAAATGCAAGGTTTGGTTACATATTATAAAATACCGGTACCTTATTCTTTCTTCCACATGAAATTAATAGATATAGATAGATTAATTATATACACAATTTCCACGTGTTCGTGTAGGGCCGAACCTGTTGTATACAAGGAAAAAAAATGAAAAATAACTTCGCGCTGGTCTTTATTTACGGTACTTAACCAGCTACCTGCTAAATAAGAAACAAATACAGACAAAATACAGAGTTTTAGAGAGTCATAAGCTAACGTGTTTGTTGTGGTTTCACCACATACTAAACTCCCCAGGCAGTATGTTTAAAGATTGATCATTATAATAATATGATGCAGTGCAGATATTGTTAATTTAAGTTATAGGTTATTTATTAACAAATTACGGATGTGCACTTCATTAAAACACATAATAGAAGTAATGTATCAACAATCACAACACAAACAATTTAACCGTGTGTCACCATTATAACTAATGGAAGTGATGGCGTGAGAGGAAAAATATGTGTGTGTCAAATGGTAGTAAATGAAGGAATATAAAGATAAAACAGATTCCACTTGTCAATTTAGTATCCGTATTTGTGTCTGTAACTATCATAATAATTCATTTGAGAGCTTGTTCTGCATCACTTAAACTACTTCATTCGTGATTAATATAGATATAGAACTATTATTTCTATAATTTAATTACTGTTAAGACATTATAGTTTACATGAAAATATATTAACCAAATAATCCACTTTCATGTATCATGTTCTCGTGTTCCCAGCAGTTGACCATGTTGCCTCACACAGATTACATGGGATTTAAGTCTGGTGCCTTACTCGGCTAGCTTCCTTTAGGATCGTTAATGCATTTGTGTTCTGGCTATAATTAGGCAATTTTATTGTGATTAGGAAGGGTATATGTAAATCAAAAGGTTAATTGGGATAATCTTTACCCTTTTAATTCCAAAAGATCTGTCTTACGCTGTATAGAATCGTCTAAAAGGAGCCACAATAAACTGTCAACATGCGTCATGAACCTCAATATTTAAACTCTAAACATTTTAGCTCTATGTTCAACACTTAATACCTCTACCACACATAATTATACACATGTAAATAGGTAGTGACGCTATTTTCTTCCTTGCTTTTGTTTACTGTATGATATCTACGTTATTTAGGTGTTCTATGTGATATGTTATAAGACTTTGGGTTTGGATATCACTTAGCACATTATCATTAGAATTACTAAGACTTATCTAGTTTATTGAATATATATGGAATAATACAAATAAGTTTAATTAATTAAAATAATAATGTGATAATCAAGAGTGATATCCAAACCTTAAGATCAATGAAGTAACCCAGGTAACATATAAATAACGCAGATATAATACCTTAAGTCTGTTTGTAGTGCACCAGCCATGTACTGTGTTGATATAGGGTTGAAGGAGATATGTTGCTCTTCTTGGGTCATGGGGTGTGCATGTGAGTGTTATGTCATCTGCATAGGAGGCTAAGTTTATTTGGGGCCTATTGGGTGTAGTTATATCGTGCATGTACAGTTTGAAGAGTGCGGGCGATAGGACGGATCCTTGTGGGACTCCGTTTGGAAAGTTTCTGATTTTAGATGACTGACCGGCAAAAGATATGTGTACACATTTGCCTGCTAGGAAGTTGGCCAGCCACCTTTTTGTGTTGTTGTGCATGTTTGTGTTGTAGATTTTGTGGCGGGGGATGGCATCGAAGGCTTTACTAATGTCGAGTGTGGCTAATAGTGATCTGTGTGGTGGTCTAGCTGAGTTGATGCCGTCAAAAGCTCTTTGTGTAAGGTCTGTGAGAAGAGTGTTTGTGGAGTGCAGTGGCCTAAAGCCATGTTGTGTTGGAGCTAGGGGTAGGTCGGGTGTAATTAGTTGTAATACTAGGCGTTCCATGACTTTGGAGGGGGAGCAAAGGAGTGTGATGGGGCGGTGCGAGGAGGGTAGCGTGGGGTCTTTGTTGGGTTTGGGGAATGTGATGATGATACCATGCTTCCAAATGTCTGGTATTGTGTTGTGTGAATAGCTGTAGTTTGATATGTTTGTGAGTGCTTGTATGCCTTGTGGTCCCAGGTGTCTGAGGTGTATGTTGCTTATGTTGTCTAGGCCACAGGCGGGTGAGTGCTTGAGATTGTTGATGATATGCTTTGTCTGGTGATTGGTGAAGGGTGTATAGTCAGGGTCTGTGGGGAATTGTCTCTTACGTCGGATGACACGTCGGTCGTCTTTGTGAGGTTTTAGGTGGCTGACATGTGAGAAGTGATTGATGAGAGTGTTTGCTTGTTGTTTACATGAAGGAGTAGAGTCTGTTGTTGTGATTGCAGTATGTGATTGTGTTGTGTTGCTGTTGGAAAGTGTGATGCTGTTTAGTGTTTTGTAGAGTTTTTTGGGGTTTGTTTTGTGATCAAGTGTTTGTAGGAAGTTATTCCAATTTAGTTTGTGTTGTTCTTGTATTTTGTTGTTAGTTTGGGTGTTGAGTGCTTGAATTTGTTGTGTGATGTCTTGTGTGTGGGGTGCTGGGGAGTGTTTCAGTGTGTCGCGTTGTCTGATGAGGTTTTGAATTTCTGGTGTGAAGTTGGGGTTGTGTCTTTTTCTGTTACCTCTTGGAATGTGTTTCTTGTCAGCGTTTTGGATAGTTTTATTGAGTATGTGTACAGCATTGTTGATGTTAGTGATGGGTGTACTGTTTAGAGTTGTGAAGTGTTGTTCTGTCTCATTTGTGAATGCTTCCCAGTTAGCTCTTTTATAATTGGTGTATGTGTGTTTGTGGCTAGCTGGGGTGAGTCTGGTTTTGGTGGTGATAATGATCGGGAGGTGGTCAGAGCCTAAGGTTCTGACCACCCTCCAGGATGTTGTGGGGGCGAGTTCTGGGGAGCAAAAGGTGATGTCTGGAGGTGATGGGTTATAGAGGGCTTGGTGAGGAATATGGGTATGTTGATGGATGTCGTTAAGGATGATGAGGTTATCTGTTTGGTTTTGTAGTACCAGCCCTCTGTCTGTGTCGGGGTTGTCGACAAACCAGGCCGACGTCTTGGCGTTGAAGTCACCACCCAGGATGATGTGTGGGGTGTTTGTGATGTGTTGTAAGTGTGGTCTGTATTCATTTGGTACTGTAGGGGATGTTTGGGGAGGGATGTATGTGTTTATGATGGTTATGTTGGATTTGTTGCCAGTGCGTATTTTAATTGATTGTATTTCTGTTGTGTTATCATTTGGGGGGAGGAGGGATTTGGTTTGTACACTGGTTATTATGTATGATATTTCATTGTGTACCAGGGTGATGAGTCCACCGCCCCCACCGACAGCCCGGTCTTGTCTGATGGTGGTGAAATTATGAAATGTGGGTGTTTTTTGTGTTGTGCGGAGTTTTGTTTCTTGTAAGATGGCAATGTGTATGTTGTGTTGTTTGATGAAGTGTGAGAGTTCGTGTTTCTTTGTCTTAATGCCATCTATGTTCAATTGGAGAATGTTAATGTTATGTGCACGATGTACTGCTGCACGAGGATGGGGTGGGGGTGAGGGAGGGGCTGGGGGTTGGGATGGGTGAGGTGGGGGTGGGGATTGGGGATCAGGAGATGGGGGTTGGAATGGATTAGGATGGGGTGTGGTGCGTTGAGTTGAGGATGTGGATGGTATGGGAAGGTTAGGTGAGTTAGGGAGGAGAGGTGGACGGGTGGACCCGTTGAATAAAATGTCGGTTCTAAGCAGAAAATAATCTCAGCTTATGAACCTTCATTCCTTATGGGGAGGTTGGCCGTTGGTTTGGTCTATTAATTCATTTATTCATATATTTGTTTAGTGTCCTCCCTAGACCTCCATCAAGAATACAAAAACACCCCATTGACCCCCCTTCAAGATAAATGTGTACATTTTTCGGTAGAAAAATATCCCGGCCGAAGGCCGATTCCTCTTAAAATTGCAGGCTCGCTATCGCTCGCCAGGAAATAATCGACACGTATATGGCACGAAAGGTCTTAAAATTGACAACGAAATGGGGTGACAGGTGTTAAAATCGCCAAACTAATGGGCCAAACGTCTTATAATCTCAAAACTAGTGGGGCTAAACATTAGGGAGAAGGGGGTCCAGAAAAACGGTCTGCCTTCCCTTAACTTTTAACAACAATTAACCCATTTGCCACCAAAGCCAACTGGTATACTGTACTTGAAATACCATCTCCCTTTATATACAGTATTTGAATTATAACATATATTCCTTCAGTCTGTATTATTTGCAATATGCTCATTCAACATTGGTGGCCGTTCAACTATTCCAATTTAGACTACAGCTTTACGTCCAATAGATATCCCTAAAGGGTATTTCATATGACAAACTACTTTAACTCTAAATTATTCCATGTGCTTTTGTTACCATAATTTTTCATATATAATTTCTGATCACACATTATATTTTCACCATTAACTTTTGTTCCTCAATACGTCTATTTCTTTCTTCTTGCTTGTAACTAGGATCTGCCATGCTGCTTGTTATCCCATTAACGCTTCAGAAACAACGAAATCAAATTATAACTAAATTTCATCAATGAAGATGGTGAACGTAATGTATAATTTTCGATGCGTTTTGTTAAGCATAATCTAACAGTTCTTTGTCGCCCGAACTTGTGTGTGAAGTAATTTAGAGGCTGAAAGAAAAAAAAAAATATATAAATAAAGTAGGTGTGCAGTTTTCGCATTACCAAAAAAAAAAAAAAAAAAAAAAAAAAAAAAAAAAAAAAAAAAAAATGCATACGCAACTCTGCGACCTATAATTTTGCAAGTAGTATTGAATCTCTTAGGTAAAATAGGTTTATATGCAGTATATACAGTATATATATATATATATATATATATATATATATATATACCGGTATATAACATTATATATTATATATATATACCGGTATAATATATATATATATATATATATATATTATATATATATAAATAATATAAGAAAGAAATAGTGACCATAATCTGTGACCTTTACCATTCACCTTGACCTTTGAATAACAAAGAAAACAAAATGGACAATCGTTGCATTGACCAACCAAATTTGCCAGCAAAATTTGGTGACGATACGCAACCCGTTCAGTACAGTTCTGTCGGTTTCATTTCATACTGGATACTAAGACGATTTTATTTAGTTTATGAAGGACCTCCATAAAAGTAGCAGGCTTTCAACTATCTTAACCCTTTTTTCTACCACAGATCCTTCATAAGCTCTACAAAATCGTCTAATTATAGCTAGAATACAATGAAAAAGACGTCACTGGTACAAAACGGGTTAAACAGTCTAGGAAAAGTTTAAAGCCAATTATCAACACTCTTCTTTTGTTCTTTTACCTTGACCTTTAACCTTAAGTATTATAATATATATATATATATGATTGAATTATTATGTTCCTTCCAACAACCAACTATACTCCTAAAATCGATTAATGAAATTTACAAACACATGTGGCAGTCCGTGGATTCGAATCCAGGATGCTCACACCGAAAATCAACACCTTATGCATCGCACCACGAAGACAGTTAACGAATGGTGGACACTGCCTACGATTTATTATGCAACTTCGAATCCTGCATATCAATCTAAGCATGTACACACATCCCAACTGCAACTCACGTAGGCTATGCATATGTGAATGGAAAGAGCAATTAATGGGGCCTTAACCACTAGGGAAGTCCTCTCGATAAATTACCCCTGAACCAATATCAATTATTATGTTCCTTCCAACAACCAACTATACTCCTAAAATCGATTAATGAAATTTACAAACACATGTGGCAGTCCGTGGATTCGAATCCAGGATGCTCACACCGAAAATCAACACCTTATGCATCGCACCACGAAGACAGTTAAAGAATGGTGGACACTGCCTACGATTTATTATGCAACTTCGAATCCTGCATATCAATCTAAGCATGTACACACATCCCAACTGCAACTCACGTAGGCTATGCATATGTAAATGGAAAGAGCAATTAATGGGCCTTAACCACTAGGGAAGTCCTCTCGATAAATTACCCCTGAACCAATATCAATTATTATGTTCCTTCCAACAACCAACTATACTCCTAAAATCGATTAATGAAATTTACAAACACATGTGGCAGTCCGTGGATTCGAATCCAGGATGCTCACACCGAAAATCAACACCTTATGCATCGCACCACGAAGACAGTTAAAGAATGGTGGACACTGCCTACGATTTATTATATGTGATTTAAGTAAAAATACAACTAATAGTCATCAGCTTATCGAAAATTGATTTTTTTTTATGATGAAGGTTAACTTATGACCTTGGCCTGTGACCTTGACCTTTATGTAGAATTATATTTTTGTTTGCTTTTATGTAACTAGAATATCAAATAAGTGTGTCATATTTCATTAAAGATCATCAGTTAGTTTCAGAGGTATTAAAGGATTAGTTGATCTTGACCTTTGACATTCATCTTGACCTTCATGATGTCTGAAAATTTAACATTTTAATTTTCCCTTTGTGCACAACTGTCTCAACGAATGTTATGAAGTTTACATGAATAGTAAAGAAATTAGCATATTGACTTTATATATGACGTTGACCTGTGAACTTGACCAATCAAATGGAATTATGCTAATTCTTGTATGACCTTGCTCTAGGCATGCCGAATATGCATGATATGCCTAGTGAGAATCCTACAATAAATAAGAAATACTAGTAAAAATCATATATCGACCTTTAACCTTGACCTTTGACCTTCGACATTAGAATTTCTTATCAAGGATTTAGTTAGCTTAACAGCAATGTTCGTATTAACTAGCATTATGAATATGGTGTAGCCTAATTCGTATAAAAACTTATTGATTACAAATAGTGATCATACACTGTGACCTTGACCTTTGACCTTTGACTAAAAGTAAAATACATGCATTTGGATGGTCGTCGCATTGACCAACTGAATTTGCCTGTATAATTTTATGACAATACATAAAACAGTCAAGGAGGAGTTTAGGGAAAATGACAAATACTCTTATCTTGACGTTGACCTCTGACCTTAACTATTTCAATATTTATGTGAAATTTGATATATTGATATATACTTCCACTCTTGGTAAAGTCTGAAATTATATTAAATAATCACATAATTAAGCATCTTGAGAATAATAAATTAATCAGTGATAGGCAATATGGTTTTAGACGATGTCGATCAACTGCAGACATTCTTTGCCTTCTTACGCATCAAATCAACCAAGCTGAGACCAACATGGTGAAACACATACAATAGCACTGGATAATTATATCAAAGGCATTTGATAGAGTCTGGCATCAATCCTTATTGTCGAAGATGTCACACTACGGCCTTGCATCATTAGTTCCACTAATTTCTTCTTATCTTCATAACAGAAAAATATGTGTAATGGTAGATGGCCTTTATTCTCAATTTCACTCAATAAATGCTGGTGTTCCCCAGGGATTAGTTTTGGCCCCAATTCTGTTCCTCATTCATATCAATGATCTCATATCTACCACTCATAATCCAATACATTCCTACGCAGATGACTCAACACTCCACAGTTCCTTCACATTTACCAATTCTTTCACTCAACCCGATCTTATGAATTCAAAAATAAACACTGCAATTTCTCTGAACCAGGACCTTTCTAGAATTAATGGATGGGGACAAATGAATCTAGTTTCCTTTAATGGACAGAAAACCAAGTACATTCAATTTTCTAACCGACAGAATCTCACTGACTCCCATATATTTTTTAATGATGTAAATATTCCCACTTCCCCTAGTATTGACATTCTCGGTGTAACATTAACTACTAACTTGAGCTGGACACATTATGTTAGAAGCATTGCTAAGAATGCCTCTAAAAACCTGGGACTCCTGTACAGAGTTCGAGAATTCTTCACTGACGAGCAGTTGGCCGTAATATATAAAAGTCATGTGCGTTCTCAGATGGATTACTGTTCACCTCTGTGGGGTGGAAGTGGAGTGGTTGCATTGAGGCAGTTGGACAAAATTCAAAATAAAGCTATTAGATTAATCAATAACCCTGCAATCACACAGGACCTTCCTACATTATCCATACGAAGAAACGTTGTATCCCTTGCATTATTCTACAGATATTTTCATAGCAATTGTTCCGAGGAACTTGCTTCAATTGTGCCGCCTCTCCACATCTTTCCCATAGAACTAGGGCAGCTGAGAGTGCCCATGAATTTACACTTTCTCCTCCACAATGCAGAACTTCTGCTTATCAGAATTCATTGATCCCCAGAGCTAATACTCTCTTGGAATTCTCTTCCCTCGAATTGCTTTCCACAAACTTACAATCTTCAAATGTTTAAATCCAGTTGTTACAAACATTTTATGAATGGAGGATGCCTTTAGGCACATGGAGCTTTTTGTTTTATCTGTGTTTTTCCTTCCTCTGTTCATTGTCTCAAAAAAAAAAAAAAAAAAAAAATATATATGTATATATATATATATATATATATATTATATATTAGGCCATATTTAAGTAAAAATCCATAGCACAGCCAGTTTTCTAATATTTGAGTAATCTGTTTTAATAAATAATAAAATTTGACCCTTGACCTTGACCTGTGACCTTTATGTAGTTCATTCTTGTTTGCAATGACATTGCCCATGCACATCAAATACGCATGCCT
Organism: Paralithodes platypus; assembly: GCA_032716605.1. Lineage (NCBI taxonomy): Eukaryota > Metazoa > Arthropoda > Malacostraca > Decapoda > Lithodidae > Paralithodes > Paralithodes platypus. The sequence continues at coordinate 14,339,484 of CM064511.1, read as the reverse complement.
TATTTCATTAAAACACATCAGTTAGTTTCATATATATTAAGAGAATAGTTGACCTTGTCCTTTGACCTTTATCTTGACTTTTGTATGTCTCAACATTTATTAATTTCCTTTTCACTTAAAGTGCAGCTATCTCACCAAATTTTGTGAAGTTTGCAGGAAAAGTGAAGAAAATAGCATATTGACCTTTTATTTGACTTTGACCTGTGACCTTGACCTTTCATATGGAATCGAAAGGTCAAGGTCCTAGGCATGACCTTGGCCTAGGTATTCCGAATATACATGGTAAGCCTAGTGAGAAGCTAACAGTTAGTATGAGAAATACTAGTAAAAATACTATTTTGACCTTTGACCTTGAACTTTGACCTTACCCTTTAGAATAATTATCTAAAATTTGTGAAATACTATGTCAATGTTACCAGTAACTTGTAAACTGAAAATGAAGACATTTGAATAAAAACTAAAAATAAATTGTATAAGTTGACCTTTCACCATGACCTGTGACCTTGACCTTTATGTAAGAGGAAAACATAGTTTTCATTGACATTGCCCAGGAAAATCAAATAAGCATGACTAATTTCATTAAAACCCATCAGTTATTTCATATGTATTTATAGAGTAGTTGACCTTGACCTTTGACCTTCATGATATGTGTCTCAATATTAATTAATTTCCTTTTCATTTAAAGTGCAACTATATTGCCAAATGTTGTGAAGGTTTGCATGAAAAGTAATGAAATTAGCATATTGGCCTCTTATTTGACCTTAACCTGTGAACTTGACCTTTCATATGGAATTGTTTAGTTTCTTGTATGACCTTGCCCTAAGTATTCCGAATATACATGGTAAGTTTAGTGAGAATCTAACAGTTAATATAAGAAATACTAGTAAAACAAATATTTTGACCTTTGACCTTACCCTTCAGAATATTTATCTAAAATTGGTCAATAGAATATCGAGGTTGCTAGTAATTTGGATAGTGAAAATGAAGAAATTTGAGTAAAAACGAAGACACATGAAATATTGACCTTATTTTTAACCTTGACCTTTGACCTTAACCTTTAAGTTAAATTGAATATTTCTTTCCGACTGACCTTCGCATTGACCAAATGAATATACCTGTGAAATGTTGTGAAAATCCATCGAACGGTCTAGGAGGAGTTTCCGGACGGACGACGGACGACGGACGACGACGACGACGGACGACGACGACGGACAAGCTGAATTGTGGTGCACAGTATACGGGCGGGACCTGTGTGAACGATACCACTCTGCTTCGCAGAGTTGATAAATAAATGTCGTATACAAGCTACGTTAGTTATCTATGGCAGCAGGTTTGGCAAGGTGTAACCTGATATACTTTATATATTTTATAACAACCACATACATTTATTCCAAGATTTTCGTTATCCCTGGCTTGACCTTCCAACCAGTCTAGTTAGTCGGTAAAACAATAGGTGAATTAACATGACGTTATAGATATTGACATACATCTGTGTACATGAATGCAATATATACGTGTATGTGCATTCATATGTGTACATTATACAGTATAATTGTAAAGTATATGTAGATAGGTAAGTAGTTGCCTGAATGTATGCAAAACATAGCATGTTATTCTAAATGCATTTCTAATTCTTGCTAATCCAGAGTAATACATCGTGGTTTGTGAATAGTTAGTTTCTGCACCTGACTAATTAGGTTTGTGACACACAAGCAAACATGATTATCACATAATTTCTCTTAGTTCCAGGATATGTATTTCCACCAACCTAGAGGTTATAGGCACCAGCTGTTCAGGGGAGTACTGTCTCAATTTAAGGATTCCTGGACGTCCCTTTTCACCACCTGACCTCCTTCCTTTGTTGATTTGTTTGTGTTTTTTTGTGCCTCAGTTACAAAAAGAAATATATATTTAGCTTGATCTATATAAAATCACATGCACTCCACACCAAATTATAACTTAACTAATTGCATACCCATATATTTATCTACCTATATATATATATATATATATATATATATATATATATATACTGTATACAAATCTATCAAAGCCCCTCAAGACTCGACAATTCTTGTAATCTGTATTGATTGTATTTCAGAGATATTTTGCTCACTTATATAAATAACTTCACTATCTTTTGTCATTACTATTATTCACTTATCCTATGACCTCTCAGCCCTCAGCATCTATTCATCTTGATTTTAACTAGTTCCAATATTCAGTGTTCACTTTAACTCGTATTGTACAATTTGATCTCTATATCTTATACCATATACTGTTCAGCCTTCATCAAATTATACTTTGAGCTTTCAGCAACCTCTTTGTAATTATTGAGCTACCACCTATACCATTCTATATCCAGACTCAACCTTTATTTGTGACCTTTGTAAACCTTACTTTATATTAGTGTATTATATTATACGTTGATAATCTTTTAAACCTTGGACAGTGTATTGTTGTGTAGTAATATTGTCCCAGTTAAAATACCAATCGCCTATTGTACTAACGTGACCACAAAGTGTAAGGCAGTATTGTAATTCTCAAGCTGAATAAAGGGTTGTGATCACGGTATTTGGTTGATTATTTTATGTTGTGTATATTTCAGGCTACAAGCTACAAAACAAGGTTCTTGCGTGCCCGTATCCCCGACTAGCAGGACTGGCCGGAATAATGTGCAAAGGCCGGTGCCTGAGAGTTATATAGGAGTTTCTCAAGAGAACCCTGCCAGGCTCTCAAAAGGCTCAGACTGCAAATTCTATAATGATGTAATCAACAATTATGTCCATAGATATTTGGCTAAATATAATTAAATCAATCAATCAATCAAACTGAGTTTCAACGTTATGCATATGCAAAAGCAACGTGTAAGCTAACACAAGCAAATAGTTGAGGGACCACGCTACAATTGTCCTTAACAAGTTTTCCCCCGAGTTGCCGCCCGGTACATTTGTTTTGGGAGTGTAACTGAAAGGGCCTTTTAAAAGACGATATCGCGAGCTCTTCGCCCTCCCTGTCCTCAACAATTCTAATCTTTGTGCCATTATGTCTGTAGCTGACACATATTATATTAATTGCATATGTTACTTTTCTTTATTTAAAGTCACCGATATTCACAAATAATACATTTTAATAGTAAAAAGCAAGAAGGTATTTTATTCCTATTTGTTGTGATAGTGAATCAGCCTTATAATTATGTTTGTTGTCATTATCTGTTGAATATGGACATTTCCATGACTAACATACTATAGCAGCACTTAGGGTAGCCATCAGTTATATAGTAAAGCCATGTATAATAACAACAAATAGTGATATACTGTTGAGTATTGTTGATTTCGACAGTCGTACCTCTGGCGCTAGTTAAGAAGCGTCCGCCAGAGGTTTCAAGTGAAATATTGGTAGGGAGAATTCTTCTCCATAAAGATAGTAGATCATCTTTTACAGATTCCACGGAACTCGAACTCGCTAAGCCTGAGCGATAAGCACATGGCTTCTTAAACCACGCAGGGTGTGTGTGTTGTGTGTAAGTGTGTTCGTTCTTGATCTTCCATCAATTGTGATGGCTCTGTTCCAGCTATCAATTATTGATTTACGATGTTTGAAAGGTGTGAAGAATGTCATCCTACATGATCACTGTAATATACCTATAAGAATGTAATTAACAAGTATGTACATTTACCCACATAAGGTCTATTTCTCTACAATTGATGTTATACATACACATATTGTGAAAAAAAAAAAAAAAAAAAAAAAAAAAATATATATATATATATATAATGCACATGATTGAATTACGAATGTAGTTTCTTATACGGAACGGAACGGAAGTATATAGTAAAGGTGAGGCAAGTAATCAATTTACCCTTTACCCATCATTTACCCATTTTTTACCCTGTTTGACCTGCCGGCTAATACACACACGATAGTTCTAAACTTGATTCCTGTCCACTGAATGATTAAGGGTCTCGCGCTTCCGATCAACTGAAGGGGTTGTGTTACGATCCAGGTTCTCAAAGACACAGGGCTCTTCAACATTGGACTAGATAATGGCAAAAAGCAACAACGGTAACACTAGATCCAACCCCTGCCTTAAACACTGGAAAACAAAACACCATTACCGCCCTGAGTCGTGCCTGGACAACGAGGTATCCTATGACTCGGTAACTGGTGCACACACACTAGGCTGACGCTCAATGAAACAGCCTATTCTCAAACAGTAAAAGATTACTCGATTATGTTACACAAAGAAAAGATAGTTAACGTGATTAATTAACGTTACGGTAGATACTCAAATAACTGGCACTCCTGTATTAAAGAAAGTGCAATGCTAGTCCTGCAACATCAACTGGAAACTTCTGAAATAAGTCTGATGCTGGGAAGATGTTCGTAAAGAATCTTGAACAATTATAATGCAGAATACGGGTCACAATAAATGCTAGGACATATAGTAATAATAGGCAGGCGAATAATAAAGACTGCGCAAAGGTAGTAATGCTCGACAACTAAAGAAATGCGTCGTGACACAACGCAACAGCCTACTCGGGTTGTGCAACTCAACAACAACCTCGGCTCAAAAGTGCAGTGAATAATAATGCTGCATACATATAATAATGGGGCTTATCTCTAACCAGTGTCTGCTCAGTTAATAAAGTCTAGCTGGGGTATCAAGGCAGGGCAACAATGGGCGAGCATGCGGCTCGTAGCCTAACGTTGTCGAAGGGTGGTATAATGAAGATTACGTTATATGACGGGGATGCTCTCTTGATAAATCTAGGTCTCTAGTACCTAGCTCTATCCTGGCGATCCCTCAGAAGTCAACACAAAGAGGCAGCACTATGTTGTGAGGGATAGGCTATGGCCCTTTCACACCACAGCGCTGTGCTCGCAAAGTAAACCAACCCGAAGACAACTTAGGCTCCCACAGTACCTGTCGATGTCGTGCAGAGCTTAGCTAACACTGCACACATCGGAGACAACGACACAGTAACCTTACCCCCCAGTCTAGCTTTAGATAACCAAGCAGAATCACTCAACACCTTGCAAGGGAGACATATACCGGTCTACAACCTTCCCGAGAGAGGACACATACGGAAAAGTCCGTCTCTCTAAACCTCAATAAAGCACAATACCTCCTTAACCTAATACATGGAAATATCTGAGAGCTTCGCGTACAATACGACTGGTCGACGGTGAACGTCTATGCTGAAACCAGAAGGGATGTTGAGATTAATAAAGATTAGAAAATGAGAAAGGAGAAGTCGAGAGAGAGAGATAGTATGCAAAGTCGTGAGTATGGGGGACAGAATTGCAAAGGATGTAGGTGATACGCGTGTCAGGCAAGCTCTGAGCTGGTAAAAAACACGAGGCCGCGACTGGAAGGGACTAGTTGACCACCCGGCCGCCAACGCCGTCAGCACCCAAGCGAGCCGCGTCATAGCTCACCTCGCTGCCGGGTGTACTCCCTCACACTCTCTCTCTCGCCTCCCACACAAGCAATATTTATATTATAGCGAATATAAAATATAAGGCACGGTCACAGACCAAAACAAAGACCATTTCTAGACTGTCTGTGGCAACAAGACACTAATGAAATCAAGCAGATCATTCTAGGACAACTGTAGCCTATCCCCCCATCCTGGCGAGCGCTAGCGAGCTGCAATGCCCCACGCAACCATTCTGCTAACGCCGGGAGGCGTCACCCCCCCCCCAAGATATGGGACACTCGACCATGAGCCCATATCTGAACAGGCAGAATGTCGCTAGAATCTGCCACTCCTAACCACTCTGCCACTCATGGAATGCAAGCTCAGTCTCCTCAAAAAAAATACAACAACATTTTTATATAAACAAATCTTATCACCCTTCCCAAATATAATACATTAATTCATAACATTGTGCTCCCAGAGCGAGCTTTAACCTGTTGAGCCCCGGCTAGTTATAATATTTTGTTCACCCCAGTCCCAAGCCATTTTCACTTCTTTTTTGTGTTTGCTAAAATGGAAGACAAGGATGAGAAATGAAAAAAAATAAAAATAAAAATCACCTCGGATATATATATATTTTTTTTTGGGGGGGAGCCTCAAAAAAATTTGTTGAGCCAAAATGGAAGAGCATGGTGAGAAATGAAGAAAAAAATAAAAAAAAACTCACCTCGGTCATTTGGGGGTCGGGGGGGGGGGTCGAAAGTTCGTCTCCCCCGCATGACCACCCGCCCGGGAGCACTAGGGTGAAAACTGAGTATGGCATTGTACGGCATACATCCTAAGGAGTGTCTCACATAAATCTCAAGCCTCTAGCTCCCATACGACCGGAGTATTGAAGGTTCAAAGTGGCGGTGAACTAAGGGTGTAAGTATCCCCACTAAGCCCACCCCCACCAGCCGCGCGGCTGTCTTGGCCCGCTCACACCTACCGGCCCGGCTCCCACACACACTACGGTACCTCCCCCTCCTATTCTCCCGCCATTTCCTACCTTACGAGCCACGTAACTGATTTTAATATGTCGGACGCACGTGATGCGTCTCTGGGAGTTGGTGATCAAACACTGCCGACGCATCATGTGCGACGCTGGGTCTCACTGGGTTAAGAAGCACAGCCTACTGAGGGAAAATCATCTGCACTCAGTACTCAGCTACAATATTATCTTAAAATTAATTATTAAAAAGAAAGTTTTTATTTATTTTTTCATATTTTATTTTAATGTTGTTTTTGGCGGCTACTATAGATGTAGCCTAATTTTCTTCTAATCAAAGCCAACAACTCCTGCCCTGCGACCCTACGCTGATGCTACACACGCGAGCCAACAAGCACCAGCGCAAAAATACACCGTGAGCCAAGACAGGAGGCTATACCAACATACTGTGGTAGCCTACCCCGGATCCTCCACCCGCGACAGACAGTCCGCAATCACATTCTCACAACCGGCAATATGGCGAATGTCTAAGTTGTACTCTTGCAACATGAGCGACCATCTGGTCAGCCTCATATTCCGGTTGTGGAATTGATTGAGGAATTTAAGCGTGTGGTGGTCGGTATACACTACCACGACTGGCCCATATGCAGGACCATAGACCTCAAAGTGTCTGAGCGCCAACACGATTGCCAGCAGTTCCTTTTCAACAACCGAATAGTTTTTCTGTGCTGAATTAAATTTCTTTGAAAAGAAACTGACTGGATGCTCAAGACCTTCCTCGTCTGTCTGCAAAAGTACGGCACCAGCCCCTACTCCGCTGGCATCAGTCGCCAACTGAAATGGTCGTTCAAAGTCCGGGGCCCTGAGGATAGGGTGAGTGCATAAAAGGTGTTTAACTACTCGAAACGCCTGCTCACACTCAGGTGCCCAGCGGAACTTTTTATCTTTGGCTAGTAGATCTGTCAAAGGAGCTAACACTGTAGAATAGCCTCTTATAAAGCGGCGGTAATACCCAATCATACCTAAAAATCTCATGATCTGCCGCTTGGTGGTCGGCCTGGGGAACAAGTCGATAGCCTGTATCTTCTGTTGGGGCGGGCTCACCTGCCCTAACCCAACCACAAACCCCAGATACTGCACCGTGGCTTGCACAAAGTCACACTTGCCCAGATTAACCACCAAGCCTGCTTTACTAAGTTGACTAAATAAGGCTTCTATGTGCTCACAGTGACTTTGGAAATCGTTGTCATAAATGATCACGTCATCAAGGTAGACAGTACTGTTTGGGATGTCTGCTATGATGTCGTTCATTAAGCTCTGGAAAGTGGCCGGTGCATTTTTCAGACCATATGGCATCACGTTGCAACGGTAAGTACTGCCATCCACCACAAACCCGCACACCTCTTTAGCCCGCTCAGACAGTGGTACTTGCCAGTAGCCTTTGACGAAGTCTACCTTGGTCAAGTAAATGCTTTCCCGATCTTATCCACACTGTCATCCACCCGGGGAAGAGGATATGCATTGGTGGGGGTCAACCCGTTCAACCGCCTAAAGTCAATGCAGAACCGAACTTTTCCATCAGGTTTGGGCTGCAGAGTGACAGGAGAAGTCCACCGTACTGCCCCCTTCTCGATCAAGCCTCTCGCCAGCATATACTCCAGCTCATCCCTGAGCGCTGGGAGTTTAATGGGTGGCACCCGATAAGGTATCGACTTGAAGGGGGGGTGCTCTCCTACATCGACATCATGCACCGCTTGAGTAGTGAGGCCTGGGTGCTCAGCAAATACAGTGGGGTATGAATCGAACAGGCGCTGCACTGCCACCTGCTGTTCCTCCGGCAGGTGCGCCAGAGCATCATGCGCACATTGGCTCGAATTCCCCGCTCACTGATCAGCCGAGACATGACAATCCCAGTTATCATCCACCTGATCATTACTGCCCCCCTCTCCTTCTCCACCATGACCGCAGCAGGTCAACACAGGGACAGCTAGTGACTCAGGTGGGCGCCTCACATACTCCTTCAACAAATTAATGTGACATAGTTGGTTACGCTTCTTCCGGTCTGGAGTAGCAACGAGGTAATCTAGATCGGAGATCTTTGACACCACCCGATAAGGCCCAGCGTACTTGGCAGCCAGAGGATGACCTGACAAAGGCAACAGGACCAACACCTCTTGACCTACCTGAAACTCCCAGAGTTTCGCCTTAGTATCGTACCTGTCCTTCATACGGGCCTGCGAACTCACCAAATTACGCCCGGCCAGCTCCAGACTTCTAAGTATTCTCTCTCTGCTCTCGAGGACGTATCTCAACATAGAACATGGCTTAGCGGTACCCTCCCAAATCTCCTTCACCATGTGGAGAGGGCCCCTCACCTGATGCCCGAAAACAAGCTCATTCGGACTGAAACCGAGACTCTCTCCAGGTACTTCTCTTGCCGCGAACAAAACATACGGCAGACCAAGGTCCCAATCCTTTCCGTTCTCTGCGCAGTAACATCGAAGCATGCTTTTCAGCGTGGCGTGCCACCTCTCCAACACCCATTGACTCTCCGGGTGATACGCAGAAGAGACGACAGTGCTGATGCCATGCTGAATCATAGTTTGTTTGAACAGATTAGATGTAAAATTAGAACCTTGGCCCGATTGCACCTCTTGCGGGTAACCATACCGTGAGCAATACAAGAGCAGGTTCCGGACAAAGGTTTTCGCCGTGCCATTTCTCATTGGATATGCATCAGGATAACGAGTGGCCACATCCATGATAGTTAATAGAAATTGATTACCGGCACTAGTTGGGGGTAGGGGTCCGACCATATCAATGATGACCTTACTGAAGGGCGGTCCACTGACAGGAAAGGGGTGCAACGGGGCTCTCGGAATTGTTTGGTTAGGTTTTCCAACCCTCTGGCACGTATGATACCTTGCTATCCAGGTTACCACCTGCCCCTTCAACCCCGGCCACCAAAACAATTTTTCTAAAGCCGCCACCGTTTTTCTCACCCCTAGATGTCCTGCCAGTGGTATGTCATGCGCCAACCTCAGTAGGCTATCCCTGCACTCCCGTGGCACCACCAACTGGTCCACTACTCCGGACCCCTCTTGCCAACTACGTTTAGGGTCTTGAAAACGCCTATAGAGGATGCCTTCTAAATAAAAAAAATCTCCTGGCTGTGCATCGCCGTCCTCGTCGAGCTCTACAGCTCCATTAGCACACGTTTGGAGCTCAGGGTCCTCTAGTTGCAACCGACGTATATCTGAGGGTGCCAAGCGATCTAACTGCTCCCGGAGCAATGCATGACCTTCCCCGATACTGGGCTGCTCCCTCTGTCTCTCTCGATGTACATAACGTTGCTGTCGTCGAGACTCGTCATGCCCAGCCTCGTCACTCTCGATGACAGGCCCAGGGGCTACTCCAGAATTAAGTAATGGTGCTAATACTGAATCACCCAGGAGAGCCACCGAGTCAAAACTCTTAAAACCAACTCCAGCTTTAGCCTCCTCCTGTTGATCGTTCCTCCGCTGGTCTGAAGACGGAGGACTAGGCTGTGACACTTTAGCTGCCCGAGCTCGGGTGACAACACACGCCATGGGTTGTGTCTGGCACCGCTCGACCCACTCTTGCTCTTCCCTACTCACGTCGGCCGGCCTCTCGGCAACGACTAAGGGTAGAACCTCAGAAGCGGGCATTGCAAAGTCATTGCCGAGAAGAAGGTCGACGCCCTCCACTGGCAGTTTCTCCACAATCCCGACATCCAATTCACGTGCCATACCATCCACCTCCAACTCCAACCGCACCAGCGGGTATGACCGAGTTGCATTAATACCCTGCACCACTACCACCCGAGCCGCGTTTATAGGGTAGCCAGTCAAGTTTTTCATCAGAGTCTGGGAAGCACCTGTATCACGCAAGACCTCTACTCCATACTTGCGCCCCGCCCACATCACGCAACCCCGCCCTCTATGGTCGCAAAAACATCCTGAGCAGGGTTCGAGCCTCCCAGGTGCTTCTGCATTGGCTGTGCCTCAGCCTCTGACGAACTGCCCCGGACAAACTCAGACGACTTCGGAGACACAACAATGGTGCAGGCCAAAGACACAGCTGCTGTAGGTGGTTTGCTAGGACAGACTCTTGCAAAGTGCCCCTTTTTATGACAATGATAACACTCCAACTCTCCTTTGGGCTTCCCTTGGTACTGGGAAGGGCCCGGCAACTTCTTAAACGGGACGGTGCTAGTCTTGTGGTCAGTCTTGGTATCATGGCTCTTGTACTTGTTTGCATAAGGTATATCACTAACTCGGGGGGGTGGGGTGTCACGCCCCTTGTTACCTGCCTCACTATGCTGGGCAGACCCGCACCCACGAATTAGTGATAGCCGGAGGTCAGCCATCTCAGCTGCCTCCTGTAGAGTTTTTGGTTGCTTTTCTTTCAGGTTTAACGTCAGGTCGCCGCCCGTGCATTTGAAAAACTGCTCTTAAAGCACCAACTGTTTAATGTCGTCAAACGTAGTAGCTTTCTCCGACCTCAGCCAATTCCCAAAAGCATCGGACAGCTCCCGGGCATGTTCCAAAAAGGTGCTCTCCCGACCCTTGGTAACATCCCGGAACTTCAACCTGTACGTCTCTGGTTGTAGTTCGTATGCTCTCAGGACAGCCTCCTTGAATTCCTCATAGATAATACAAGACTCTATAGGCAATACATCATAAGCCTTGAGTCCCTTGCCCACAAGTCTAGAGGAAACAAGGGCTGCCCACTTCTCCCCAGGCCACTGGTGTTCCTGGCACTTCTTCTCGAATCTCATGAAAAATTCGGTGACACCCGACTCATCAAATACAGGGACTAGCTTCAACAGGTTCGACAAAGACTGATCATGCCCACGATTCGCACCACCGAGACGTTGCCCTGTCGTTTCCACCAGAGTCTTCTCAAGATCGATATCTGCACGGTACCTGGTAGACTCAGCCTCCGACTCGGATTTTATTCTCGCGAGTTCGAGATCAGTCTGTTGTTTAGCCTTAGCGAGTTCGAGATCCGTCTGTTGTTTAACCTTAGCGAGACGTTCCTCACGCTCAGCCTGCATCTTAGCCATCTCAAGCTGGAAGAGCATTTCTGTAGTGAAACTTTGAGGAGGAGAAACTATTGGAGGTCCACCCAGCGATCCTAAACCACGCTGCCAGCGGCTATCGGCCTGCGGGAACTTACTAAACTCCGGCATCCTAGAGGTCCCGATGGGAGTAGAGTGGAGGGGTGGCTCGAGCAGAAGTCCTCGAGCACCCTCTCCACCCTGGACCTCACTAGCCGCCCCCAGTACGCAAGCCCTCAAATCGTTCTTCTTGATGCCATGAGCCACCTTAAGCCCCATGAGGGGAGCCAAACACTGTAGACCATACTTGCTAATTCCCTCTAGTCGATCAGCTGTTATAGGCACCTCCAAAAACTTCTTTGCGGCCTCCTCACTAGTTACTAACCCCCCTGGCATCTGCCCATCGGAGCCTGCATCATTCCCTGAACCCTCAGTATGATCTGATTCGTCTCCCATGGTGTCCACCAAAAATTCTCACGTTTATAAAAAAAAAGAAGAAGCACCCAAGCTCCTATGTAGCACTTTTCACTTGCCAAAAATGTCTGAAGACTCTCAAGTGCCATACTACTTTGCCAAAAAAATTCCAACGTGTCCACTATATTCCTCAATAAAACAAATGACCACAACAATCCTGCAATTATCTCTTAGTTCACAAGATCCTGAGCTATGTCGCCATTTGTTACGATCCAGGTTCTCAAAGACACAGGGCTCTTCAACATTGGACTAGATAATGGCAAAAAGCAACAACGGTAACACTAGATCCTACCCCTGCCTTAAACACTGGAAAACAAAACACCATTACCGCCCTGAGTCGTGCCTGGACAATGAGGTATCCTATGACTCAGTAACTGGTGCACACACACTAGGCTGACGCTCAATGAAACAGCCTATTCTCAAACAGTAAAAGATTACTCGATTATGTTACACAAAGAAAAGATAGTTAACGTGATTAATTAACGTTACGGTAGATACTCAAATAACTGGCACTCCTGTATTCAAGAAAGTGCAATGCTAGTCCTGCAACATCAACTGGAAACTTCTGAAATAAGTCTGATGCTGGGAAGATGTTCGTAAAGAATCTTGAACAATTATAATGCAGAATACGGGTCACAATAAATGCTAGGACATATAGTAATAATAGGCAGGCGAATAATGAAGACTGCCCTAAGGTAGTAATGCTCGACAACTAAAGAAATGCTTTGTGACACAACGCAACAGCCTACTCGGGTTGTGCAACTCAACAACAACCTCAGCTCAAAAGTGCAGTGAATAATAATGCTGCATACATATAATAATGGGGCTTATCTCTAACCAGTGTCTGCTCAGTTAATAAAGTCTAGCTGGGGTATCAAGGCAGGGCAACAATGGGCGAGCATGCGGCTCGTAGCCTAACGTTATCCAAGGGTGGTATAATGAAGATTACGTTATATGACGGGGATGCTCTCTTGATAAATCTAGGTCCCTAGTACCTAGCTCTATCCTGGCGATCCCTCAGAATTCAACACAAAGAGGCAGCACTATGTTGTGAGGGATAGGCTATGGCCCTCTCACACCACAGTCCTGTGCTCGCAAAGTAAACCAACCCAAAGACAACTTAGGCTCCCACAGTACCTGTCGATGTCGTGCAGAGCTTAGCTAACACTGCACACATCGGAGACAACGACACAGTAACCTTACCCCCCAGTCTAGCTTTAGATAACCAAGCAGAATCACTCAACACCTTGCAAGGGAGACATATACCAGTCTACAACCTTCCCGAGAGAGGACACATACGGAAAAGTCCGTCTCTCTAAACCTCAATAAAGCACAATACCTCCTTAACCTAATTCATGGAAATATCTGAGAGCTTCGCGTACAATATGACTGGTCGACGGTGAACGTTTATGCTGAAACCAGAAGGGGTGTTGAGGTTAATAAAGATTAGAGAATGAGAAAGGAGAAGTCGAGAGAGAGAGATAGTATGCAAAGTCGCGAGTATGGGGGACAGAATTGCAAAGGATGTAGGTGATACGCGTGTCAGGCAAGCTCTGAGCTGGTAAAAAACACGAGGCCGCGACGGGAAGGGACTAGTTGGCCACCCGGCCGCCAACGCCGTCAGCGCCCAAGCGAGCCGCGTCATAGCTCACCTCGCTGCCGGGTGTACTCCCTCACACTCTCTCGCTCGCCTCCCACACAAGCAACATTTATATTATAGCGAATATAAAATATAAGGCGCGGTCACAGACCAAAACAAAGACCATTTCTAGACTGTCTGTGGCAACACGACACTGATGAAATAAAGCAGATCATTCTAGGACAACTGTAGCCTATCCCCCCATCCTGGCGAGCGCTAGCGAGCTGCAATGCCCCACGCAACCATTCTGCTAACTCCGGGAGGCGTCACAGTTGACCTCTCACTCCAGTCAGATTTACGTTAGTGTTGCTTAACACTTACGGTGCGGGCATGTTTCCGCCTATTTCCGCCATATTAAGGCTCATTCAGGCACTCTTGATTGATTATGCATGTGTCTGCATGAAATGAAATGTATTCAGGTGAAAACTAGAAGAAAATAACTTCAAAATGATGCCAGAATGAGCTTTGTAGCTTGCAGGGTTCACACGCATCGCTACCATAGACATTCGCTAAAATTAGTAATTCTCGCTAATGTCGTGGTATTTTTGCCTTTGGCAGCATTGTATATCTAGCGAGACTGACTTAGACCCTTTAGCATACCGGGCGGCTGCCAGGGAGGAGGACGGATGGCCTGCCGTGCTCTCATTCGCACTCGATTTTACAGGCTTTAAGAGGCTTTAAAAGCCTGTAGATTGCTGTAAATTGCCATGCCGTTCCGGAACGTCTCCCACAGGGAAAGGGTTAAAGAGCCCACATCAGTTTTGTACTTAACCCGTGGAGCCCCGGCTAGTTTTGTAATGTTTGTTCACCAGAACCCGGCCGGTTTTAAAAAAATTGTTTTATTCCAGAAACAATAGCGAATGGGTTAGGAATAAGGAAAAACCACGAAAAAACGCTCAAAAAGCTTAAAAAATGGTGCTACAGAGGCCCCGAAAACGTATTTTACAAGAGTAAATAATTGAAGGCAATTACCCCAAAAAACCAGGTTATTGCGCGCTCACGCGCACGCACGTGGACTTTGAGAGTTTTCAACCATCGGCACGGTTGCGTGGGATACGTACACAGTTCCCATACAAATCTGAGCCCTCTTGAGTGGCTACACCTGAGGTTACGGTCGGCGCAATTAGGGTGATGCGTCAGGCGCGTCTCTGGGGCTGTGCGTTACATACATCGCCGACACGTCAGACGCGTCGCTGGGGCTGTACGGGTTAAACAAAAGAAACTACACTCGTAATTCATTCATACTAATTTTTACTGTACATGGATATATGCCAAATCAAACTGATTTCCGAAATAATACATATGCAGATGCATTGATGAAGCGATGTGTAGGCTAAGACAAGATAATAGTTGAGGGACCACGCTGCAATCCTCCTCCATCGGTATTGTAAACAAAAACCCCTAAGCTTGAGCGGTGGTAAGCGCTTGGCGCCTTAAACCACTGTGTGTGAGTGTGTGTGTGAGTGTGTGTGTGTCAGAGAGAGAGAGAGAGAGAGAGTTTCATCAGGACAGAGAAGTCCTGGATGATTGTGAGATTATATAAATTCTAAGAGAAAAATAATCTCGTTGACCACGTTGTACCACGTTCACCAGCACCAAAGGCAAGGGTTACTACTCTAGTAACTTCCCTCAAGTTTGGTATTTAAATAGAACAACCTTTGTGCAATGCTCTCCATTTTCGAATTTTACAGTGGAGAGTATTGGAAGAGGAAAATCCGCCTTTTTTCATAGAAACAAATAATGACATAATTATCTCACCTAAACTGGATAATCTACCCTAGAAAACCATTCGTAATAGTTTCAGTATAGAATATAAAAACGTCAATCTCGAATATGTTACATATAATTTTATGTTATCACCTGGATTACTTAACCCTTTATTGGCGGCGCGCAACTTATGTCGTGTGAAAGAAATTTGGACTAAGTGGCGGTTCACAACTTATGTCGTGTGCCATTTTCACCACGTAATGTTGCTGAGAGAGAGAGATAAGTGGTGGGAGAAGAGTAGCAAACGTATGACTGCTCCAGACCACCGCGGCGGACCTACTGACATGAATCCCACCCACGCCCACCCTCACGCACTCGCTACACAGGGAATTATGTAGGGAAACTACCTAATTACATGGTTTTTGCACTCGTGTTGCGCGATCGTTGCAAGGAAACTAGCGATTAGTACAAGGATGGTTGGGGTGTCATTGGAAAGCTCTGTTTATGCCATTTCAGGGATAGATACTTGTTATACGCTCTGGGTCTTATTTAGGCATGAAAACGATCACGTAAACAACCCTATTTAGGGTAAAAACACCCCGCTGGGCGGTACATATAAATTACCGCCTAGGCCGCTCGTAAGGTGTTAAATCAAATAAGATGACACAGAATGTCATGGAGGTTCAGACTTTCCGTATGGTTTCGTATGGTCTCAATAGAACATGGCAATAAGAGAGCTCTACCAGTGACAACTGACTCTCTTATAGTACAATGACGCAGTTTTTATTATATAATGGCTAACACTAGACGATTTGACTTTGATTCGGATTGATCTCGGAGAATGAAAAAGGCGACAACTAACTATTTGATTTAATTACTTTATTCCCACTAAAGTAATTTATGATGAATAAGAATGTCTAAGGATAGTCTCAATAACATGAAAACAGACGTTATCAAACACTTAAAGGATTAATAATTGGCAACTAAACCAGTACCAACGTAATGTTACCTAACCTAACATAATATAACCTAATATAACCAAACATCACTGATTGTGTTAGCAATGGCTGAGATGTACAGTTTGCCGCACATATTCCACATCCCAACCACCCCAGCAAATTGTAACTTGGCTGCGCCGCACCCACCTCTCCAACCCCTCTCCCTC
Source organism: Paralithodes platypus (assembly GCA_032716605.1). Lineage (NCBI taxonomy): Eukaryota > Metazoa > Arthropoda > Malacostraca > Decapoda > Lithodidae > Paralithodes > Paralithodes platypus. Next base: position 14,323,005 of record CM064511.1, on the reverse strand, counting down.
ATTCCACCTCCTACCAATAGTGGAAGTTAGGAGGTGGAGCTAGGGAGGGGGGTTGGGGAAGTGGGTGTAGCGCTGCCAAATCACGACCCCAACGGAATAGAATATGTGCGGCAAACTGTACATATTGATATGTTTCATTGGTGTAATTGTCCGGTTACACAATATTTCCGCTACTTACTGAATCATTGTACACGCAGCTCACCAGGATAACATTTACCTGAAAAATACGTAAAGAATTAGTAACTAGATTAATAATTTGAATAAATGAATAAAACATGTTACTTTTAACAAACTAACTGGACACAAAATGTATAGGTCATGATAAATAGATAAAACAATTATAAGTGTCACTTCACCATCTTACATTTTATTAAAATTTATGGTAAGTTTACTTAAAAGAAATCTTTTGAATAAATATCTAATTAGATATAGACAAAGGGTAGGTAACATTGACTGAAACCTACTAAATCCGTATTAGAAGTTTTTCAACTGTGCTCGCTATGACTAACGCATAAAAGCAAAGGTAAGCAAAGGCTCGCGCTTTCTCGGATAATTATTTATTCATACGCTGGTACATAATTCATGTCTCTCTCTTTTTTTTTTTTTTTTTTTTTTTTTTTTTTTTTTTTTTTTGTAAATATCTTTAATATCTTTTAAAACTGACCAGTAAAGAAGTTTAGAATAATATTTTAAATTCACAGGGAAGGGAAACTTAAGTAACTTTCATAGATACATCTATTGAAAGAATTAATTAGAATTATTATTATTATTATTATTATTATTATTATTATTATTATTACCATTATTATTATAGTGACCAACGTATGGACTAATCAGCGGCGAGGATTTCAGGCAAACGGAGATACGATATCTTTTAGAGTTAGAGGCGATGTTGCAAGGCGAGGGAATATAAATCCACCAGCAAATCAGAATGATCTAATTGCCGTGAGGGGAACCAAGTGATACAAGCCGACTCAAGCTGATCTACACAACGTCTACGTGTGTGCTAATTGGTCGGTCATGAATTTTGTTATCCTACACGGCTCCCAACCACATCTGCATATAGACCCCTGTCACAAAAATCATCAAGAACATATCAATAAACAACTGTCGGGATATCATTTTGGCGAGAAAAACGCCAAGATAAGTAAAGGAAAGAATCAGAGAAGCCGCACGAAAGGAAAAAGTACCTGCTGCCCATCTCAGCCAATCGACGCTCTCCTTGGCGTGACACCCGAGTATAAAAAGTGCGGGACAGGAAGGACTGCTTTAATTGTACCAACTGCACTAGCTAGGTCAAAGCTTAGCCAAATGCATTTGCAATGTTGCTCCCCTGGCCGCATCCCGTTTCAAAGAATAGATGGCAGCCGACGAGTAAATGGATTGGCGGATAGAGAGCAGCATTACCAATCATCCCAGTAAAGAATACATATACCATCTTTTACCCAGATATTCCTACAGTATCCAGTAGCTTAGGCACACATTGTCCGCTTGCAACATGTATCCCATAAGCTGTAGGGGTTGACAGGAAGTATGACAGAAGGAGAGCGGAGCAAATACTGGTGGCCAAACGCAATCAGCTAAGGAGAACAAGAGGAAGAAACTGCTGTTTTCTATTGAGGCAGACTCCTAGACTGGAGTACAATTTTGTTTATGGGAGCGCTTGGCCGAGCAGATGTCTTGAAGAAAAGAACAATGACCTAGGCAAACTAAAGGTTGATGTTACCTATATTTGGTATAACAAACACAAAAAGTAATAAACTATACTTATTTGATGCAATAAAAGACCATTGGGTTGAGATATCAGTTATTACTTATCAGTAAAGTGATAAGTCTTACTATTAGCTAGATACACGTTACCTACCAATTGAGGGAATAAATGAAGTTCTTATGAGGTCACGGCAGTCTAGCTGTAAGGCCAATCACTTGTATTAAAGGAATAAATTAGATTAATTTGAGGACAAGTCAATGTAGCCACAAGGCCCATCAGTTGTATGAAAGACAGGATAAAGTAGGACTTGCTGATAAATGTTGTTAACAAGGGGGCTGCGAGTTTCCTTCCAGAATGTTCCTCTGGTGGGCTGCGACCTTCCTTCCCATAACTGGGATTTCAAACTCCTACCAAAACTGTGGGCATAGGCCCATGTGCCTACAAATTGGTTCAGTAATCAGCCTACTGTACATGTCAATTTTTTATACGAAGCATCATAATACACTTACACCTGACACACCTTTATGGCATGGCTCTAGGACCGTCCCTCAACCCCAGGTATATTCCACGTATCCCATATAGTAGATACATATAGTGAGTGAGTGAGTGAGTAAGACAGAACCTGCAAAGAGCATAGCCTTTCAAACACCGATCAATAACAAGGCGAAGGAGGGAGGAGAAATTTCACCCTCCCTCCCTCCCCTTTCCCACTTATGCTTCACCTTATGTCTTTACATGCATTATTCTTCCTGTACAGCTAATATCTGGGTACTAATTCTTCAAATATGCCTTGTGGTGCAATTATATTTCTTTATAAGGGGAATTTAAGGGATATCACGTAATTCCTCCTCTCCCACACACTAGGCCAAAACAATGGTGCGCGAATGCGTATTCTCGCCAATGGAGCAACTCCCGACCATGCCCACAGCACACCCACATAAATTGTTTGCAATTTATATTAGCAGTGGGATGTTTAGGCTTGATACCAACACGCTGATGAACATTACATTTTGATTTGCGAGGCTCTCCTTTCGGCCATTATATTTGCACCAAACTGGGTCTTCAAATCAAGATATCGTAGCACCCGGGTTAGAGATATTTGCTAAAAAAAAATCTACTAATTACGGAAATATACTTTAAGAAGGTATTAGCATGCTATGTAATGTATTTTCTAACCAGAGTCACTAAGAAGAAAGTGGTCTAATATAGTTTCCTTTAAGTTAATTATTTGTGTAACCCAAAGTTCGACGCTGAAACAAGTTAATTAATTAATAACTTTCATAGTGGAAAATTGTCACAGGAATTTATCATTCTACGGGACAAAGGTATGCACTGTGGCCATGATATTCAATTCTGGTCTATTCATTTGAATTTATCTCGGTTAGAAGTGGGGGAATACCAAAAATAATGAGTTAAAATACCTGGATAAGAAGGGTTTAAGAAACAAAGTCCAAGTCCATGATTAACTATCGAATTTTGCCAAACCCTTGGGCATAAGAATATTATATTTTATACAGCATTTGGTGGCATGCGGTGGACTTTGATTATTCAATCAGGACGAAGACAAAATTAAATGATAAACCAGCAAAAATGACCAAGAAATATGGATTGAACAACTGGAGTGTCAGTTCACACTGTTAGAGATCATTGAAGAAGCCAATAAGTTGGCATATGGCAAAGCACACTTGGGAAAGGTCCTAAACAATGTCCGAGTGAGGCTAGAAGAAACAGACATCTGGGAAACCACGAGAACCATACTCGTAGAGGTGTTTGAAGTGTCCATAAGGAAAGCAAGAAAACAAACTGATGTCTTTGAAAGTAGGACACAATATACGATCCCTCAGGAGGGAAGTTGTTGTTGTTGTTGTTTTTCCCCAAGCTGCCTGGCCGAACAGCCCCAAGGCCCCGAGCAAGGCCAAGGCCATAGCCGAGCGCCCCACAGAACCCTCCCTGCCGACCACAATAAAGCCTGGGTGACCGAAGCCACTCCATGGCAGGGAGCTGAGGAGGGTGCGGAAACGCCCGGGAAACCAAAGCCCCACCCAGGGCCCTGTGCCCCTCAGCAATTATGAAGAGAAAGTTGAGGGGCAAAGGAAATATGTGACTCTTTGGCTTCCAATCTTGGTAGATTAGGAGGTCAATCCACGCAAGAGACGCCGTCACTTGGGATCTAGAAAATATATAAGTAAAAGGAACAGTCAGAGTAAGCTATGGGTATGGCAGAGATCGCTCAGTTCTCACTCTGATAGACCAGCCCATCACCACATGACTAGAACCCAATCCTCTCAGCATCAGCTAGGAAAGGCCCTAGAAAGCCACCTTTGGCAGGGGGATAGCTCCCCTATTTCAACCCCTTTCGGGGTTGGGCACCCGCCTTAGAGGAGGGAAGTAGAGAATAACACCTAACTGGCCTACCCTCATTTAAACAAAGAAAGCCGAGAAACAGAGATCAGTGAAGTAATAGTACTGGCATACCCGATCGAAGTAAGGAAATACTGCATTATACACGAGGTAACATCATTCAAAGAATTAATGGAAGTTGTGAAGGTATTGGAAGCTAAGAAGCTGAGAGGAGAATAAGAAGAAAACTCCACAAAAAGCCAGGGAAACAAGTGGGACACATAGTGTACAACTGCCAAAGCCGAGGCATGATGTCACCTCAAAATGTTTGGACCGCTAACTATGAACCCAAGACCACTACCGGTAATGGTACCACCAACCAGAACGGCAAAAGGTTAAGTCAAATGGGAACAAGGGATAGAAGGTAAAGCCACAGGGAAAATGGTGTCTACAAAATGATCTTATACCCATCATCACAGAACCAAACAAAGAAAGAGATACAGATTTTTTTCCCAAGATCTGTCATAGATGGGCGTTATGGAGAGGTACAAGCTGTAGATAAACAATAGCTCTGCAAAACCTTGGTCATCGATGGAAGAGTGGCAAAGATGTTAGTAGATATGGGAGCTGACAGAAGTTGTTTGCTTGTTTTTTTTGTTTTATTTTAGCCCTTACAATCCCAGCGACGGCTGACGTCCATCAGTACAAAAATTACACGTCAGTACCGGCGATGGCTCATATTTTGAGCATTGTAGTATTAACAATAGCGAGCAGTTGCCTCTAATATGTAGTGTAGGCCTAGTGCTAGGTGTTGGCAACACTGCCGAAGCACAGCCAGCCTAACCTTGCCTCCTCCCGGCCTTCCTCGCCAGATATATCCAAGCTTTCGTGAAAGGTGCATCATGTCTCACTGCGGCCGCCATGGTTTTAGCATACTTGGGTTAGAAGTCACAGAACTCGCTGCAACAGGGAAGTTACCTCCAGGGAAGAAGAGGAGGTGAGTGATAGTTCTGGGGAGGAATATACACCTGATGTTGAGGATACTGGTTATTTTGAACTACCAATCCTCCCCAGTCTTTACCCAAGTCTTGTGAATCTGCCCAAAAAGGCGGGAAAACGTGATGAGAAAGGACAACCCGCGTCATTTTCATCAAGGGATGATATGGACAGTGGTGATGATCAACCACTACCCTTCCTCTATCCTACACAGAAGGCTACCAGTGGGTGGTGGGGCCTGGGCCACAGACAAAGGGTTAAGGCAGCCACGCACGTGACTCATCGCCCCCAAGCCACTACCTACCACCCACGCCGCTCTCCCACCATTACCACAACCACCACCACCACATCTAACATGCCCCTCACTAGTTATGGTAAAAAGAGGAAGTATGAAGAGCTTTCTCGTCGTGATGGTGATAATGAGAAAAAGATGATGATAATGATGGCGATGATGACATACCACTACCACCATGATGCCTCCTCAAGCTTGGTCGTCCTGGATCACCATTAGCTGGCCCATCCCCTGCCCATGACCTCTACCCTGCCTGTATAAGCCACCCTTCCTTCACTGCTTCATGTAAGCATTCCCAACCTGCCTCACGTACCCAACCTGTCTCTCCTAGCCACCCTACCTTCCTCTCCTCCCAAACCTGCCTCACTTACCCAACCTGCTTCACATAACAAACATAATTTACCTACCCAACCTGACTTACCTCCACTGCCTGCCTCACTTACCAAACTTACCTCACCTACCTAACCTGTCTTACCTCACCTACCTAACCTGTCTTACCTCCCCTGCTTGCCTTACCTACATTGCCTGCCTTATCTCCCCTGCCTGTCTTACCTCCCCTGCCTTGCTAACCTACCCAACCTGCCTCACCTACCCATTGTGCCTTACCTCCCCTGCCTTCCTCACTTACTCAACTTGCATCACCTACCCAACCTGCCTCACAAATCTAGTCTGCCACTCTTGATCTCTTCCTACCTCCACCTCCTGCCTCACGACCTTCAAGATGGGGTGGTCGCTTCACACGAGGATGAGCAGGAACCCTGCGGTAGAGCCATCCGTGGTGGAGCCGGCCCTGGCAGAGCCGCCCACGTCAGAGCCAAACACTGCAGAGCCACTGGCGGCAGTGCCAGTCGACGTGAGGGGGAGGCAGCCCATCCCAGCCGAGAAGAGGAGGAGCTCTACGACCCTGACACTCCAGATTCCCATGACTTCGGGGAGTTTGATGGTGATGGTGTGGCGGCTTCTCCTTCCTCGCTCGCCACCGATGATGACAGCCCCAGATACAGGCAGTGGGAGGATGTAGATGACTTCGAACCACTTGTGTTCGATTTTCAGGGTGAGGAGGAAGCCGGCCTGACTGGACCCTTCAACAAGGATACCAGTTGCAAAGAATTCATTCTCCTCTTCCTGAATACTGCTATGATCGAGCAGATAGTAACGAAAACGAACAACCGCAACAGGTACCGGGAGGCGTGCCATATGGCGTCTCCTACTTCGCTAAAACTGACTTGACTCAAAGTCACAGAATTCTACATTTTCATGGTGATTATGCTTCTGATGGGTGTAGTCAAGAAGTGGATTATACAAAACTATTGCTCGGTGGATCCCCTCATTGTGACCCCGATTTATGGCAAGCTTATGACCCAGAATCGTTTCCAGGTCATAATGGGCAACTTCCACTTTTCCAGCTCCCTGATGGAACATCATTGGATTGTTGCGAGAGAACCCAAGGACCCCATGTATTGGATCCGGCCTGTCTTCATGGCGCTCCATGACATATTCCGGAGTACCATAAGATCCCTACAGAAAAGTGAACATCGACGAGAACCTGATCTTGTAGCGGGGTAATATTGGTTTCCCCTAGTACATCCCATCAAAACGAAACCATTGGCCTCATGCTGTGTTCGTCATGTGCGACTGCAAGACTGGCTACATTATTGACATGATACTATACATGGGGAAGAAGACGGAGGTCACACACCTTCCAGAACTTGGGCTGTCAGGGTCGATCGTGGCAACCATGATACAGCAATACCTCAACCTGGGCCACATACTCTACATGGACAACTGGTACACGAGCCCCACCCTTCTCAAGTACCAGTTGGATCACGAGACGGGTGCGTATGGAACTAACTATCAGGCAGAACACGCAGGGTATGCCAAAAGTACCAACTCGTCGGGAGGCCGGTAGTGTCATCTACAAACAGTTGCGCAACATATTGAATGTCTCCTGGATGGACAACTGCGATATCAACCTCCTGACGATGGTACACCCTGCTGTTTTTGAAAAACTGATCGTGGTCAACGACTACAACCAAAACATGAGGTTGGTGGACAAGACAGACGCTGTCATCTCATCTGTTGAATGTGCCAGGAAAACGATTAGGTGATACAAGAAGATGTTCTTCACCTCATCAGCATGGTCGCCTATAATGCCCACCGGCACTGCACGGGCGAAAAGGAGACCATGGAGGACTACGTCATCGCATTGGCACGTCAGCTTCTTGATACAAAGCTCAAAGAAGCGCGAGAAACTAAACCTGGTCCCTCCGGCCAGTCCCACCAAACACCACCAGACACCCTCAACCGACTCACAGGCCATCACTTCATCAGAAGTATACCACCAACTGAAGGTGTCGTGTCTGCTCTACGACGACTCGATGGCAGCAAAGAATAAAACACTCGGTATTACTGCCCCGAGTGTAATGTGGAACCCTGCCTTGAACCATGTTTCGAGGAGTTCCACACCATGGTCATCTACTAGTGAAGTAACTGAATAAATAACTGTAAATAACTATCTTAATGTGTGTGGAAACATTACTAAATAACAGTTACCAAAAAACTAAATAACAGTGAATACATTACTTAATAACAGTGACTAAATAACTAAATAAACAACTGTGAATGAATAACTAAATAATTGTTCATGAACTACTAAATACATAACTGTGAATAAACAGCTAAATAACAGTTAATAAATAACTAAATAACAGTGAATAAAAACTGTGAATAGCAGTGATAAATATCAGTGAATAAATAATAGTGACTAATTAACGAAATAACTGTGAGTTAATAACTAAATAACAGTGTATAAATATTTACATAAACCACTGTCAATAAATACCTAAATAACTGCGAATATACAATCACTCCGTGAGTCACGTGAAGAGACCATAGAACGCCTATCTTCTGATCTATCAATTATTCCTGATTGGGGAAGAGAAAATGTTGTTGTAGTGGTGGCTTTATGTTTGCCATTTTTACCTCTTACCTTAATTGTCCTTGATTATGCTTGTAGTTGAGGTTTTCACTGTAAAAACATGTTGAAAGGTAATTTGTTAAGGCATTGATTTAAAGTAAAGACACTGTTGGGTTTTTCTAGTTTTATTACCAGCAAAATAGATTATGCTTAATTAGGGGCTTGGTTTGAGTTATTGATTGTCTTTGTAGGTATTGTAGCTACCCGACTGGGAAATACCTACAGCTTTGCACTATATTATAAAAGCAATTAGATTGAGCTATATTCCTATGATTATAATCTTTCCTGTAAAAGAATAAAGAATAAGAATAGCGAAATATATAATGGTACACAAACTAATTATCGCACTGTATCGCACTGTCACTGTATATGTCACTGTATTAATTACCACGGCCGCATGAAGGGTTAACCTTCCTAATGGCTGTCTGTTCTGCTACTGCTCAATGCCTGGGGGCTCGAGCGTGCCGGCTTCTGACCAGTGTGGAGTCATACGATACATGTTGCTAGCAATCATATTGGAGTTGCTGCAATACTTTAAGAAGACCGTGGAAACGCTTGCTTACTCTGCAAGAATTGTACCAAGTCCTTTGATAGGTGGGGGAGATGATCTATCTATAGGGAGATCATTCCCAACTAGAATTTACAGTAGTATACTTAAGTAAGTGAATAACTGTTATAAGGGTGTGAGTTATATATGTGATTGTATGAGTTACCCTAGAGTGTACAGTCGCTCAAAATGCGCTGTTACACCGCTCGGCCACGTAAAGTGAGGCCCACCGAACATATATATATATATATCATCCCTATCATCCCTATGACTTACATAACCCTATTCCCAGTGTATAGCAATGCCAATGAAAGTGTGATAAAGGTGAGGACCAAAACTTACATGTTAGCATTAACAGATGTTTAATTTTATCCTCACGCCAAAGCAACAGGTGATCAACCCTGAACGGAAGACGAAGGGAGAGACTTACTAGGATAAGGCTGTTGACGAGAGTCATGGAAGGGGGGTAGTGTAGTAGGAAAAATGATTTCCTGATTAATTAATAAAACTAAGGTTAGTAGTACTCTGAAGAATTTATGAACTTCATGAGGTTTGAGAGTGTTTGTAAGAGATGATGATGTACAAAGAATTACCTGTGAAAAGAATGTGTTAATAGGAATGAACTCTGAGGAGAGGTTAGTTAACAAGGCAATAAGTTGACGAGAAGGAAGCGTGAAGATTAGTGAAATCCGTACTTCGCAGTGAACAGGTGCCTGACACATCCCATGATTATTAACTATTACTCTAAATCTAAAGTATGAACCAGTCAGTCACAGATGCTTGAGTCAAGGTAAGGTCGCATGCATTTATGTCCGGAGACAGAGGGAAAACTCATATTCAGGATGCACAGACAGGGAAGATACGAGGACCTATATGAATAAAGGCGTCTTTGTTTGTCACAGTCACAAGTTGAAGTTAGTCGGGGACGAGCAACATGTCTGCTGTATCAGTAAAGGTTAGTAGTCATCCGTGTAAAAGAAACGGGAACGGCATAATTCTTCAGTCATTGTAAAATGTGAGGACTGGAACTGAATGTGGACTAAAATGGTGAGTGGAATAACTGTATCTATTTATGAGAAATAGAGTATACAATTTTCTTACTCAAAAGTGGAAACAGGGCAAGCTGTTCCTTCTCTATGGCTGATGCTGTACGGAGATGAGCAACAGGCAGTAGATCAATGATGATCCATCTCTGATTTCACCGTACTCAATGAATTCATCACATTCGTCTTACTTGTGAGTCATACTTCTATACTTGTGAGTCTTACTTCTAGAATTCAAGACTCTATAGAGCTTTTGCTGCAGAGTCCAGGACAGTGAGTCTCTTTCTTAGCTTTTGTACTTCAGAAGCATGGGCTGTTCTAAAGAACTCATAGGAGGGTAGGTCAGCATATATAACAGTCCTCTCTATACGCCGTAAGTGAGCGTGTTTGGCTACCTGGGTAGGATCATCAGGCAGGGCCAATTGGATCTTCCGTAATTTACGATTTATACGAGCTACACGTGAGCGTTGGAGTATAACTGTATGTCATAAGTCACGGGCATTGTCTGATTAGTCAGCAGGAAGGTGAAAGTAGAGTGCTGAACTGCTACTACATCTTCCGCAATTAGCACTCTTCAAACTTGGGCTACAAGGGCGCCAGGTTTCAGATACGAGGGTGTCGTAGAATCAACCATAACTAGTGTTCCAAGTAGAAGAAGGGCTTTCATTAACCAGATCATCTTTCTCGGGAGAAAGAGCAATATTCTACTCGTAGGGGTACTAATAGAATACTTCACTCGCCCAGTAGGATGTACGTGGGGAATGGCTTGCTCTGTCAGTTACGTGACGTTAACAGAACGATGATGTGTATAGAATACTTCACTCTCTTACTAGAGTGGTCTTACTTAAGTGGCCTCACTTCACTCTCTGACTAGAGTGGTCTAACTTGAGTGGTCTCACTTCACTCTCTTACTAGAGTGGTCTTACTTCACTCTCTTACTAGAGTGGTCTTAGAACGCTCTGTTAGCAGAATGAAGCTTCCGCCTATACTCGTTTGTCTGTGCGGAGTCAGTCTAGGTCAGTGCATTTGGTTGCACCGCCGAAGGTGATGGATCAGGTATAATATGGCCATCTACGGAGAGTTCTGGGCTCACCCGTTTTAACCTGTCATCATGAATTACTTCTACCTTGTTTGTGGTAGGGTCTCGAACCTCATACTTGTTACCGGATGCTATGTCCGTAACGACATAGGGTCCACTATACTTCGGCGAGAGCTTAGTCATTCTCGTCGGATCTAGGCACATAACTTTGTCACCTATTTCAAGAACAGTCTGGTGTGCTCTGTTGTGCTGTTTCCTTATCATTTCAGTCCGGGATGTCTGTAAATGATCTGGGATTTACTGGTGAATCTTGCTGAAGACTTTGAAGTGTCTCTTAGCATCTGATTTGACTTGGTAAGAATAATCTAAATGAATATAGATTTCTACATAGCTTAGCTGTTGCCAGAATTTACGTCAGCATCTTGTCTTTACCCTCAGAAGCTAGTCTGTTATACCTGTCTGTAGGTTTTTGGAAGACTCTTCAAGGTAATGTAAAGCCTTTTAGGTTTTCCTTTACTTCTAGATTATGTTTAGGTTTACATGATGCTCCAAGATTTAAAAGATAGCTATGGTAGCTGAGGTACTTTGCAGTCAACTACCCCAATTTAGAATGGGAGCTCTTGTGCAAACACATGCTTTCTCAAGTAGATATCACTCATTGATTCTTTCACATTGTGCTTGGTTTCCATCCTGTTTTCGGCGAGGATGTGCCTAGGAGAGGAATAGCGAACAAGTGAGTAATGTACGAGCCTGTTGGTAATTTAGTCCGTTACATCCATCTTTAAGCAGGAATAGGACAAACTAGTCTGAAAGATTATATTCAACACAAACCAGCTGGTACTGCTTACATCTGGTGTCGCCTGGGACATTTCAGCAATTCCAAAGAAACAGTGTCAAATGGATGTGAAGCCTTCGGGTATTCCAGGAGTGTCACAGGTTATCTTTTGGCAAAGTGTTGTTTACTATCCTTCTTAATAGTTTTCCAGTAGTAGCTTACTTATTGGATATGTAGTGGTTCTAACCTTGCCCGTCTTTCACTTGGCTTCTTTTTATGTTGGTAACGAGAACACCGGGGCAACTTTTACAATTCTGATAAGTGCGTTGGCTGCTACGTTTGCTCTTACCCATAATACTAGAAGATACCGGTTAATCCTGGTGACTCCGCGGCAACTTCATCATATCCACTGATACAGTGTCAAATGGAAGTGAAGGCGTTGGATACTCCAAGATTGGTGCGGTTCCATCACGTGTCGGGTTAGCTGTAGGAATGTCTCTTACCACCGCTTTTAGTCTGCCAGTGAGAAGTTATCACCTTTGAGTACCTTCCTGTCCTTGCCTGTCTGTCTGAGTAGAGGTCGAAGGAAGGTTCTAGGCTAATATTTCACGAAGGTTACTACTCCCAAGATGTTACAAGGGTTAACCTTTCCGTTTTGTGATATCTAGTCTCTACGTTATTCATCACTTTCCTTATGTAACCAATGACTAGCATCTTGACTATATCACTTGGCATTTTGAATGTTGTACGGAGCTCTTGTGAGAAGAGTTGTGTGTACGAGTGTGAATGTTGAGCATGTTTTGACTGGAATTTAGGCAAGCATTTGGATGAGCTCTGCCTCGTAAGACTTGGAAACATCTTATATAATTCTAACCATAAGTTTGTATTTTAAGTGCGATTTTAGAAAGGTAAATAACTGCACAGATCATACTATTCGATGAGAATCCTTTCTGCTCGACTCGAGATTGGCTTACTTGGACATCTCAGATACTGATCGTGAATGTACAGTCAAGTCTTCTGGTGTCTATCCATGAGGTGATGGAATTCCACTTAAGAAAAACTTATACTTTTGAGATACTTTGAAAAACTTTATTCCCCATATTCCTATGTCGTGTAGGAGTTCTGATGGATCAGACTGTGGGAAGTATTTCCTTAACTTGGCTAGAATATACTGCGTGGTTGTCTTTGTGGCGATCAACCACCTAAAACTGTCTTTTTTTCTTGGTTACCAATCGGGTTGGTAACAACCAAAGGAAGAACGTGTGTTTTTAGACTTACCTAGGATTACTTTGAGTGATATGTAGTGCTTTGGTTAAATTCTTTAGTGTTGTTAGTCGTACACCGCGGAAGGCGACTACAATCCTAAGTCTAGGTCTTCGTAGCTCCAGGAGAATGTTTACTTATGCGCTGAAAATACCTGAGTAGATGCGCAAGTCATTCTATAACTCTACGGCGGTTCATATCCTCTACAGGGTTTGCCTGCAGGATGTGTTAGTACAAAATGGATCTGGATGCCGTTGGTAATGTACTTACTCGTGCTGTAAAATGTGTTTCCACACCGGCTATAACTTTCGGGTAGTGTTCTGGAAGGCATACCCTATTCCTCTCACAATTCCGTTCTCTTCCGGATACTACTAAGGGAAACTATCCATGAAACTCAATTGGAAGGTGTGCACCTTCTGTACTACAAATCCTTCTGAGCTGTGGATACGAGTGAGAGTAATCTTGGTTTGCAATATGGCTCTTGATCCTAGCACTCTTAGGATCTTGCAGGTGAAACTGGTCATGCTTGTTGACACAGTCGCTGCTATAATGATCGAATGCAGGAAAGAACGCGTAATGCGTGTTGTGTATGTACTTCGAGAGTGTTGACCCAACCGAGACTTATGCACCATCGACTTGGAAAAACTTCCAAGGATGCGTAAACTAACTGCCCATGCTTGTTGGAACAGCTGTTACTAAATCGGTGTTGGGGATAAATCAGATCGAACACAGTACAGAGTACCGGAACAACTATGGGTGAAATTTAATCTGTGAGACTTCATGTTGATGTGGTTATCCTTCAGATTCATTATGTCTTGGACATAGATGATTTGTGCTTATGCGGAACCTTTCTTTGCTTAGGTGCTTCTGCTACGCAAACTATCTGTGAGTTTTGTAGGAGACCTGTGTCAAAAGGTGTCTACCGCCACAAGAATGTATTGGGGACTACGTGTGGGACCTTGGTGTGAGGCTTAATCCACCACGTAAAACTGGCTTAGTCACGTATAACCTTAGTGTAAGGTGTTGATTGTGACGCAAAATGTCGACCGTGGAGGGTCTCGTTCTCTGCGACTCCGGGAAGTTTGTACTGTAGAGATTCTGGCGATTGTAGATTTGGGACTACAGGATTTGACACGCTGGTAGGAACCAGAATCGCGAAGGAGGCGACTTATCTCTTGGTCTACGCGGGGTGTCTACACGAGGACAATCCTTGGTGTCGTGTCCATATACTGTACAAACGAAACAATATCCTCTCCGTGCGGGTCTCTCACGTTGTGTAGGGTGAGGGTTCCGTTGTGGTTTTCCTGCCCTGCGAGGTCTTGTCTGCACTCGGGATTTGCGTGGTGACGTTTGTTTCTGCTTTGGGAGTAACTGTGGATGGAGATTCCAGCAATTTCTTCTTGTATGACCAACTTTATGGCAGTGGCTACACTTCTTAGGAATTGTTCCAGTTCTTCTCGGAGGCGAAGGCGTCGGACTAGGTCTGCGACTCTCCCTGCAAGATACATTATGATTGCAGTAGGTACATACTGTCTGTGATACTGTCACTATCACACAAGCTCTTCTTGGATTGGCAAGAGTAATTTGCTCGGGCTTTTTATTGTGGTGGAGCCTTGGCACCAATTTGAGAAAACATGCGGGAACAGTCTCTGCTGTAGCGCCTGGAATCTCTGGAGCTGGGTCCGACGAGGTCTCAAAAGCAGTATCTGTGTCCGCAGCAATGCTCGCATCAGTGTCCGAAGGTGACTCCGGGGACTCCGGGATAATCTCTAAACTTGGATGAGACCTTGGAGTTTGGTGAGCGTCTTGTGTGAGGAGTGTCTCTGGCGGGTGACCCTCGGGATGTTCAGTGACAGCAAAAAGAAGAAGACTTCTTCGGAAATCCATATAGTCTGTTGTCTGAAATAGAGCTGTTGCTTGAGTGAGAGCTATAGCACTTCTTCATTTCAGATGTAGCTGGACAAAAGCAATTTGTTCACTGTCGCCAAAGATGGAGTGGGTGTCCATGTATTCCTCTATTACCTTCAGGAATTCATAAGCTCCCCCTTGGTAATTAGGACAGTTTTTATCTTTCCCAGAGAATATAGGTACTGGGTTTTGAAGATATGCCTGTGACTCCACGGGAGGTGTGATCATTCCGAAGGTGGTAATCATACATTCACTCCATTCACTATAGACCCCTGTCCTCATACCTGGTATGGTCTGGCTTATTTCGGCCATTGAATCGAACTTCGGATAGTGTCTTGCAACAGCTATCTTGTCTTCATCTGTGCTAAAACCGCTGTCCCTCATGCGTTCTTCGATGGTCTCCAAGAAGTTTGTTACTCCATCAGGGTAATTAGGACAATCTTTTCCCGTAAATAGGGCGAGACTATCCCAACCCCTGAGCAGTTCGATCTCCTCCTGGCCTGCCATGTTTGAAGAGAAAGAGAGGGTTGAAGTTTTGTAGCTGGCGTTGTAGTTATTTGTAGGTGTAGTAAGTTCTTCTGAAGACTTCTCTACACTTGCCTCTATCTAACTTACCCTAGTCCTGGAAATTTATAAATATTAAACTTACCTTTGAAATGCAGGTGTTGTACACTAGTCTTTGTACAAATATTTAAAGTGTCGGACGTTCGTAGGGGAACAATTCTGATAAGTGCATGGCACAGTCTCAGAATAACATAACCTTGGTGCCTGGGCGACACGAAGGGCCTTATATTTTATGTGTAAATATTGTTAGAAGTTCGCTTGCGCTAAGGATGTATCAGGGTGGCCCGATGTCTCCTTGAAAAAGTTAGCTAGTCTTTCAGTCAAGTCGTCAATGTAAGAATCCAGTTTTGTCCCCACTTCTTTTCTCAACTCTGTGTCTGACTGGGGCTCAAACCTCTATTCCGTAAACTCCACTTTAAAACATTTTTTTTTTTACACGCATTGAAACATAATCCCCACCTGAAATTCTGAAATGACGTAACATTCAAGGTCACTAGCATAGAATATAGGTCGTAGGAGTTTCACTTTAGCGTCACACCTCTATCCAAGTTGAAGGATGAATTGATGTTAGTTAGACTATGAGTGAGCAGTTAGTTTGTTAATACAGGAAAATTCTGGAAAATTCAGGTTAGTAAGGTAATGTATAAGAATACTCTCTTACTAAGAAAAATTAGGTTAGTAAGGCACTATAGGGAAGCCTATTCTCTTACTTAAGAAATTGAAAAGAAATTAAACAGTGTGTAACAGAAGTAAGTCTTTGAATCTCTGCTAAGTTATTACTTGAGAAACTGTTACTGCAAATAAAGAGTACTTAAATTATTTTATCTAACTTGAATTCATAGAAGGAATGAAATTAATGAGGAACGTACAGTCCCAGCTAAATTATTCTATACACATGAATAAGTTGAAAGACTAGTTAAGATACTTTGGCATTGCTTGTTTGTGTTGACAGGATTTTTACTAGCACTAATTACTAGTATATTTAGTTTGTATGTTATTTCTGACTAACCGATACAAAGCTGAATGTTGCAATGTTTGAAGGTCTCCAGTCAGCTGTTGTAGACTGAAGTCTGGAGAGTTGATCCCTTAGAGTTGATCGCTTCTCCTTATGTCGTCACCAATTCCCGTGACGTCACAGTTCACACACACGTCATACCCTGGCCTGGGCGTGGTGTGCGTGCGTGCGTGCGTGTGTGTGTATAGGGTTGAGTTGCTGGGGCGAGTTGCTGGCGCGCGGGCTCACCGTGAATCATTGGCTCAGTGAAGGAATGCTGAGGTCAGCGCTGATGTGCTGGGTACTGAGTTATAGTACCAGTTGACTCTGAATCCACTTCTATTTTGTTATCATTCTTCGATGTTTTTCTTTCCACTTAGCTCTGTTATGTTAATGTTTTTCTAATTGCTTTTTTTTCTTAGTGCTTTTGTTTGCTCTTCGGATGTTTTAGTTTAATTGTGTTTTCGATTTGGGGAACAGGAATCCCAATATACGCTGCCACCAATTATGTAGTGGTGGCTTTATGGTTGCCATTTTTACCTCTTACCTTAATTGTCCTTGATTATGCTTGTAGTTGAGGTTTTCACTGTAAAAACATGTTGAATGGTAATTTGCTGAGGTATTAATTTGAAGTAAAGACACTGTTGAGTTTGTCTAGTTTTAATACCAACAAAATAGATTATGCTTAATTAGGGGCTTGGTTTGAGTTATTGATTGTCTTTGTAGGTATTGTAGCTACCCGACTGGGAAATACCTACAGCTTTGCACTATATTATAAAGCAATTAGATTGAGCTATATTCCTGTGATTATAATCTTTCCTGTAAAAGAATACAGAATAAGAATAGCGAAATATATAATGGTACACAAACTAATTATCGCACTGTCACTGTATATGTCACTGTATTAATTACCACGGCCGCATGAAGGGTTAACCTTCCTAATGGCTGTCTGTTTTGCTACTGCTCAATACCTGGGGGCTTGAGCATGACGGCTTCTGACCAGTGTGGAGTCATACGATACATGTTGCTAGCAATCATATTGGAGTTGCTGCAATACTTCAAGAAGGCCGTGGGGAACGCTTGCTTACTCTGCAAGAATTGTACCAAGTCCTTTTATAGGTGGGGGAGATGATCTATCTATAGGGAGATCATTCCCAACTAGAATGTACAGTAGTATAATTAAGTAAGTGAATAACTGGTATAAGGGTGTGAGTTATACATGTGATTATATGAGTTACCCTAGAGTGTCCAGTCGCTCAAAATGCGCTGTTACATTGTTACTTTTTATTATTATTATTATTATTTTCAATGCCTCCATATAACTTAATTTCTCCATTATATAACCATCGGAATCCTTCCACACATCTATCCCCTATACTTCAGCAATACACAAATTAACCATCCATCTTCTCTCACTTTTTTTTTTTTTTTTTTTTCCTGACATTTCTTTCTGGAAAGATTATATTAGCACTCTTGCTAAAACAGCTTCACGGAAGTTAGGTGTGTTCAAAGGTCTCTGAAGGTTCTTCATCCCCGCACAGCTTCTTGCTGTTTCAAGGGACACAGTGCGCACATGTATCCTGTAATATTTTCACAAATTAACGCACTTCTCGGAAGGGTAGAGTCATAAGCATTTTGTCTCATCAACTCACTTCCTCTTACTAATTCCCTACAATATCTCTTTACTCAGCGCAGTGTTGCATCGCTCTCACTTTTCTATTGCTATTACAATAATCAGTGTTTTTCAGAGCTTTCTCAGTGTATATCTCCTATCCTACCGAGTGATGGGGCCACACGCCTTTCACCACACTCCCACCCCTATTCTGCCTAACTCTCTATTCCAAGAATGAACCAATATTCCCAGTCTTTCTTCTACTCTACAAATAAGCTTTGGAACTATCTCCCTCAATCTGCCTTTCACTCACCCTATAACTTCAACTGCTTCAAGCTTTGTGTGTCCAGGCATTTTGACTCAAACATACCTAAAATTTGGCTCTCTGTCTCTCTTACTCACATAGAAAATAGAGTGTATACTGTATAATTATGTAAATATATATATACTGTGTATATATATATATATATATATATATATATATATATATATATATATAAAATAATGGTGTTATGATTCAATGTTATCGAACTATAATTTATAATGAAGCACGTACTGTAAGTCTCCATCATCACCGATATGACTATGAAATGAAAGTCCTGGCCCACAATAACCACCTGCTTCACTATATGCACAGGTGTCCTTCTTATCCATAGATCATTCTTCAGGGTCTCTGACCAAACTATTAGGAGTACCCAATATAAACAAAATATACAGATTTGTGTTATGCAATGGGATGATTTGTTACATTAGACGGTGATTCAAGTACATTTGTTTCCATTTTTGCCAATTTGACTATATAATGCGAAGACCACGTGTGGAAATGCAAGCCGTAAGAACGTAACCACTTTTTGTAAACCTTTTACTACCATTCCCATTGCAGCTTCAAAGGCACCTTCCCACGAGGCCCCAGGTAGTTGTTGGCACTGGAAAACAAGCCGCTTGACTGCTATTATAATTAACTACGTCCCAGTAAATACTATACTTATGCCAGTTTGATTCCTTTTAACCCAATGAAATCTGTCCAAATAAGAAGCTTCCTATTTTTTCCGTAAACATAATTGCAACATTTGCATGATTGAATGGCACAACACAATAATACTGTACGTATTGTTCTAGCAATTGCTGTACCCAGTCTACGGTTCCATGAAATATTTATGCATTAACATCCATCTTTCTTTTGTGAAGGTGTTCAAACTGTTTCGAGCAGTTCGATTGTTTCACTGAATGATGGAATTCTGTGTTCACACTATTTCTGCATTGATAATGCAGACATCGGTTGAGGTTTGTGTGGCCTATATACTCAAAACGATTCGCTGTTTGAAATTGGATAAATTTAAAACATTAACAACAAAGCTTTGTCAATTGCATCCACCTATATAATACATCAACACAAATAATAATTTATATAATATATACAAATTTTCCCCCACCGATCTCTTTCTCTCACACACACACACTCTCTCGCTCTCTCACACACACATACACACACACACACACAGACACAATCTCCTGGCTCTTCTCCCCTGTCTTACACGCCCCCGGACCAGCCATTTTCTTCCCCCTCAATTTCACTTCACAGTTTCCATTTCACCAGCGTCGATGATGTGTGCTGATGTTGTCAATGTTGTTGGAGGTGGAGGGGGAAGGGGAGGGGGCGTAATAATTAATAGTCTCAATGATTTTTGAGATTTAAGAAACTGAGATGGAATTATGAAGTATCAATTCAACGCAATGTCGATCATTTCACTGTATTCTGAGAATCATTAGAATATTTTGTTAAGTTCAGGAAGGATATTTTGGGAGGAAGAAGGACAATAAAGTAACTTAATTAAGCCTTCAAGTCCTACAGAATCCTCCTACACTGAACAAAATCGTCTACTGATAGCCAGTTGTTACGCTGGCCAGCTTACCAGAATATACTTGTACTCGCTAGCGCTCGCCAGGGCAGTGAAATGGGCTATAATAATCGTAGAACGATGTTCTTCCTTTCTTAGTATTCATGTTGTCACAGACAGATCAGTGTTTGTCTTTATTCTTGTCTGTGACACTTGGAAGTATTTTATATCATTGATAGAGTATAAGATATGTAGTGTGAATTGCAAGGAGAGAGAGCGAGAAGGAGCAGTGAGGTGGTATTATGTGCGTGTGTATGTACGTGTGCATTCCTCACTTGGGCGGTGCCACCCGCTCGTGATTGGCCGGCGGGCCTGGCGTGTCATATGACGCCTGCTCTTCATGACATAGTTGTCTGTGATTGGGGGCCGCTGTCTTAGCTAGGTAAATGTACTCGTTTATGTACTCGAAACGTTATAGACCGCATCACTGTTGATTCATTTAAACTCCGCATAGACAAATATCTCGCATCAAACCCGCGACTGACTGCGTTTGTAAATGAATAACTTTATTTTATCCCCCCCTCAGTTACTAACCCATCTGTCCTCTACTAACTTCCAAATCCTGCCACGGACATTAGTTCCAGGGCAGTAATTCCCTTTCCAATGTTCCCTTACCCACTCTAAACCACTGTTTGGACACTTGATCCTCAGTGTTTTGGAGGACAAGCAACCTAGAAGGGTCACTAGATCTGTTGTTGCTTGATTTCCTTTGTACTCCTTTGTAGGTAGTGGGGGGCTCCTTCCCGCATGTCTCCTCAGAGCTTGGTATGTTGTGCTTGGTCCTAGATGTTCCTTGCAATCTGTCCCCCCCACTCTAACCCTCTTTACTGCTATTTCTCTCTCTGAACTTCTTCTTTCCAATACTTCTCATCTTTATTCATTTATCCATCACTTCTGGTTCTGCATACGACTTCCATAGTCGGCCAGTCGTATTACCAGCACCAGTTCTCACATACATGTTTTGCACTAGCTTTAGGGATTATTAGAGTCATAGTCACATGGTATCATAGTATTGGGTGCTTCTAATTATTGGGTTGTTCTTTCCTACAATTTAATGCTAGACAGTGGAGGGTATCTTTGGTCGTTGTCTGAGTTATGTATATGGCAAGTCAGAGCCTGTACGACTTCGACGGAGCTAGGTAGCCTGTAACCCTTGTGCATATTTTTCCTTTGCGAGAGTAGCAGTATACAAGCGAAGGGCTTTTGCCTACTCTTGCTTGTATGCTTGCTACCTCATTTTGTTGACCTTTGTGGAGCGCCAGGGTTACACCAGATACTTGAGATCTGGACTTACCAAGAGAGCCTCCTAGTCACTTAACATAACATAAGGGAAATCTGTTCAAGGGGAGACAGTAGGCTACGAGCATGCTTGAGCTCTGCCTAGGCTCCTTGTACCTTTTATGCCGCTGCTAGACTTTATTAGTAAGAAAGACAGCATTGTGTTTATTAACTTTAACTGCTTATGCTTTAGCAATTATTCACGTATTATTTTAGCCTAGGTTGATGCATGGTGCACAACCCAGTTTGGCTGTTACTTTGGCTAAGGAAGTACTGCTTTTGAGTGGCTGTTATTAGTGCTGTCACAGAGTTGTTGCACTCCCTTGTTTTATATATATGTATCCTACTTGTTGGTGTATTTAAGACACATGGTTTGGTGTCCTGCCCCTGCATTATTTCTGTTCTATATTCGACGAGCATCTTAGAGCATCAGACGTTTTCAGAAGATTCCATATCTGTTTGCTGTAGGACTAGACTTCCAGTGTTTTCATAGAGCATTGAAGAGTTTAGTGTTGAGTTCAGACTCACACTAAAGTTAACGTAAGCATATACTCCTTTATTAAATCTTGTTATAGTTTATTTAAGCATTGTTATTACTTGAGAGCATTTTATTAACGTAAGTACTCCTGTTGTGAGTAAGCTTTGCCGTCACCGGAAAGCCTTTGTAGAAGTGCACTAAACCCAGTTAATTGATACCCCGTTATCCAGTAGATTAACTCTGGAGGGTTTAAGTGTTTTGTTCTCCGGCTTAATAGTTCGAGGGTTTGGAATTAGCGTACCGTTGTTGCAGATATAGCCTATCTTCTAGTCCAATATTAAGTGCCCTTGTTTATTTCGTTGTGCCGGTCGTAACAAATGGCGACCCTAGTCCAGTATATATAGTGAACTGAATATTGCAGTTTTTTTTTGGAGAAATCTTATTGCCATTTGGGTTTGAATTTATTTCTCGCAGTGTTGGCAGTGGACATTGTTTTTGGAACTTGTTGGAGTTTATTGGTGACCTAGTATTGCACTTAAAAACATCTTCGCATATATTTTGTGAATAAAGCTACGTGAGAGTTTGGCTACTTTTGTCTTGACTTGGGATTTTTTGGTTTTGACTCTATCATGTCACTGGACGGGTCTGAGCATAGTGAGGGCACAGTGCGAGAGACAGGCGAGGAGGTGGAGAAGGTGGAGTTGTTAGACGGCGTTCGGGTGGTGAACGATGAGGAGGATGCTTCGGAGCCTGTGACGGCGAACATGGTGTCGGAACTGGACCGGTACAGACTGCAGTGTGTAGCCACGGTCTTAGGGTTTTCTGGTACTAGCGGTTTGTCAAGAAGTGAGTTGGTTACCTGTGTGCTGGGTGGGGTGCATGGGGGTTCGGGTGAAGCGGGAGCTGGGGCACCTTCGTCCCAGCCCCCATTCCACTCAACTCCTATCATGGCCCCCCCTCGGGTTCCGGAGACGAGTACGTTCCCGCAGGCCGATGTCCGCTGACGGTTGGGTATGCCTCTAGGTGACTCACGGGGTGGGTCCCCGGTAGTAGCACCCCCTCTTCAAAGTTTGTCTACCGAGATGTTGCTTCAGCTCGAGCTCTCCAAACTTGAGCAGCGAAAGTATGAGGCTGAGCTCAGGCAGCGAGAGGTTGAGCTCGAGCAGCGGAAGCATGAGGCTGAGCTCGAGCAGCGAAAGCATGAGGCTGAGCTGTCGCTCGAGCAGAGAAAGCATGAGGCTGAGCTGTCGCTCGAGCAGAAAAAGCATGAGGCTGAGCTCAAGCAGCGAGAGGCTGAGCTCAAGTATGGGTATGCAAGGTATTGTGCCGATGTTGACCTAGAGAAAACTCATGTAGAGGTAACGGGGAACCGTTTCGTCCAGGGGGGTCGACCCCATGACCAGTACCTGTCGCATCTATTAAAGTTGGTTCCAGTGTTTGATGAGTTAGGAGTTACAGAATTCTTTCTCCGTTTTGAGAAAATGTGCCGGGAGCACCAATGGCCCGAGGAGAAGTGGGCAGCGCTTGTTTCGTCACGATTGACGGGGAAAGCACTCAAGGCGTACGATGCTTTGCCCTTATATTTCTGCGTGAATTATGATGCGTTGAAAGAGGCTGTCCTGAGGGCGTATGAGTTGCAGCCAGAGACCTATAGGCTGAAGTTTAGGGTTGTTCCTAAGAGAAAGGAGAGTACTTTCCAGGAACACGCTAGAGAGCTGTCAGATGCGTTTGAAAATTGGTTGAGGTCGGAGAAGGCAACTACTTTTGATGCAGTGAAGCAATTAGTGTTGTTAGAACAATTTTTCAAATGTACTGGCAGTGACTTGACTCTTAACCTGAAAGAAAAGCAACCTAAAACTCTGCAGGAGGCGGCTCAGTTGGCTGACCTCAGGTTGTCATTGATTCGTGGGTGCGGGTCTGCACAGAGAGCTGAGGCAGGTAACCAGGGGCGTACCACTCCACCCCCCCGAATTAAGGACACAACTAATTACACATTTAAGAGTACTGGTGCCAATTTTGATCCCAAGTCGAAACCCTTTCCGTTAAAGAAAGGCCAGGACCCTTCCTCACCTCAGAGGAAGTCCAAGAGCGAAGTGGAGTGTTTCAAGTGTCATGAGAAGGGGCATATTGTGCGCTCATGTCCGAGCACACCGCCTACAGCAGTGGTGTCACTAGTGAGCAACATCGGTGTGTCTTTGAGGTCTTCTGCGTTTGCCCGGGGTAATATGTCGGTTGCGAAGTCACAGTCAGTGCAGAAGCAGCAGGAGGGCTCGTCACCCGTCCGAGATGCTTTTTGCGGTCATAGGGGGCACGGCACTGTGAGGTGGGATGGTGTGGAGCATAGGCTTGAGTTGCTGCGTGATACGGGCGCTTCCCAGACACTTATTAAGAACTTCAATGGCAAGCCTATTAACGCGGCTCGGGTTGTGGTTGTTCAAGGCATCAATGCTACGCGGTCTTACCCGCTGGTCAGAGTGGAGCTTGAGGTGGACGGTGTGACACGGGAGTTGGATGTTGGTGTTGTGGAGAAATTGCCAGTTGAGTTGGTCGACCTCCTTCTCGGTAACGACTTTGCGGTGCCTATTTCCGAGGTTCCACCCTTAGTCGTTGCTGAGAGGGCGGCCGACACGAGTTGGGAGGGGCAAGAGGGGCTCGAGAGGTGCCAGACGCAGCAGATGGCGTGCGCTGTCACCAGTTCTCAGTCCGCTCAGGTGTCACAGCCTAGGCCCCAGAACGTGCCCCCATAGTGACATGGTAGGGCGTGATAGCACTCCGCGACAGAGTAGTTCCCAGGTGCAACTAGAAGATCTTAGTCTGGAGAGTTGTGGGAACGGGGCTATTGAACTCGATGAGGACGGGGAAGCATGTCATGTGAACCTGTTGAAGGATTTTGTGAGGCACCCACCTGAGCAGCCTACTGTCCCTGTGTTGGTCTGCAGCGGCCAAGGTGGAGAAGTGAAGAGGGGGGCAGTGAGGCACAGGTGGTGTAAAGTTGGGATTGTCATGCCTCGGCGGAGCAGTGGGCGGGGAACACGAGTCAGGTGGCTGTGGAAGCGCTTGAGCACCTACCTGAGAAGCAGCGTGCAGCGATCCAGCACCTGCTCGGTTCATACCCCACTGTTTGTGCCGAGCACCCAGGCCTCACAACTCATGCGGTGCACGATGTTCCGCTGGCAGGTCACTTGGGTGTGAGTAAACCGTTGGCCTCGTTGTTTCAGTTGTTCAAGGTGGGAGACGAGGCTTTGGCATGGTTGTCAGGTCAGGGTCGACCCATGGCTGCTAAGGGTGGTGGTCAGTATCGGGCCATTAAGCAGATTGGTGAGGTTAACTATGGAGTAGGTACGCCCGATCGTCGCATAGCCTCCCAATGCTGCCCTAGTAAAATGCAACAGCCCTACCATAGACTGACTGTATCTGGCCGTGGCGCTGAAGGCAGTGATGCTGCGCAGGCAGATGTAGTCGCAAGGAATGCGGGGGTGCGCATGTACAGTATAGGCGGGGGTGCATTAGCACTTATGAACTGTGAGAGTGACTGCACAGGTGGTACAGATTGTCCCTCTCATGACCTGGCTGTTTTAGGGACAGAGGTGGAGAAGGAGGGAGACTATAGTTTAGAAACTGCGGTCCCGGGTGGGTTGTGGGAGGGCACTAAGCATGTTGTTCTTCGAGATAAGTTGCAACCTCTTGTTCCTAAGCGTCAAGAGAAGTTGTTTACTAGGCTGTGGCAGTACGTCCGCATGTTTGTTGATTCTCCAGGCCTGATGTACGGGGTGGCACCCGACATGGAGGCTGGAGACAGTACAAGGCTCAAATTGGCTCCCTACCGTATAAATCCTGCTCGACAGCCTGTCGTGAAAGCAGAGCTGGTCTTCATGTTGGAGAAGGGTCTGAGGGATAAGGATATCGTGAGTGGTCGTTGCCAGTGACTTTGCAACCTGAGTTGAGTGGCAAGATCCGTGTTTGTGTTGATTGCAAGAGTGTTGGTGCATCATCCCTGACAGACGCCTATGCCTTATCCAGAGTTGACGACCCCATAGATCGCATCGGGGCTCCCTCGTTTATCACTAAGGTGGAAATACTGAAAGGTTATTGGCAGGTCCCGTTGCCGGAGAGAGCGAAGAGAAGTGCCAGTCTTGTGATGGACTGGGCAGTTTATCAGTGTCAGGTGTTGTTTTGCTGCCGGAACACAAGTTGGATGTGCGGCATGTTAAGGGCACTGATAATGTTCTGGCTGATTGTTTGTCACGGGAGGGTATGTTTTAAGGAGCACCCTCGCCGTTCAGTCAGTGTTGGTTTGAGAGTGGAAAACAAAATTAGGCTTGCACCTGTAGTGCAAAGCCGCCAGAAACACTATTAAAAATAATACAAAAACCTCACATAAAAACTCTTTCTTTTGATAGTATATAAGTGCAGTATGTTACAGCAAGAATCTAAGACAATCTGAGTTTTTTTGTTCTTAGTAGGCTAGGCTTGTTGAAGCTTGCTCGTTGAGCGTAATATTGTTAAGTGATACTATTATTTTGGGGAAGTGTTGTGTAGATTTTTTGTATATAATGAAGTGTTTTATGTTTGTGATTGGGCCTTGTTTTTCACAACTTGGGGAGTAGCTGGGTGATGCGGGGTTTCTGGGCATTCTGTCTGGTCAGATGTGGCGTTTACTTGAGGTTAAAACGTCCCACATCTTGGGCGGGGTGTTACGCTGGCCAGCTTGCCAGAATGTACTCGTACTCGCTAGCGCTCGCCAGGGCAGTGAAAGGGGCTATAATAATCGTAGAACGATGTTCTTTCTTTCTTAGTATTCATGTTGTCACAGACAGATCAGTGTTTGTCTTTATTCTTGTCTGTGACACTTGGAAGTATTTCATATCATTGATAGAGTATAAGATATGTAGTGTGAATTGCAAGGAGATAGAGCGAGAAGGAGCAGTGAGGTGGTAGTATGTGCGTGTGTATGTACGTGTGCATTCATCACTTGGGCGGTGCCACCCGCTCGTGATTGGCCGGCGGGCCTGTCATGTCATATGACGCCTGCTCTTCATGACGTAGTTGTCTGTGATTGGGGGCCGCTGTCTTAGCTAGGTAGTGGGGGGCTCCTTCCCGCGTTTTTCCTCAGAGCTTGGTATGTTGTGCTTGGTCCTAGACGTCCCTTGCAATCTGTCTCCCCCAATCTAACCCTCTTTACTGCTATTTCTCTCTCTGAACTCCTTCTTTCCAATACTTCTCATCTTAATTCATTTATCCATCCCTTCTGTTTCTGCATACAACTTCCATTGTCGGCCAGTCGTATTACCAGCACCAGTTCTCACGTATATGTTTTGCACGAGCTTTAGGGATTATTAGAGTCATAGTCACATGGTATCATAGTATTGGGTGCTTCTAATTATTGGGTTGTTCTTTCCTACAATTTAATGCTAGACAGTGGAGGGTATCTTTGGTCGTTGTCTGAGTTATGTATATGGCAAGTCAGAGCCTGTACGACTTCGACGGAGCTAGGTAGCCTGTAACCCTTGTGCATATTTTTCCTTTGCGAGAGTAGCAGTATACAAGCGAAGGGCTTTTGCCTACTCTTGCTTGTATGCTTGCTACCTCATTTTGTTGACCTTTGTGGAGCGCCAGGGTAAGACCAGATACTCGAGATCTGGACTTACCAAGAGAGCCTCCTAGTCACTTAACGTAACATAAGGGAAATCTGTTCAACGGGAGACAGTAGGCTACGAGGATGCTTGAGCTCTGCCTAGGCTCCTTTTACCTTTTTTGCCTCTGCTAGACTTTATTAGTAAGAAAGACAGCATTTGTGTTTTTTAACTTTAACTGCGTATGCTTTAGCAATTATTCACGTATTATTTTAGCCTAGGTTGATGCATGGTGCACAACCCAGTTTGGCTGTTACTTTGGCTAAGGAAGTACTGTTTTTGAGTGGCTGTTATTAGTGCTGTCACAGAGTTGTTGCACTCCCTTGTTTTATATATAATTATGTATCCTACTTGTTGGTGTATTTTAGACACACGCTTTGGTGTCCTGCCCCTGCATTATTTCTGTTCTATATTCGACAAACATCTTAGAGCATCAGACGTTTTCAGAAGATTCCATATCTGTTTGCTGTAGGACTAGACTTCCAGTGTTTTCATAGAGCATTGAAGAGTTTAGTGTTGAGTACAGACTCACACTAAAGTTAACGTAAGCATATACTCCTTTATTAAATCTTGTTATAGTTTATTTAAGCATTGTTATTACTTGAGAGCATTTTATTAACGTAAGTACTCCTGTTGTGAGTAAGCTTTGCCGTCACCGGAAAGCCTTTGTAGAAGTGCACTAAACCCAGTTAATTGATACCCCGTTATCCAGTAGATTAACTCTGGAGGGTTTAAGTGTTTTGTTCACCGACTTAATTGTTCGAGGGTTTGGAATTAGCGTACCGTTGTTGCAGATATAGCCTATCTTCTAGTCCAATATTAAGTGCCCTTGTTTATTTCGTTGTGCCGGTCGTAACACAGTTAAGAAAGAAGAAAGGAGCCATTGTATGCTGTAAGGTCTCATTTAAAGAAAAGAAGCTCACGCACAAGGAAATGCAGAAATTAAGTAAATATCAGTAATTGTGAACTGAATATAAGATATCTAAGCAATTACTTTAATGCTTCGGATGTTGTCTTTAAGAGAAAATAATTCCGGATTGGATACCTGGTCTAAAAGGTGTAGGTATCTGGAAGCTCTGGGTTAGCAAGAAAGGATGTTTATAGTGTTCATATTATACTGTATACTGCACAGTATTATATATAATGCACATGCTGTCCAAATAATTGCTCAGAAGGAAAATACAGTGAACTAAATCCTGAAGTTGTGTGTGTGTGTGTGCAATAGGAAAATAGAAACATTATAATTATTGAACTAACCAGTGTCCCACAATTGAATATATATATATATATATATATATATATATATATATATATATATATATATATATATATATATACGGATATACAGTATATATTATATATATATACTATATATATATATATATATATATATATATATATATATATATATATATATATATACAGTATATATACAGTATATATATATATGTATATATATATATATGTTAGTAAAGCCAGGTAATAAATTTTCTTTAATACATACGAGGTTGAAAGAAATGGCAATTTCTGCGTTGGAAATTTTATTATTCAAAGTTTCCAGGTCTCTGATGAGTTTTCGCTGGGTGGCAGGAAGTAGATGAAGGAGATGAGCAAAATTCATGGTGGTACAGGGTTACATAAATGTATATGATGATACAGGATATACGACGCGTTTCACTGGACAACCAGCATTATCAAGTAAGGAAGGAATGATATAAAAGGTAAACAGGAAGGGTATATAGAGGGTGGAGGATCAGAGGAGGCGGAAAACAGGGGGCAAAAGTCTGCTATTGGTGGAAGCGTAAATTAGGAGAGAGAAAGGGGTTAACCGCTTCACGCATGCGCACTGGATGCGGGATGGTGGTCAGTAGGTGGGGTCGAAGCTGATTGGCTGCGTGTCGAGGGGCGTGGCCTAAGTTGTGTGGCGCCTGCAGAAGACGAAGCTGAAGGAGGTAGCGCGGGGGGCTGCGTCAAGGGCACCGGGGGGCGAGGAGGGGTGTTAGGTCCTGTAGGGTAGTGCCTTTTGGCAGAAGGAAGGATCTGAAGGTCCAGAGTTTGGTTGTTGATGTTGGGATGTAAGGCTTGGATATATAAAGCTTCGAGTATAGGTAATCTCCTTGGGTCACTTTCTTTATCGAGTATGGTGGTGTGTTTCTCTAACTCGTTGTGTGTGAGGTGAGGGTGGTTAGGGGTGAGATAGTGGTCTTTGATGGCTCCAGCCTGAAGGTGAAGAGTTAACCGACGTGAAAGACGAGTCTTATGAGGACTGTGGACCTCATTCCTATATTGGTATGACGCAGACTCGTCTTTCACGTCGGTTAACTCTTCACCTTCAGGCTGGAGCCATCAAAGACCACTATCTCACCCCTAACCACCCTCACCTCACACGCAACGAGTTAGAGAAACACACCACCATACTCGATAAAGAAAGTGACCCAAGGAGATTACCTATACTCGAAGCTTTATATATCCAAGCCTTACATCCCAACATCAACAACCAAACTCTGGACCTTCAGATCCTTCCTTCTGCCAAAAGGCACTACCCTACAGGACCTAACACCCCTCCTCGCCCCCCGGTGCCCTTGACGCAGCCCCCCGCGCTACCTCCTTCAGCTTCGTCTTCTGCAGGCGCCACACAACTTAGGCCACGCCCCTCGACACGCAGCCAATCAGCTTCGACCCCACCTACTGACCACCATCCCGCATCCAGTGCGCATGCGTGAAGCGGTTAACCCCTTTCTCTCTCCTAATTTACGCTTCCACCAATAGCAGACTTTTGCCCCCTGTTTTCCGCCTCCTCTGATCCTCCACCCTCTATATATACCCTTCCTGTTTACCTTTTATATCATTCCTTCCTTACTTGATAATGCTGGTTGTCCAGTGAAACGCGTCGTATATCCTGTATCATCATGTACATTTATGTAACCCTGTACCACCATGAATTTTGCTCATCTCCTTCATCTACTTCCTGCCACCCAGCGAAAACTCATCAGAGACCTGGAAACTTTGAATAATAAAATTTCCAACGCAGAAATTGCCATTTCTTTCAACCTCGTATGTATTAAAGAATATATATATATATATATATATATATATATATATATATATATATATATATATATATATATTAGAGATGGACCGAATATTCGTTTCGTATTCGTATTTGCGATATTCGCTATTTTTTTCAATATTCGTATTCGTATTCGCATTTCCATTCAATAAATATTTGCAAATATGCGAATATGTTCACGAAACCAATAGAATATATACAACAAATTTAAATATTAAATTTTAAAGTTAACACAAACTAATAAATAACATAATAAATAAATAAATACATAAATAAATAAATAAATATGTGCGTTGGGGCCGCTAAAGTGGAATGAAGGAGGACTGAACAGTGTTGCTACTTAACTGAATTTAATAGTATCAGATCAAACTAATGAAAAGTAGGCCTACCAAATTATTCTAAAATGGAATCACTGCCCGGTAAACGAACGTGTGCTGGACCTGGACATTTGAACCGTCACAATATTGCCATTTCAGACATATCCAATGTATTAGCATGTCACTAAAATATATTCCATCATATTTCCTCACTGATTTCGTATGAAGTACCAGATATGGACTATTTTATTAAAAATTTTATAAAATGTACTTGAGAGAATCAAATGTACCAAATCTGGTACTTTAGTACCAAAAAAAGCGGCAATATTGGGACTGTGGACTGAAAACATAGAACATTTAATGGATTTAATTTGAATTATTCAATATGCTATGGCTGAACTCTTACAATATATTAAACATTAATTCATACAGTTCATTTATGATATTATTATGTTCCTTCCAACAACCAACTATACTCCTAAAATCGATTAATGAAATTTATAAACACATGTGGCAGTCCGTGGATTCGAATCCAGGATGCTCACACCGAAAATCAACACCTTATGCATCGCACCACTTAGACAGTTATTTTTCTGGCGAGCGATAGCGAGCCTGTAATTATAGGAGGAACCAGCCGAAAAATGTACACATTTATCTTGAAAGGAGCTCTTGGGAATGTTTTCTTAAGCTTCATGGAGGCCTAGGGAGGAAACTAAGAAAATAATAAAAGGTAAATATACTGTATAAACATATATGTATACACCTATCCCTCCTTAACCTTCTCTATGTCTGAAGTTGGTAGGACTATTTAAGAAATTACACATTCACATCGTCATTAACTTCTGGTAATTCATTTCATAGTAATTTAATTAACGTTTGTTGGTGACATACCGTACAAATAATTACCAGTTATTGAAGGATGAAATAAGGATTGAAATATTCGGTATTCGTATTCGTATTCGCGAATTTTACAAAAAAAAAAATCGTATTCGTATTCGTATTCGCAAATAGTGAAAATTTATATTCGTTCCATCTCTAATATATATATATATAATTGATTTTATATATATATATATACAGTATATATTTGGGTGAGTTGAATGGAAGTGGTTCATTTCCCTTGCTATTTGTAATTAGATAATCCATTAGTGTACGGGGGCATCGTTCTATATTGATTAGATAATCCATTAGTGTACGGGGGCATCGTTCTATATTAGATAAGCCATTAGTGTACGGGGGCATCGTTCTATATTAGATAATCCATTAGTGTACGGGGGCATCGTTCTATATTAGATAATCCATTAGTGTACGGGGGTCATCGTTCTATATTAGATAATCCATTAGTGTACGGGGGCATCGTTCTATATTAGATAAGCCATTAGTGTACGGGGGCATCGTTCTATATTAGATAATCCATTAGTGTACGGGGGCATCGTTCTATATTAGATAAGCCATTAGTGTACGGGGGCATCGTTCTATATTAGATAAGCCATTAGTGTACGGGGGCATCGTTCTATATTAGATAAGCCATTAGTGTACGGGGGCATCGTTCTATATTAGATAAGCCATTAGTGTACGGGGGCATCGTTCTATATTAGATAAGCCATTAGTGTACGGGGGCATCGTTCTATATTAGATAAGCCATTAGTGTACGGGGGCAACGTTCTATATTAGATAAGCCATTAGTGTACGGGGGCATCGTTCTATATTAGATAAGCCATTAGTGTATGGGGGCATCGTTCTATATTAGATAAGCCATTAGTGTATGGGGGCATCGTTCTATATTAGATAAGCCATTAGTGTACGGGGGCATCGTTCTATATTAGATAAGCCATTAGTGTACGGGGGCATCGTTCTATATTAGATAATCCATTAGTGTACGGGGGCATCGTTCTATATTAGATAAGCCATTAGTGTACGGGGGCATCGTTCTATATTAGATAAGCCATTAGTGTACGGGGGCATCGTTCTATATTAGATAAGCCATTAGTGTACGGGGGCATCGTTCTATATTAGATAAGCCATTAGTGTACGGGGGCATCGTTCTATATTAGATAAGCCATTAGTGTACGGGGGCATCGTTCTATATTAGATAAGCCATTAGTGTACGGGGGCATCGTTCTATATTAGATAAGCCATTAGTGTACGGGGGCATCGTTCTATATTAGATAAGCCATTAGTGTACGGGGGCATCGTTCTATATTAGATAATCCATTAGTGTACGGGGGCATCGTTCTATATTAGATAAGCCATTAGTGTACGGGGGCATCGTTCTATATTAGATAAGCCATTAGTGTACGGGGGCATCGTTCTATATTAGATAAGCCATTAGTGTACGGGGGCATCGTTCTATATTAGATAAGCCATTAGTGTACGGGGGCATCGTTCTATATTAGATAAGCCATTAGTGTACGGGGGCATCGTTCTATATTAGATAAGCCATTAGTGTACGGGGGCATCGTTCTATATTAGATAAGCCATTAGTGTACGGGGGCATCGTTCTATATTAGATAAGCCATTAGTGTACGGGGGCATCGTTCTATATTAGATAATCCATTAGTGTACGGGGGCATCGTTCTATATTAGATAAGCCATTAGTGTACGGGGGCATCGTTCTATATTAGATAAGCCATTAGTGTACGGGGGCATCGTTCTATATTAGATAAGCCATTAGTGTACGGGGGCATCGTTCTATATTAGATAAGCCATTAGTGTACGGGGGCATCGTTTTATATTAGATAAGCCATTAGTGTACGGGGGCATCGTTCTATATTAGATAAGCCATTAGTGTACGGGGGCATCGTTCTATATTAGATAATCCATTAGTGTACGGGGGCATCGTTCTATATTAGATAAGCCATTAGTGTACGGGGGCATCGTTCTATATTAGATAAGCCATTAGTGTACGGGGGCATCGTTTTATATTAGATAAGCCATTAGTGTACGGGGGCATCGTTCTATATTAGATAATCCATTAGTGTACGGGGGCATCGTTCTATATTAGATAAGCCATTAGTGTACGGGGGCATCGTTCTATATTAGATAAGCCATTAGTGTACGGGGGCATCGTTCTATATTAGATAAGCCATTAGTGTACGGGGGCATCGTTCTATATTAGATAAGCCATTAGTGTACGGGGGCATCGTTCTATATTAGATAAGCCATTAGTGTACGGGGGCATCGTTCTATATTAGATAATCCATTAGTGTACGGGGGCATCGTTCTATATTAGATAATCCATTAGTGTACGGGGGCATCGTTCTATATTGATTCTAGCTGACATGAACAATATTATGAAGGTTAGAATGGACATCTGGGATTCAAGAGCTAAGGAAACCTCTAGTAACAGCTTGAACAATATGAGTATGTTTATAGATTAATAAAACTCGTGCATTGATAGCCAATATTGCAAGAAAGGTGTCATCGTATACTAAAAGGGTAAAGGAGGGTTGGTTGGTTTTTCTAGACCTTCTTCTCCCTCATGTGTAACCCCTTTAGTTTTCAGGTGGTAGGACGTTTGGACCATTAGTTTGGCGATTTTAGTGTTTACCACATTAATTTTTGTTGTCGACATTAAGACCTTTCGTGCCATTTAGGTGCCAATTTATTTTTCTGGCGAGCGATAGCGAGCCTGTAATTATAGGAGGAACCAGCCGAAAAATGTACACATTTATCTTGAAAGGAGCTCTTGGGAATGTTTTCTTAAGCTTCATGGAGGCATAGGGAGGAAACTAAGAAAATAATAAAAGGTAAATATACTGTATAAACATATATATATACACCTATCCCTCCTTAACCTTCTCTATGTCTGAAGTTGGTAGGACTAAAGGAGGAAGTGGGAGGAAGTCTTGTGTTCAGTGTTGTGACCTGGGCAGTGTTCATATTTCACCACAGAGGAACAACAAGGACTGCTTACTAATTAACAAGGGTTGGGGGAACTCTATGTGTATCACACGCATTCAGTATTTACACACACACACACACACACACACACACACACGCACACACACACTCACACTCACACACACACACACGCACACCACACACACACACTGACAATAACACACATACATTCTCATACATGCACTCTATATCTATTTCTTTTGATTTATTGAAGTTTTTTAGATTAAGAGAATGAGGGAAATTAGACATGGTCATAAAATGATATATAATACAATGCTCTTAAACATTCAAATATGTTGTCTGAGAGAAAATACGCAAACAACAAGATAAATTGATAATAGAATGGGTTAATATAATGTTATATGAAAAAACCTACCTGGATCAATTAATATATAAGATTTAACCATCATTTTATCGTAGGTAAGCACATACACACACACACACACACTTGGGCAAGTCTCCTAACGGTGTAGCCTCTGTTCACCTAGCAGTATAAATAGGAACCTGGTATAAGTGTACGAAGTTGTGACGTCCCACATGGGGTTGGTGATCGGTTACAAGGTGAGATGGGTATCGTACTGGTCAACCTAAGCTACTGGTCAACCTAAGCCTTCGGCTGAGACTGGTACCGTAGTGAGAATGGTATCGTACAGATTAACCCTAAGCCTTCGTTTCCAGATGTTGCCAATTGGCTAAAATACAGACTACACACACATCCACAGCCATTCCAACGATACATAAACACTTAACATGCATTTCACGCAATACATTCCCAGTTAAGGAGGCGCGATAATAATGAGCTTAGCTCGCATTGCGTGGATTCCCCTTGACGAACAAGCAAGTGAATACACACCTCTTACCTCTGTATGACTCACTCCTTATAATGATTTACCTTATATACATATCACTCTTTATTTGTATTCTGGCATTTAGCTTACTGACGCCGTAATATCCGTTCAGTTTTTCTATGATAAGACTAATATCTGCCTATAGGTCTCAATAGATTAATTTAAAGTGGATACATTTGGTGTTAGCAGAAGCAAATAATGTCAAAGCACAATTAAAGTGAATGCATTTAGTAATATTCTGTTAGCACCTATTTGATATTGATCAATATAATCACCGGTGGCTAAGGCAACAATAATAATATTATAGTATTGTTGTTAACAATAAAAACAAGCTTTCTTAATAGGACACAGTATCTGTCATGCATGGAAACCTTAACATTAATATTCGCCTTGTCTGCGGCCGTGTTGGTCCTCGGCTGATTTAGTTCTCGGCCAAATTGGTCTTTACTCCATATGCCTTATATGGACAGAGCCGACAACAACTCATTTGCATCAGTGTTTACTGAGGAAGACATTAACTCTGTTCTTCATATTCCGCCAGTTTACATTAACAACTGCAATGCCCTATGCAACTTTGACATTTCGAACGCAGACATCTCTGATGCAATATTTAAACTAAAATCCAACAACTCCCTTGGACCCGACAAAAGTTCGCCAAAAGTAATTAAAGAAGTAAAAGATGAACTCTCAAAACCACTAACCCTTCTATTTAAATAATCAATACAAATCAATAAAGTCTCCAAATAATGGAAATTAGCTAATGTAACGCCCATTTGTTTAAAGGAAATAATGCTCTGCCTGGTAACTCTCTCCCAATAAGCCTCAACTCACTTATATGCAAGCTGCTCGAAACAATAGTCCGAAATATAATTGTTTGCCATTTATAAACAAACAACCTTATAAAAGACTCACAACATGGTTTTCGAAGTAAGCCCTCATGTCTGGCAAACCTCCTTGACTCTTTCGACGATATCTTATATGTATATGACTAAGATAAAGCAGTTGACATCGTCTACCTTGATTTTCATAAAGCATTCGATAAAGTGCCTCATAACAGACTGATAGCAAAACTTAAAGCCCACGATAATGACGAGTTTGTTCTTCATTGGATTCAGGTTTGGCTAAGTGAACGAAAACAATGAGTAGTAATTAATGGCAAAGCCTCAAATTGGATAAATGTTACTAGTGGTGTACCACAAGGCTCAGTTATCGGTCCAATTCAATTTTGTATTTATATTAATGATATTGATGATGGGATATCATGCAGAATCTCGAAATTCGCTGATGACACAAACATTGCAAGCAAATTAAACTCGCCATTGCACATAAAAGAGATTCAGAATGATCTAGACAAGCTATCAAACTGGGCTCAGATATGGCAGATGAATTTCAATATAGATAAATGCAAAGTGATCCACATTGGCGGTAAGAATGAAAGCGCAAACTGTTCAGTTAATGGAATTCAACTATATAACGTAAGTACAGAAACGGACCTTGCAGTAACTATAATAAGTAATTTGAAACCTGTCCAACAAGTCACTCAAGTTGTTAAAAAAGCAAATACAATTATTGGCTTCATTGGAAGATCTTTCAAATATATATCCGACAACGTTATACGCACTTCATATAATTCATTGGTTCATCCACATCTGGAATACTGTGTCCAGTTTTGGTTGCCATACTATATAGAGGACATTGATAAACTGGAGAGAGAACAGCGGAGGGTAACTAAAACGATTCCCCGACTAAGAAACAAACCGTATGAGGAACGACTAAAAGAGTTGAACCTATTTACCTTGACACACCGCAGAATAAGAGGGAACCTAATCCAAGTCTTTAAAATTATCAAAGGCCATGACAACATGGATGCAAGTAAGTACTTCGCATTTGATAACTCAAATTACACAAGAAATAATGGTTACAAAATTGTCGGAAGGGCGTTTCATTCACACAAGGCGAAGCATTTCTTTTTCAACAAAGTGGTCAACTTGTGGAATACTTGTAAATTGACAAGAAGTGTTGTAGAGTGCCATTCAGTCCAAACATTCAAATATCACTTTGACAAATATCTTGCCATGAACCCAGGATTAACTGCGTTTGTGTATGAGTAATGTGACCGTTTTAGTATCGTACATAATACTATAATATAGTTTTCCGACCAAAGTTTTTTTTTCTTCTGGAGCTGAGGCCCTTCAATTGATGGCTATGGCAATCTCTCTTTTTATTGTTTTTACAAGCAGCCTAGTAAGGACCATTAGGTTTGTTGTTGCTTGCCTTCCTTTGTATTCCTTTGTACATCTTTGGGGAAAAGTCACAAAAATCCCACTTGGGGTCATTATATCAATACATGTTTTTACTATTCTTTTTGTGTTTTCTTTTTTAACACCTTACGAGCGGCCTATGCGGTTTATTTATGTGTACCGCACAGCGGGGTGTTTTTAGCCAAAATAGGGCTGTTTACGTGATCATTTTCATGCCTAAATAAGACCCAGAACGTAAAACAAGTACCTATCCCTGAAAGGGCATAAACAGAGCTTTCGAATGACACCATAACGATCCTTGTATGATGGATAGTTTTCTTGCAATAACCGTGCAACGCGAGTGCAAAAAGCAGGTAATTCGGTACTTTCAGTACATAATTGAGTATGTAGCGAGTGAGAGAGGGAGGAGGGAGCTGAGATTTGTGTCAGTACGTTCGCCGCGGTGGTCTGGAGCAGTCATACGCTCGCTAGTCTCCTGCCACCACTTGTCTCTCTCTCTCAGCAACATTACGTGCTGAAATTGCCACTCGAGTTATGTCGAGCGCCGCCACATACTCCAGCTTTATTTAACTCGACTTATGTTGCTCGCCGCTAAATAAGGGTTAAGGAGTCAGGTAATTAGTGTGTCTCACAGGGAGTATTATGAAGATCGAGCTAAACTACTCGTGGTTATTTTTGATGGGGCTTATATCTGGGAGATAAGGTTGTTCATAGGATGTTAGTCAAAAGTTAAACGTTGATAATCAGCTACCAAACAAAAGAGTTGACGAAGCTTAATCTCTCTCTCTCTCTGCACCAGTGCACTCGTCCATTAGTCAACAGACATATCCAAGGTAATTTCCACAAACTCTTCTTTCCTCTTTAAATTTATACATGGAGATTATTCATTCATTATGACTGTTATACCCGTTGATGCGCAAGCCAACACATTTTCTACACCCATTGCACTAATGTTACTAATTTGTATGTAAACATTCCATTGCATACACCACGTGTCATTGCATATTTTATTATTTCTACTTATGCCTAATATCCTAATCTCTTCTAAAGATGTACTTGCTACCCTCTCTGGGTTTGATACTAAGAAGGCGTACGGTCCGGATGGTGTTCCTCCTGTTG
The DNA here is from genome assembly GCA_032716605.1 of Paralithodes platypus. Taxonomy (NCBI): domain Eukaryota; kingdom Metazoa; phylum Arthropoda; class Malacostraca; order Decapoda; family Lithodidae; genus Paralithodes; species Paralithodes platypus. Next base: position 14,284,139 of record CM064511.1, on the reverse strand, counting down.
TACTTAAAAACTGTGCTTCCGTGCTGACTCCCTGCCTAGGCAAACTTTTTCGTCTTTGTCTATCCTCTAACGTCTTCCCGTCTTGCTGGAAGTTTGCTCTCATTTAACCTGTTGCAAAGAAGGGTGACCACTCTCCACCTTCCAACTATTGTCCAATTGCTCTCATCTCATGTATCTCGAAAGTTTTTGAAACTATTCTTACTTCCAATTTCTTAAGCATATATCTTCTCATAATCTACTATCAGATCGCCAGTATGGCTTCCTTAACCCGGCAAGCGCGATAGGCCTCACGGAAGGCTTCCTATAGGGAACGCGATAGGCCTCACGGAAGCAGGACCATAAAAAAGCCTTCCATAAAAAAAAGGGCCTATCAAAACAAAGAAATTTGTCTCTAGGTGAGATAATTCCCCTCCAGTACTCATCCATGTAAATCTCACCCACCCCCCCCCCACCCTTATTCCCCCTCCCTCCCCACCTCAATTATCACCTATTTTTCCTCTTATTATCATCATTTATCGGTTATTTTTCTCTCCCGCGATAATGTAGCACAAGTGGGTTGCATAAAAGATCGTTATGCAACACCCAGACACCGGCACACACCGCCCCGCTCTTCTCAGTTGACTCCCAGACAGCGAGAGGGGAGGGCTGCCTGTCTCTCTCTCTCGCCTGAGATTATGACCGGGTGGCCAATATCTTCGTTTTTCACCACCCAAATGCTTTTCCCACTTATTTTAGCACTCTTGAAGGTTCATATATACATCATATATGTAAAATAAAAGCATACCGAAAACAAATAATGGTTTATATTGTAAATATAACGAATTCTGTCAGAATCCAGGGCTAGAAATGCACAAATAACTACCCTAGCACCTACTGTCATATCGCGCTTGTCAGGTTAAGGGTCGCTCTACAGGTGATCTTCTTTCATATCTTACTAACTCTTGGTCATCCTCCTTTCGGAACTTCGGTGAGACCTTTTCTATTGCGTTAGACATATCAAAGGCCTTTGATAGAGTCTGGCACAAATCTCTAATTTCTAAACTACCCTCCTTCGGTTTCTATCCCTTCATCTCTGCCTTTATCTCTAATTTCCCTTCCGGTCGTTCCATTGCTGTGTGACGCTCACCGCTTCCCCCAGAACTGCATGGCCTACTCGCTAGGACTCGCCAGGGCAGAGAATATAGCTACAGTCTACCTATCATTGTGTACTTTCCTTCTTGAGAAAGCTTGTGTTGCAGACAGTTCAGAACTGTTCTTTATTTTCGTCTGTCACAATCCATTCTATTTTATTTAGTCAATTGAAAGTATTGTGTTAAGTAGTTGAATGATGGGAAGGCGAGCAGGAGAGGGAGAGAGAGAGAGACAAGGTGGTGTGACTTGGTAGTGAGTGCGGCGCGTGGCTGGCCCCCTTACATAGGCCTCGCGGGATTCGTTGCCTCTTGCCTAACACTGCCTACTACGCGGATGCTTACTTTTTATTGTTTTTACAAGCAGCCTAGTAAGGACCATTAGGTTTGTTGTTGCTTGCCTTCCTTTGTATTCCTTTGTACATCTTTGGGGAAAAGTCACAAAAATCCCACTTGGGGTCATTATATCAATACATGTTTTTACTATTCTTTTTGTGTTTTCTTTTTTAACACCTTACGAGCGGCCTATGCGGTTTATTTATGTGTACCGCACAGCGGGGTGTTTTTAGCCAAAATAGGGCTGTTTACGTGATCATTTTCATGCCTAAATAAGACCCAGAACGTAAAACAAGTACCTATCCCTGAAAGGGCATAAACAGAGCTTTCGAATGACACCATAACGATCCTTGTATGATGGATAGTTTTCTTGCAATAACCGTGCAACGCGAGTGCAAAAAGCAGGTAATTCGGTACTTTCAGTACATAATTGAGTATGTAGCGAGTGAGAGAGGGAGGAGGGAGCTGAGATTTGTGTCAGTACGTTCGCCGCGGTGGTCTGGAGCAGTCATACGCTCGCTAGTCTCCTGCCACCACTTGTCTCTCTCTCAGCAACATTACGTGCTGAAATTGCCACTCGAGTTATGTCGAGCGCCGCCACATACTCCAGCTTTATTTAACTCGACTTATGTTGCTCGCCGCTAAATAAGGGTTAAGGAGTCAGGTAAATAGTGTGTCTCACAGGGAGTATTATGAAGATCGAGCTAAACTACTCGTGGTTATTTTTGATGGGGCTTATATCTGGGAGATAAGGTTGTTCATAGGATGTTAGTCAAAAGTTAAACGTTGATAATCAGCTACCAAACAAAAGAGTTGACGAAGCTTAATCTCTCTCTCTCTCTCTGCACCAGTGCACTCGTCCGTTAGTCAACAGACATATCCAAGGTAATTTCCACAAACTCTTCTTTCCTCTTTAAATTTATACATGGAGATTATTCATTCATTATGACTGTTATACCCGTTGATGCGCAAGCCAACACATTTTCTACACCCATTGCACTAATGTTACTAATTTGTATGTAAACATTCCATTGCATACACCACGTGTCATTGCATATTTTATTATTTCTACTTATGCCTAATATCCTAATCTCTTCTAAAGATGTACTTGCTACCCTCTCTGGGTTTGATACTAAGAAGGCGTACGGTCCGGATGGTGTTCCTCCTGTTGTACTTAAAAACTGTGCTTCCGTGCTGACTCCCTGCCTAGGCAAACTTTTTCGTCTTTGTCTATCCTCTAACGTCTTCCCGTCTTGCTGGAAGTTTGCTCTCATTTAACCTGTTGCAAAGAAGGGTGACCACTCTCCACCTTCCAACTATTGTCCAATTGCTCTCATCTCATGTATCTCGAAAGTTTTTGAAACTATTCTTACTTCCAATTTCTTAAGCATATATCTTCTCATAATCTACTATCAGATCGCCAGTATGGCTTCCTTAACCCGGCAAGCGCGATAGGCCTCACGGAAGGCTTCCTATAGGGAACGCGATAGGCCTCACGGAAGCAGGACCATAAAAAAGCCTTCCATAAAAAAAAGGGCCTATCAAATCAAAGAAATTTGTCTCTAGGTGAGATAATTCCCCTCCAGTACTCATCCATGTAAATCTCACCCACCCCCCTCCCCTCCTTCCCCACCTTATTCCCCCCTCCCTCCCCACCTCAATTATCACCTATTTTTCCTCTTATTATCATCATTTATCGGTTATTTTTCTCTCCCGCGATAATGTAGCACAAGTGGGTTGCATAAAAGATCGTTATGCAACACCCAGACACCGGCACACACCGCCCCGCTCTTCTCAGTTGACTCCCAGACAGCGAGAGGGGAGGGCTGCCTGTCTCTCTCTCTCGCCTGAGATTATGACCGGGTGGCCAATATCTTCGTTTTTCACCACCCAAATGCTTTTCCCACTTATTTTAGCACTCTTGAAGGTTCATATATACATCATATATGTAAAATAAAAGCATACCGAAAACAAATAATGGTTTATATTGTAAATATAACGAATTCTGTCAGAATCCAGGGCTAGAAATGCACAAATAACTACCCTAGCACCTACTGTCATATCGCGCTTGTCAGGTTAAGGGTCGCTCTACAGGTGATCTTCTTTCATATCTTACTAACTCTTGGTCATCCTCCTTTCGGAACTTCGGTGAGACCTTTTCTATTGCGTTAGACATATCAAAGGCCTTTGATAGAGTCTGGCACAAATCTCTAATTTCTAAACTACCCTCCTTCGGTTTCTATCCCTTCATCTCTGCCTTTATCTCTAATTTCCCTTCCGGTCGTTCCATTGCTGTGTGACGCTCACCGCTTCCCCCAGAACCGCATGGCCTACTCGCTAGGACTCGCCAGGGCAGAGAATATAGCTACAGTCTACCTATCATTGTGTACTTTCCTTCTTGAGAAAGCTTGTGTTGCAGACAGTTCAGAACTGTTCTTTATTTTCGTCTGTCACAATCCATTCTATTTTATTTAGTCAATTGAAAGTATTGTGTTAAGTAGTTGAATGATGGGAAGGCGAGCAGGAGAGGGAGAGAGAGAGAGACAAGGTGGTGTGACTTGGTAGTGAGTGCGGCGCGTGGCTGGCCCCCTTACATAGGCCTCGCGGGATTCGTTGCCTCTTGCCTAACACTGCCTACTACGCGGCTGCTTACTGGGCGACTGTCGGGCGCCCTCGTGCCATTCTTGCGAACTGGGACTCCAGCCAGGAGGTCCATGGGAATAATATTATCCTTGTCAGATCCTTCCCAGACAGCATACTCTAAGCATCTCCCTTGAACTGTCCCACACTCTTGTCTTAGAATCTTTCTCTCCTACTGCCTCTATCATTTCCACTACTTCCTCACCTTTTATTAATATCAATTCCCCTCTGGTCCTCTGCATCCACACCTTGAATTGGTGGCCAGACTGTATTATATGCTGGATCTCACATTTCTTATGTACTAGATTAAGGTTGAAGATAGTCATTGTCTTTTTGGGAGATTGTATTGCTCAGACTGTCTCCATCAATCACTAATGTTTCTACAGGGTTAAATAATGCTAGACTAGGGATCAGGTACCTTGCTGTTGGTGTTTTCAATGTGTGTAGGCTACTTTTGAGCTACACGACACTACGGATTCTGTGGGTTACCTGGGTGGATCTTTTGTCTGTGTACCTTGGAGTTTAGACTGTGTAGTAAGTGAGGGCTGCTTGCCTAATCCACCCAACACTGTTCTAACTCTATTTGCTTTTACTTTTGAGGGTCGCCAGGAGGATACTCGATACTTGTGATCGAGAATCCTCAAGAGAGCACCCCTTCATATTAACGTAATCAGGCCGCACAGACCCAAGGTCCACACTAGGCTAGGAGCTGCCTTGCTCCACCAGAATTCTGTACCTTTGCGCATCCCAGCTAGACTTTATTAACCCGGGTAGACATTAGCTGGATTAGATCATATACTCTTTTATGCATACCCATTATTTTTACACAAGCATTTTGAGGTCTAGGTTGCTGTAGAGAGACACAACCAGCATAGACCGGTTTTGTTAACACCTTAAGAGCGGCCTATGCGGTTTATTTATATGTACCGCCCAGCGGGGTGTTTTTAGCCAAAATAGGGCTGTTTACGTGATCATTTTCATGCCTAAATAAGACCCAGAACGTAAAACAAGTATCTATCCCTGAAAGGGCATAAACAGAGCTTTCGAATGACACCATAACGATCCTTTTATGATGGCTAGTTTTCTTGCAATAACCGTGCAACGCGAGTGCAAAAAGCATGTAATTAGGCACTTTCCCCATACAATTCCTTATATAGCGAGTGAGAGAGGTAGGAGGGAGGTGAGATTCGTGTCAGTAGGTTCGCCGCGGTGGTCTGGAGCAGTCATACGCTCGCTACTCTCCTGCCACCACTTGTCTCTCTCTCTCAGCAACATTACGTGCTGAAATTGCCACTCGACCTATGTCGAGCACCGCCACATAGTCCAGCTTTATTTAACTCGACTTATGTTGCTCGCCGCTAATTAAGGGTTAATAGGAGTACTACTTTTTCGTGGCGAGCATTATTACAGTTGCACCGCTTATAATATTCTTGTGTCCAATAACATTATATGTCCAGCCTTTTTGTGTATTTAGCCTACACTTGCATTGTCCAGCCTCCTGCTATTTTGTGGTTCCATTTCCGATACGTTCTTCTTAGTAGCATCCGACATTATTCAGAAGATTCCTTGTTCGGTGCTTGAGGACTTTACAACACTTTCTTTCATAAAGGAGTGACAGATATTATTGATTAAAGTAACGTTAAGTAAACCTTCTTCTTGTTTGCATTAGATCACTCTTGTGATTTAATTAAGTTAACTATCTTTTCCTTGTGTACCATAACTAAGCAACCATATGTTATAGGTAATAGGCTGTTTCAGAGAACATCAGCCTATAGTAGAAGCACATAGATACTGAGAGTTAAGATACCCCGCTATCGCAGATATAACTCTGGAGGGTATATGTGTTCTTTGTTCGACGGGATTATATATCAGGTGTTGGATCTAGCGTTTCCGTTGTTGCATTTATGCCAGTCTAGTCCAATGTATAAGAGCCACTGATTTATACGAGACCCGATCATAACAAATGGCGACCTAGCTCAGGATTTGGTGAACTGACATATAATTGCAGGTTATTGTGCAGATTTTTCTTACAGTTTAGGCGGCGAACATGTGTTGATTTTGTGGAATATTTTTTGAGGACATGCAAGAATTATTTTTTTAGCAAAGTAATATAGCACTTAAGCTGTCTCCGAGAATTTTTTATTGTGAATATTGTGGTATAAGAGTTTGGGGTACTTCTTTTTTGTGTATCAAAGTGAAAAATCTTCAGTGAGCATCATGTCTTATAGCGGATCAGTGCAGGATGAAGACACAGTACGTGATGTAAAAGCTGAGGAGCAGCAGCACGGGCAGGTTGTTAACTTGGTAAACAGTGAGGAGGAAGCAAGGAATTTTTTACAATGGCCTGTTACTTCCGACCGGTTGGTGGGTGTGAATCGGTACGGTCTCCAGTGCTTAGCCGCAGCTATCGGTCATGTATGTACTAGTGGCATGACCAAGGATGACCTGATGACGTGTGTGCTGGGAGGGGTGACTGGTGTACGAGGTAGGGTGAGTGCTCAGAGCCTTATGGCCGAGCTTCCCCTTCACTCGACTCCCAATCCTCCTATTGGAGTACCGACCCTGAGCACGCTTCCGCAGGTGAGTAGTGACTGGCAGGGTGGTTTGCCCCTGGGGGGATCACCGGGTATTTCTAACATCATTGTATCTCCTCCTCCTCTTCAAGGTTTGACCCCGGAGATGCTCTTTCAGCTCGAGATGGCAAAGATGCAACATCAGAGTCAAAAACAGATAGAGCTAGCTTTGATAGAAGAGAGAAAAGAGCTGGCTAGGATGCAGCAACAGACGAGGGAAGCTGAGCTTAGGACTGAACTAGAATCTACAAGATACTGTGCCGACATGGATTTAGAGAAGTCTCGTGTTGAGACGACGGGACAGCGACTCGGTACTGGAAGCCATGCGCATGATCAGTCTCTGGCGCACCTTCTCAAACTGGTCCCTGTATTTGACGAGTCTGGTGTCACAGAGTTTTTCAATAGATTTGAGAAGAAGTGCCGGGAGCATCAGTGGCCTGAAGTTAAGTGGGCGGCCCTTGTGTCCTCTAGACTCGTAGGTAAGGGGCTCAAGGCTTATGATGCACTGCCTTTGGAGTCCTGCGTTGTTTATGAGGAGCTCAAGGAGGCTGTCCAGCGGGCATACGAGCTACAACCCGAAACATATAGGTTAAAGTTCCGGGGTGTGACTAAGGGGCGAGACAGTACCTTCTTGGAGCACGACCGGGACCTGTCCGACGCTATGGGAAACTGGCTCAAATCAGAGAAGACAACTACGTTTGATCAGATGAAACAGTTGATGCTTCTAGAGCAGTTTTATAAGTGTACGGGCGGCGACTTGACTTTAAACCTTAAAGAGAAGAACCCAAGAACTCTCGTAGAAGCAGCAGAGATGGCTGATCTTCGGTTGTCACTAATTCGGGGGTGCGGCTCTGCACAGAGAAACGATGTAGGCGTTAAGGAGCGTTACCCTCCCCCTCTGCGGAATATGGACACACATAAATTTAAAAGCAATGACACCAAGACTGATCACAAACCTAGCACCGCCCTGTTTAAGAAGGGTCAGGGGACTTTTACACCTCAATATAAGTCCAAGGGGAAATTTGAGTGTTATCACTGTCACAAAGAGGGGCACATGGCAAAAGCTTGTCCGAGCAGACCTCCCACGGCGCTGTGTCATTGGCTCACAGCATTGGGGTGTTCCAGAAGTCTTCTGTGTTTGCTGGAGGCATAAGATCAGAGGATGGAGCACCGCCGACTTTTACACCTCAATATAAGTCCAAGGGGAAATTTGAGTGTTATCACTGTCACAAAGAGGGGCACATGGCAAAAGCTTGTCCGAGCAGACCTCCCACGGCGCTGTGTCATTGGCTCACAGCATTGGGGTGTTCCAGAAGTCTTCTGTGATTGCTGGAGGCATAAGATCAGAGGATGGAGCACCGCCAGTGAAGAAGGATCCGGAAGGCTCGAACCCTGTCCGCGATGCCTTTTGCGACCATAGAAGGCATGGCTGCGTGAAGTGGGGGGGCAAGAAGCACGGGGTACAGCTTTTGCGTGACACAGGTGCCTCTTAGACACTCTTGAAGAATTTCACTGGTAGACCCATAAACGCGGCGCGGGTAGTTGTGATGCAGGGAGTTAATGCAACTAGGTCATACTCGCTTGTTAGAATGGAGCTTGAAGTTGACGGTGTGACTCGCTAACTGGATGTGGGAATCTTGGAGAAATTGCCTGTTGGGTGCGTCAACCTCCTTCTCGGCAATGACTTTGCGGTGCCTGCTTCTAAGGTTTCACCCTTAGTCGCTGCCGAGGAGCCGGCCGACGTGAGTAGGGAGGAACAGGAGTGGGTTGAGAAGTGTCAGGTGCAACCAATGGCGTGTGTTGTAAGCAGATCTCTCGCATCCAGGGAGTCACAGCCTAACCAACAGTCTTCAAATAAGCGGAGGAACGGTCACGAGAAGGTGCTGAAAGCTGATACGGTGGAGAGTCTAGTTCCAGCAGAGCTTCTCGGGGACTCAGTATTAGCACCGTTATTAGAGTCTGGAGAAGCACCACCACCTGTCACTGAGAGTGTAGAGGCAGGGCTTAAAGAGACTCAGAGGCAGCAACGGTATACACGGAGAGAGCAACGGGATGCAAAGTTCGATGTTGGGGGAGGGCATGAGTTGTTTCGCAAATAGTTAGACAGGCTAGCTCCCTTAGATATTCGCAAATTGCAGCTAGAAGACCCGGAGGTTCTAAAGTGTAGTAACGGTGCTGTCGAACTCGAAGAGGACAGGGATGCAAAGTCTGGAGATTTTGTTTTCACTGATGGCATCTTGTATCGGCGATTCCAAGACCCGCAGAGAAGTTGGGAGGGTGGGTCAGGAGTGGTAGACCAGCTGGTCATACCGAGGGTATGCAGGGATAGCCTACTAAGGTTGGCTCATGATGTACCGCTGGCGGGACACTTGGGTGTCCATAAGACGGTGGCGGCTTGGGGGAAACTGTTTTGGTGGCCTGGTTTGAGAGCACAAGTGGTATCATGGGTGGCAATGTGCAGTGTGTGCCAAAAGGTCGGGAAACCTAACCAGTGCATCCCAAAGGCTCCGTTACACCCAATTCCCGTCAGCGGGCCTCCCTTTAGTAAAGTAGTAGTCAACATGGTTGGCCCCCTCCCCCCCACAAGTGCCGGAAATAAATATCTCTTGACAGTCATGGACGTAGCAACTCGGTACCCAGACGCATACCCGATGAAAAATGGTTTGGCGAAGACGGTGGTCCGTAACTTGCTATTATACTTCTCCCGGTACGGATACCCGCAGGAGTTACAGTCAGACCAAGGATCGAATTTCACCTCCAACTTGTTCGTTCAGACAATGAAGCAGCACGGGATAGTCACTGTAGTGTCATCTGCTTATCACCCAAAGAGTCAAGGGGTGTTAGAGAGGTGGCATTCCACTCTAAAAAGCATGCTTCGCTGCTATTGTCTTGAGAACGGCAAGGACTGGGATCTTGGCCTGCCGTATGTGTTATTCGCTGCACGAGAGGTACCTGGGGAGAGTTTGGGGTTTAGCCCTAATGAGCTTGTGTTTGAACACCGCGTCAGAGGGCCTCTCCACATGGTAAGGGAGATATGGGAAGGCACCGCTAAACCATATTCTATGATTAAGAATGTCCTTGAGAGTAGAGAACGAATGTTGCGTAGTCTGGAGTTGGCTGGCCGCAATCTGGTAGGCTCTCAGGCCCTCATGAAGGACAGGTACGACCACAAGGTGAAACTCAGGGAGTTTCACGTGGGTCAGGAGGTGTTGATACTACTCCCTCTTGTAGGTCACCCCTTATCCGCAAAGTACGCTGGTCCTTATAGGGTAGCAGAGAAGCTCTCAGACTTAGATTACCTGGTGGCCACTCCAGACAGGCGTAAGAGGAATCAGTTGTCATGTCAACCTGATGAAGGAGTATGTGAGGCGCCCACCTGAGCCTCTCACCGTCCCCGTGATGACTTTCAGCAGTCAAGGTGGAGAAGGAGAACGGGACAGTCATGCGTAGGTGGATGACAACTGGGATTATCATGTTTCTGCAGATCAGTGGGCGGGAAACACGAGACAGGCGGCTCATGAGGCTTTGCAACACCTACCTGAGCAACAGCGTGTGGCTGTCGATCGCCTATTCGGTTTATACCATACTGTATTTGCGGAACACCCAGGCCTCACTACTCATGAGGTGCACGACGTTGACGTCGGAGACCACCCGCTCTTCAAATCAGTGCCCTATAGGGTGCCCCCTATTAAACTTCCGGCCCTCCGGGCAGAGTTGGAGTATATGTTGCAACAGGGACTGATCGAGAAGGGGGCGGTAAAGTGGACATCTCCCGTAACGCTGCAACCTAAGCCGGATGGCAAGGTGCGCTTCTGTGTTGATTACCGCAGGCTAAACGGCTTGACTCCCACCAACCCATATCCTCTTCCCCGGGTCGATGACTGTGTAGACAAGATTGGCAGGGCCAAGTTCTTCTTGACCAAGATGGACCTGGTAAAAGGTTACTGGCAGGTGCCTTTGTCTGAACGGGCGAAAGAGGTGTGTGGTTTTGTGGTGGATGGTGCTACATATCGTTGTAATGTCATGCCGTATGGCCTAAAGAACGCACCAGCGACCTTCCAAAGCTTGATGAACGAGTTGGTGGCTGACATTCCGAACTGTACCGTGTACCTGGATGACGTCATTATCTACGATGACAATTTCAAGAGCCACTGTGAACATGTAGAATCCCTATTTAAGAAATTAAGCGAGGCAAACTTGGTGGTCAACCTGGGAAAGTTTGATTTTGTGCGGGCTACCGTGCAGTATCTGGGGTTCATGGTGGGTTTGGGCCAGGTGTGCCCCCCACAGAACAAGATATTGGCTATTAACCACTTCCCCAGGCCGTCCACCAAGAAGCAGATCATGAGGTTTTTGGGCATGATTGGTTACTACCGCCGCTTTATAAAGGGCTATTCTACTGTGCTGGCTCCTCTGACGGACCTATTGGCCAAAGATAGAAAGTTTAAGTGGGCGCCTGAGTGTGAGAGGGATTTTTTGCTAGTAAAACACCTGTTGTGTACTCACCCAATCCTCAGGGCCCCGGACTTTAGTCGACCATTCCAGCTGGCAACTGATGCCAGTGGTGTGGGGGCTGGTGCCGTTCTGATGCAATCAGACGAAGATGGGCTGGAGCACTCGGTCAGTTTCTTCTCAAAAAAGTTCAACTCGGTGCAGAAGAACTATTCAGTAGTTGAGAAGGAACTGCTGGCGATTGTGCTAGCGCTCAGGCACTTTGAGGTGTATCTTCCAGCCTATGGACCGGTTGTGGTGATCTACACCGACCATAACCCCCTCAAGTTCCTGAATCAATTCCATAACCGGAATATGAGGCTGACCAGGTGGTCATTAATGTTGCAGGAATACAACCTAGACATACGCCATATTGCCGGTTCTGAGAATGTAATTGCAGATTGCTTATCGAGGGTGGAAGACTCGGGGTAGATCATCACAAGGGTAGCCTCCTACTTTGGTTTGATTAGTATGTTTACGTCTGGTGCTTGTTGGCTCGCGTGTGTAGCCCAGCGTATTGGGTCGTAAAATAGGAGTTGCTGTGTTGGTATAGAAGTAAAAACTAGGCTTGCCCCTGTAGTGCAGCTGCCATAAACATAATAAAAATATAAAAATCCTATAAAAACTCTTTCTTTGATAGTTAATTTTTGTTTAAGTATGTTATAGCAGAAATTCTGAGTTGTACTCCTCTCAGAAGGCTGGGCTAGTGAAGCTCGCTCTTATGAGCTTAACTATGAAATTTAATCTATTGTGTTGGGAAGGGTTGTTAATTTTTATAATGTGTTATTTTGATGAGAACTGTGCTTTACATTTCATTGTCGCTGGGTGGCTAGGAGTGGCGAATTTTGTATGGGTTCTGCGTGTCAGATTTAGAGCTCATAGTTGGAGCCTCTTAAAAATCTTGGGTGGGGTGTGACGCTCACCGCTTCCCCCAGAACCGCATGGCTTACTCGCTAGGATTCGCCAGGGCAGAGAATATAGCTACAGTCTACCTATCATTGTGTACTTTCCTTCTTGAGAAAGCTTGTGTTGCAGACAGTTCAGAACTGTTCTTTATTTTCATCTGTCACAATCCTTTCTATTTGATTTAGTCAATTGAAAGTATTGTGTTAAGTAGTTGAATGATGGGAAAGCGAGCGGGAGAGGGAGAGAGAGAGAGACAAGGTGGTGTGACTTGGTAGTGAGTGCGGCGCGTGGCTGGCCCCCTTACATAGGCCTCGCGGGATTCGTTGCCTCCTGCCTAACACTGCCTACTATGCGGCTGCTTACTGGGCGACTGTCGGGCGCCCTCGTGCCATTCTTGCGAACTGGGACTCCAGCCAGGAGGTCCATGGGAATAATATTATCATTGTCAGATCCTTCCCAGACAGCATACTCTAAGCATCTCCCTTGAACTGTCCCACACTCTTGTCTTAGAATCTTTCTCTCCTACTGCCTCTATCATTTCCACTACTTCCTCACCTTTTATTAATATCAATTCCCCTCTGGTTCTCTGCATCCACACCTTGAATTGGTGGCCAGACTGTATTATATGCTGGATCTCACATTTCTTATGTACTAGATTAAGGTTGAAGATAGTCATTGTCTTTTTGGGAGATTGTATTGCTCAGACTGTCTCCATCAATCACTAATGTTTCTACAGGGTTAAATAATGCTAGACTAGGGATCAGGTACCTTGTTGTTGGTGTTTTCAATGTGTGTAGGCTACTTTTGAACTACACGACACTACGGATTCTGTGGGTTACCTGGGTGGATCTTTTGTCTGTGTACCTTGGAGTTTAGACTTTGTAGGGCGTGAGGGCTGCTTGCCTAATCCACCCAACACTGTTCTAACTCTATTTGCTTTTACTTTTGAGGGTCGCCAGGAGGATACTCGATACTTGTGATCGAGAATCCTCAAGAGAGCACCCCTTCATATTAACGTAATCAGGCCGCACAGACCCAAGGTCCACACTAGGCTAGGAGCTGCCTTGCTCCACCAGAATTCTGTACCTTTGCGCATCCTAGCTAGACTTTATTAACCCGGGTAGACATTAGCTGGATTAGATGATATACTCTTTTATGCATACCCATTATTTTTACACAAGCATTTTGTGGTCTAGGTTGCTGTAGAGAGACACAACCAGCATAGACCGGTTTTGTTAATAGGAGTACTACTTTTTCGTGGCGAGCATTATTACAGTTGCACCGCTTATAATATTCTTGTGTCCAATAACATTATATGTCCAGCCTTTTTGTGTATTTAGCCTACACGTGCATTGTCCTGCCTCCTGCTATTTTGTGGTTCCATTTCCGATACGTTCTTCTTAGTAGCATCCGACATTATTCAGAAGATTCCTTGTTCGGTGCTTGAGTACTTTACAACACTTTCTTTCATAAAGGAGTGACAGATATTATTGATTAACACCTTATTAGCGGCCTAGCGGTTTATTTATATGTACCGCTCAGCAGGGGTGTTTTTAGCCAAAATAGGGCTGTTTACGTGATCATTTTCATGCCTAAATAAGACCCAGAGCGTAAAACAAGTATCTATCCCTGAAAGGGCATAAACAGAGCTTTCCAATGACACCACAACGATCCTTTTATGACGGCTAGTTTTCTTGCAACAACCGCGCAACACGAGTGCAAAAAGCATGTAATTCGGTACTTTCCCCATACAATTCAGTATGTAGCGAGTGAGAGAGGGAGGGAGGAGGTGGGATTCGTGTCAGTAGGTTTGCCGCGGTGGTCTGGAGCAGTCATACGCTCGCTACTCTCCTGCCACCACTTGTCTCTCTCTCTCAGCAACATTACGTGCTGAAATTGCCACACGACCTATGTCGCGCGCCGCCAGATAGTCCAGATTTATTATACTCGACTTATGTTGCGCGCCGACATTTAGGGGTTAAAGTAACGTCAAGTAAACCTTCTTCTTGTTTGCATTAGATCACTCTTGTGATTTAATTAAGTTAACTATCTTTTCCTTGTGTACCATAACTAAGCAAACATATGTTATAGGTAATAGGCTGTTTCAGTAGAAGCACATAGATACTGAGAGTTAAGATACCCCGCTATCGCAGATATAACTCTGGAGGGTATATAGACAGGGCTAAACCTAGAACAATTTGATAATCGTCACTACCAAACTTTTCTCAGTGGTTTCTTGGGTAATTTTTCCTGTAGAATCCATTTCTGCTTGGGGCATTTTTGAATCGTGCATATTTAATGAGATAATTTGCATATTTGAATAAATTAATGGAAATTATGAGAAATACCATAGTAGTTGTGTTTTGGTGAGCATTTGAGGTAAATAAATGAAACTGTTGTCCTTTTAAGGTGTAATGTTATCTGCAGGGTAATATTTGGGCATATTTATGGCGATTAATTAGCATAAATTATGCATATTTAACAAAATTACTTATTACGACTGAAACCAAACACATTACCAGTAAAATTCTGTTCAGTATTAGTTCATTTACCTTCCTGTACACAAATTACATCATATTCTTTCACAATTGATCATTAAACAGGCCGATACACCAATACACTGTTTTAGTTCATGTATAAATAACTAATATATACAGTAGCCATATGAATATTAAAATATAAGCATGCTTTGCAAGAGAGCGTAGTTGGTAACCATGTACTTTGCATAAACTAAGAAACATCAAATTACCCTTGAATCCACATACAAAAGTTGGGTAGTGACAATTATTAATTATTTATTATTAATTATTTAATTATTTATTAATTATTTATTAATTATGATTTTTTTTTTTTTGCAGATGGTGTTTGATTGACAATGGCAGCGCAACCATTCCTGGCAGCTCATTCTACAACAAGCACCAAGTGCTTGCTTTGTGCAAAAGTTATTGCTGATAAAGAGAAGAAGCAGACCATCGGAACATCTGGCTTGAGCACAATAGATGAAAAAGCAGTTCTCTGGGCCATGGTGCAAGTACCTGATGGTGATGAGCCTCATCAAGAATTTACCTGTGTACAAGAAAGAATCAAGAGTACAACCACAAGAAGCTTTCAGGCTCATTCGTCATGCAGATTGATGTTCAGAACACATTTAGAGAGGAAACAAAATGAGTATGGAATCAAAGAGGACACTGGAGTCACAGATGCAAATACACCAGCATTAGAAGAGTATAACAAGCAGGAAGAAAAGAGAACGTCTGGACGAGTGGTCAAGGATACAAATCTTATATGTTTCATCTGCAACACCAAAACATGTAAGGATACAAAGTCCTATGCTGAAGGTGGTGTTGGCCGGTGTTCTGAATACAGGTCCTTCAAGAAACTGTATGACCAAATGACTTTACGAAATGTACCTGGAGACAAGTATGAAGGGACAGCAAAGAGACTTGAGCTTCTTTTGAGTGGGCAGTCATTTGATGTGTTTGCTGTGGATGTATACTACCATAAAGGCTGCTACCTTACATTTGCTAGTCCTTACAAAAGTAAAGAAACTGTATTGGATAAAGATGAAATGGCAAAGGTAAATTTGTTGAAGAATAAAGTCACTGAAGAATTTCTGACATTGGTTGAGAGGAAAGTTATCAAAGACAAGGAGGCTTACCTAATGACAGATTTGCTAGCAGATATTGAGAATATGAGTACTGAAAATGGATTGCAAGAGCCTTGTATAAAGTACACATATGAGTTGAAAAACAAATTACAAGGCCAGTTTGGAGAGCAAATTTCATTCTACAAAGCAGGGAGAAATTTGGTAGTCCATCCAACGTCCATAAATCCTTGCATGTATGTTGTTGCGACACTAAAAGGTTCTGGGCTTCGTGATGACGACCTGACAAAAGCATTTGCACACATGATAAGGCAAAATTTGAAAAAGCAATCTTGTGAATAATGGCCAATAACAGCTGAAGAACTGGTTGCAAGGCTTGACTCAAGCGGACCCATGGCATGCCTTTATAATGCTATTGCTTGGACTGTGAACCCTCAATCTCCAAAGAATGACAAGGGCTATGTGCTTACTACCAGTACATCTTCGGCTCAGAAGATTTGGTCTGTTGCTAGTGACTGGGAGTCTTTGCTTACACATCAGAGGTCTGCAAAAAGCACTGCTTTGAGCCTGGCTGTGCATCGATTGACTGGCTCAAAGGAAGTAACCAAGCTTCTGAACAAATGTGGTCATGGAGTGTCCTATTCTGATGTGCGTTTGCTGAACAATACATGGGCACAGCAAGTGACTGAACAATCTACACGAAAGATTCCACCTGGATTTGTGAAAGGAAGAGCCGTGCACGTCACAATACATAATTCAGATGGGAAACAGCAGACCGTGACAAGTTCACACACAACACACTACACAAACGGAACCTTGTTTCAGAATAAATTGCTGTTTGAAGATGACAATATGCCTACTGGTGAATATCGGCAGGAAGAGGAAAACCTTACACTCGTTGATGCCGAGTCAAAAGAACGTGATTATGGAACATACAGAATAGGGAAGAAGAAGGAGCATCCTCCTGTTCCAGAGTATAATGATTCTAAAGAACATGACTTGTTGGACTGGTGTTTGAAGCGTGATATTGCATGGGTTATTGTTAGTGCACTCGGAGACCAAGTGGTCGGTCAAGATGGAGAAAGTACCATACCACCTGTAGGGTCTTGGACTGCATTCATGAAGGCAGTGACAACCTCAGATACAAGCAAATCTTTGATTGAATATATGGAAGTAGTACCGCTACCACCAAGTGACACAGTATGCAAATGGTACCTGGATCTCCTGATTGACATGGCTGAGGATTTTGGACTGCAGTGTATATTTTTGCATTCAGATGAAGCCATATATTGTAAGATGGTAGTCTTGCAATGGCTTAACGAAGGAAAGTATGAGAAAGTAGTTAATCTTCTTGGAGGCTTTCACACCATCATGGTGAAACTCAAAATCATGTACACAAAGTATGGAGCACTTGGTTTCAGAGACTGGTGGGTAGATGCTGGAGCAATTGCAGAGGGATCAAGTATACAGGCTGTTGAAGGTCGTCATTACTTTCGAGCAATTCGACTGCACAAGCAGTCATTTCAGGCACTGCTTAGATACAGAATGAAGAAGATGGGAGATGTTTCACTGTTTGGACCAAATTTCAGGTATTTGCTGGGATTACTTAGATGTAGCCCCACTCCTCAGGAACTTGATCTCTTAATGTCAAACCCAGAATTCGAGAGACTGTGCACTGATCTGATGTCCAGCACAGGTGGTACAGAAGCCGAAATGATGATTGAATACCTGAAAGATATTTCAACCATGCTTGCTTTGATTAGTTCAGTACGAGAAAAACACATTGAGAGACACCTACAAGCAGAACAAGCATTACTTCCTCAACTGTTTGCCTTTGGACATTTCAATTATGCAAGGTACCTTACTTATCAACATGTGACTCCGGCAAATTTGCAGAAGACAAATCCTACAGCATGGAAAGAACTGAAAGAGAATGGGTTTGGAGGGAGTATCACAGGAGGTTCCTTCTCCACAGTTCATGGGCCTTCATAACTGAGGTAACTGTAAACAGAGAGGTCAAATGCAGGGGCGGCCCTATGCAAGGAGGCTTCAGTACGTCACTCAAAGCAGAAGATGCTTTCATCAAAACAAGTCATCTGATGGCAAACGTGAGGACAGCATTGAAAGATAAGTTCAACCTAATGGCAATTTCAACACACAAAGAAACAACCCAAGGTGCTAAAAAGGAACATGAGAAAACAGTGCAGGCCCTGGTTGACCAAATGACCAAGTACATGGATCCATTCGCACCAGGTGTGGCAAGGCACTTCAAGACTGGTGAGGCCCTTGATGGAGAAGTTGTGAAAGGCTTGTTGCAGTCCACTGAGACAGGGAACATTTTGCTGTTGAAGTTTGTACAGGAAAGGCTGACGAGAGCAGGGGAAGATCGTGTCAGCTTCTTCAAACCCATACCGAAACCAAAGATAAAAACAGGATTAGAAAAACCCAAGAAAGCACCAAGAGCTGTTAACATACTGAAAGAGGAGAAGCAGGCCTTCGGCACTCTAGTAGGCAAAGCTACAAGTGCGAGGGAAGTTCATTCCTACCCATTGACCTCTGTACCACTAGCCCTTTCTACAGAAGATAAAGATTTGAGACAAGGATCAAAAGCAATGCTGCGGAACCACATGATCACAGAGGCTGCGGCAGTGGGTGAACAAGCCTCAATCAGAGCAGAATGGATAATTGATGGCATGGCTGCTGTTCAGTCTGTTTCCCCAAAGGACACATGGGGGGGAATATGCAGATAGTCTGCTTAGATTTTGCATGCCACCAAAGATGTTCAATCCTTCGAGACTAGAGATAATCATGGATACTTATGGGAAACACAGAATCAAGGGCATGACACAAAAGAGAAGAGGCCATGCAGGAAGAAAGATTTTGATCACAGAAAAGGGACAATCGATGCCAAAGGGTAAAGACTGGAATACCTTTCTGCAGAGTGGCGAAAACAAAACAGAACTGATAAACTTTCTTGCTAATCACTACAAGAGTGACTCATTCAGATCAAAGCTTGACATCCCACTAGTATTCACAGAATCGAATAACACTTGGATGATCATTACTGAAGATGTACTTCTCATTGAACAATGCAATCACCATGAAGCAGATACAAGAGTTGTTCGGCATGCATCCTTATCTGAGAGACCTGTTGTGGTTGTTGCCACAGATACTGACATATTTGTTTTGCTTGTATATGCCTTCAGCAAAGTTGCCCCTGCTGAGAAATGGTACATGAAAATAGACAAAGAGCGATATGTGGACATAGGCGATGTTTGCAGAACTTATGGGAAAGAAGTGTGTGATGTCTTGTCAGCTTATCACAGTGTGACAGGATGTGACACAACCTCATACCCATACAAAGTAGGAAAGGTGAAGCCATTCAAGAAATTAATGACACAGAACAAGTTTAACTTGCTGTCTTCAGCTGGAATGTTTCCGAGCTCACTTCAACAACGCAAAAACATACTTACCTTCATGCAGACAGTAATGTGTCCAGGAAAAGAGAGTGAAGATTATATTGAAACCCGAATCAGAATGTACGATCAACAGAAGGTGAAATCAAATTTGAGTCTTATCCCTGACAAACATAGTTCAGATGAACATCTTAAGAGGTCTAATTTACAAGCATATATCTGGAAGCAATGTCTCAAGCAGGATATTGATTATCCTCCACCCGAGGACAATGGATGGCAGCAGTCTGATGATGGTCTTATCCCTGTTTGGTTCTCCTGCTCACTGTTTCCACCAAGCTTGTGCAGGAAACCTCCCAGGAAATCAAAGTGTGGGGAGGAGGCTGATGATGAGAGCTCTGAAACTGAAAGAAGGAAACAAGGAACTAAACCTCCAAAGAAGAGACAGAAAAGGGAACATGCTACAGCATCACCTGACGAAAGTTATTCGGCATCTGCTAATGACGTTTCTTCTTCATCATCAGAGAGTGACAGTGATTTTCTATTAAGTAGTGCTTCAGAAACATCAGACAGAGACAGTGATGACTCAGATGACCTGGAATAAGACATGTCAGTTGTTCAGAAATTGCATCATTTTAAACTTTTGAATTCTGTTTACTTATGTGTATGCTTTATTATCTTATATTCGTGTTAAGAATGATATGCTTGGGGGTACCCCTTGCAAAGCATGTTTATATTTTGATATTCTTAGGGCTATATTAGTTAATTATACATGAACTAACACAGTTTATTGGTGTATCGGCCTGTTTAATGATCAATTGTGAAAGAATATGATGTAATTTGTTGTACAGGAAGGTAAATGAACTAATATTGAACATAATTTTATTGGTAATGTGTTTGGTTTCAGTCGTAATAAGTAATTTAGTTAAATATGCATAATTGATGCTAATTAATCGCCATAAATATGCCCAAATATTACCCTGCAGATATCATTACACCTTAAAAGGACAAAAGTTTCATTTATTTACCTCAAATGCTCACCAAAACACAACTACTATGGTATTTCTCATAATTTCCGTTAATTTATTCAAATATGCAAATTATCTCATTAAATATGCACGATACAAAAATGCCGAAATGGATTCTACAGGAAAAATTACCCTAGAAACCACTGAGAAAAGTTTGGTAGTGACGATTATCAAATTGTTCTAGGTTTAGCCCTGTCTAATATGTGTTCTTTGTTCAACGGGATTATATATCAGGGGTTGGATCTAGCGTTTCCGTTGTTGCATTTAAGCCAGTCTAGTCCAATGTATAAGAGCCACTGATTTATACGAGACCCGATCGTATCAGCTGCAGTTGTGGACGGCCATCGTTCACTTCCTCATCCTATAAACTCCGGTGTTCCTAAAGGATCTGTCCTATCTCCTATTCTCTTTCTAATTTTCATAAATTATCTTCTCAACTGTACCTCCAGTCCTATCCATTCATATGCAGATGACACTACCTTACACTATTCAATTAGTTTCTCAGAACGCCCTAGCCAGCAATCCCTCAAAGGCAAATGTAATGAAGCCATAGAACACTTTTCTTCTGATCTAGCTATCATCACCAATTGGGGCAGAGAAAACCTTGTTACCTTAATGCTTCCAAAACCCAATTTCTCCATCTAACTATCCGCTGTGAACTCCCAGCGTATTTTACCTTATTCTTCAACAATTCTAAAATCAACCCTACATCTTCTCTCAGTATTCTTGGTGTCTCTTTTTCTTCTGCTCTCTCTTGGAAGGACCATAATACCAGTCTTGCTAAGGAAGCCTCCCAGAAGTTGGGTGTGCTCAACTGTCTCAAGGGGTTCTTTACCCCTGCTCAGCTTCTTGCTCTGTACAGGGGCATAGTGCATCTTTGTATTGAGTATTGTTCACATATGTGGGGAGGTTCCTCTCACACAGCACTTCTAGACAAAGTAGAAAGGAAAGCCTTTCGTATCATTAACTCCCGTCCACTAACCAACTCTCTGCAATCTCTCTCTCTTCGCCGCAATGTTGTATCTCATTTGCTATTCTATGGCTACTACAATAATCAGTTTTCCTCAGAGCTCTCTCAGTGCATATACCACCTCCTCTACGTAGGGTACGTAGTACCCGTCTTGCAACACAATCCCACCTCTACTCTGTACAACTCTCCAACTCAAGAGTGAAACATTACTCCTAATCATTCTTCTATTCAACAGCAGAGCTCTTGAACTTTTTCCCTGAATCCATCTTTCCCTCATCCTATGACTTAAATTGTTTCAAACTCTGTGTGACCAGACATTTTGGCGCGAACGTTCCGTGACGTTGGGCCTGTCATTCTTTTAACTCTGGGGGAGGCACTCGTCACAGGCAGTTTTGCCTTTTGTCTCTCATCCACATAGAAACAAAACAGATGCATAGTTATTATGGCTGACGAATATATTTTGGTATTTTGCAATATTGTTCTGTAGCTTTTTATCACTTATTTTCCCCTTCGTTTTCTTAATACATTTTAATTCCAGAACTAAACTTATTAACATTGCTTATGCTACACTAGTGTAGGGAAAATCAGTTAAACCAATTTAAAAATGACCATGATACAACATTTTGACTAAGTACCACGAATATTCTCCTAGTGAAGGCCGAGGACAAGAGCCTACTAAGCTTTCCGGTATATCATGTCGTATCCAGGCCTTTTATTCTGGAGAGTTTTAAACGAATTTAAAATCATCTAGTGTTTAGAAAAATAAATAACACATACATCAAATTACTCCTTGAAAGAGAAAAGATAAATTGGCATACGGAAATGGACAATATAATCGAAATTTTATGGACCTAGGATGAAGGTTAGGCGAAATAATAAATACTAAGGTCCTGGTCAATAGACATTTTCTTTGGTAGAAACTTGCTTACCAATTGTAATGACTATAATCATGAAAGGTTCCTTAATTGTAATGCAAATTACATACAATTATGACACAGCTAAGTTTAGGCAAGTTAGAAAACGCAATTACACAAATAACCAATTAAAACTCGGTTCAGATTATATTTCATCATTGTTATTTGTGGCTAAACTGCTTTCACAATTCTGAATCTCTATTATTGTTATTATATAAAAGTGACTCTATATAGCTGCGTACACATCATCAGTGGCACATTAATGAAGCCTACACCATACATAGGCCGCCTTATCTACTCCCCTACATTAATGGTCTTCAATCATTAATGAAGCCTAGACCATACATAGGCCGCCTTATCTACTCCCCTACATAAATGGTCTTCAATCATTAATGAAGCCTACACCATACATAGGCCGCCTTATCTACTTCCCTACATAAATGGTCTTCAATCATTAATGAAGCCTACACCATACATAGGCCGCCTTATCTACTCCCCTACATAAATGGTCTTCAATCATTAATGAAGCCTACACCATACATAGGCCGCCTTATCTACTCCCCTACATAAATGGTCTTCAATCATTAATGAAGCCTAGACCATACATAGGCCGCCTTATCTACTCCCCTACATAAATGACCTTCAATCATTAATGAAGCCTACACCATACATAGGCCGCCTTATCTACTCCCCTACATAAATGGTCTTCAATCATTAATGAAGCCTACACCATACATAGGCCGCCTTATCTACTCCCCTTCATAAATGGTCTTCAATCATTAATGAAGCCTACACCATACATAGGCCGCCTTATCTACTCCCCTACATAAATGGTCTTCAATCATTAATGAAGCCTACACCATACATAGGCCACCTTATCTACTCCCCTACATAAATGGTCTTCAATCATTAATGAAGCCTAGACCATACATAGGCCGCCTTATCTACTCCCCTACATAAATGGTCTTCAATCATTAATGAAGCCTACACCATACATAGGCCGCCTTATCTACTCCCCTACATAAATGGTCTTCAATCATTAATGAAGCCTACACCATACATAGGCCGCCTTATCTACTCCCCTACATAAATGGTCTTCAATCATTATTGAAGCCTAGACCATACATAGGCCGCCTTATCTACTCCGCTACATAAATGATCTTCAATCATTAATGAAGCCTACACCATACATAGGCCGCCTTATCTACTCCCCTACATAAATGATCTTCAATCATTAATGAAGCCTACACTATACATAGGCCGCCTTATCTACTCCCCTACATAAATGGTCTTCAATCATTCCTCCCTACCTAAACATCATCAATCATTAACCGTCACTCGTGGAATCGACAGTACAAATACAGTATATTACGATATATAGATGTAGTAACCTAGACGGGGAAGCATTGGGCAAAACACACTCTCTCTCTCACACACACACACACACTCACATATTTGTTTTTGTTTTTCTATGTGGATGAGGGAGACAAAAAGGCAACATTGTCTGTGACGAGTGCCTCCCCCAGAGTTGAAAGAGTGACAGGGTCAACATCAAGGAATATTCGAGCCAACATTTCTGGACATACGGAATTTGAAGCAATTCAAGTGATAAGATGAGAGAAAGGTGGATTCTGGGAGAGAGTTCCAGAGCTCAGCTGTTGAATAGAAGAAAGGTTGGGAGTATCATTTTACTCTTGGGTTGGAGAGTTGCACAGAGTAGGGGTGGGATTGTGTTGCAAGACGGGTGCTATGTACACTACGTAGAGGAGTTGTTATACACTGAGAGAGCTCTGAGCAAAACTAATTATTGTAGGCCTAATAGCGATAGAATAGTGAGAGAGATGTAACATTGTGGCGAAGAGAGAGAGAGATTGCAGGTGATAGGTGAGTGGACATCAGTTAATGAGACAACAGGCATTCTTTTCTGCTTTGTCAAGAAGTGCAGTTTGAGAGGATCCTCCCCACACATGCGAACAATACTCAATACAAGGATGCACTGTGCCCCTGTACAGAACAAGAAGCTGTGCAGGGGAAAAGAACTCCTTGAGGCGGTTGAGCACACCCAGCTTCTGGGAAGTCGTTTTTAGCAAGAGTGGTACTATGGCCTTTCCAAGAGGGATCAGAAGAAAATGAGACACCAAGAATACTGGGAAAAGATGAAGGGTTGAGTTTTGTATTGTTGAAGTATAAGGGATGGTCCTCTGGGAATTATTGATGGGTAGATTAATGGAGAAATTGGGTTTTGGAAGTTATGAAAGCAAAAAGGTCAGAAGATAAGTGTTCTATGGCTTCATCAAATTTATATTTGAGGGATTGCTTGCTTAGGCATTCTGGAAAACTAGTTGAATAGTGTAAGGTAGAGTCGTCAGCATATGAGACGACAGGTCTGGAGGTACAGTTGAGAAGATATTTTATATATATTATATAGATAATTGGAGATAGGACAGAACCCTGAGGAACACCGGAGTTGATAGGATGAGGAAGCTAACGATGGCCGTTCACAACTGCAGCTATGGAACGGCCAGGAAGAAAATTAGAAATAAAGGCACAGATGGAAGGACAAAAACCAAAGGAGGGTAGTTTAGAAATTAGAGATTTGTGCCAGACTCTATCGAAGCCCTTCGATATGTCTAGTGCAATAGACACGGTCTCACTGAAGTCCTGAAAGGAGGATGACCAAGAGTTAGTAAGATATGAAAGAAGATCACCAGCAGAGCAACCCCAAGGTAGCCATACTGGCAATCTGAAACTAGATTATGAGAAGAGAAATGCTTAAGAAATTTTGAAGTAAGAATAGTTTCAAAAACTTTATAGATACAAGAAATGAGAGGAATTGAACGATAGTTGGAGGGTTGAGAGCGGTCACCTTTCTTTGGGATAGGTTGAATGAGAGCAAACTTCCAGCAAGAAGGGAAAACAATAGAGGAGAAACAAAGATGGAAGAGTTTTCCTAGGCAAGGAGTCCGCGCGGAAGCACAGTTTTTGAGCATTACAGGAGGAACACCATCTGGACTGTACGGCTTCCTAGTATTAACACCTTACGAGCGGCCTATGCGGTTTATTTATATGTACCGCCCAGCGGGGTGTTTTTAGCCAAAATAGGGCTGTTTACGTGATCATTTTCATGCCTAAATAAGACCCAGAACGTAAAACAAGTATCTATCCCTGAAAGGGCATAAACAGAGCTTTCGAATGACACCATAACGATCCTTTTATGATGGCTAGTTTTCTTGCAATAACCGTGCAACGCGAGTGCAAAAAGCATGTAATTAGGCACTTTCCCCATACAATTCCGTATATAGCGAGTGAGAGAGGGAGGGAGGAGGTGGGATTCGTGTCAGTAGGTTCGCCGCGGTGGTCTGGAGCAGTCATACGCTCGCTACTCTCCTGCCACCACTTGTCTCTCTCTCTCAGCAACATTACGTGCTGAAATTGCCACACGACCTATGTCGAGCGCCGCCACATAGTCCAGCTTTATTTAACTCGACTTATGTTGCTCGCCAACAGTTAAGGGTTAAGCCCAAAGAGTGTAAAAGGTACATCTTTAGAAGAGATTAGGATGTTAGGCATAAGTAGGATAGAGATGGGTGGAGAGGGAGGAATAGCACCGGAATCATCCAACGTGGAGTTTCTAGCGAAAATTTGAGCAGAGTTCAACTTTGTCAGAGGAAGAAGTGATAGTTGTGCCTTCAGATAGAAAAAGGGGAGGGAAAGACGAGGAAGAAAAATTGTTGAAGAGGATTTTGGCTAGATGCCAGAAACCTTGGGAAGAGCTATAATGGGTAGTTCAGTGCATTTATTGTTGATGAAAGAGTGTTTAGCAATTCGAAGATCAGATTTAGCCTGATTCCAGGCAGAAACATAGGAAGAAGGAGATTCTCAAGCTTGAAGGCATCGGTACTGTTTGGATGCTTCCTCCTTATTTACTGACAGCAGTAGAACAAGTGTAAATCAAGATTTGCTTGAATTAGTCTGAGAGAAAGAAATAGAATGTTTGCCTCCATGACCGATAGGATTACCTCGGTAATTCGTTCAGCATTCTCCGAGGGTCCCCAGGCATAGAAGCAAAAATAATTCCATGGGAAGTCAAAGAAATACTGCCGAAAAGCCTCCCAGTCGGCAGCGCCAAAGTGCCACAAGCACCGCCGGCTGAGAGGATCGGGTGAATGTACTGGAGATTGGACAGATTGGTCGGAGGAGCCCAAAGGATAGAACAGATCACCAGTATAAGCGGAAGGGTTAGAAGTTAGAAACAAGCCTATATTATTGGGCCAATCCGGTATACGGGTGGGTTGCTGAACCAACTGCTCTAGGTCATTTATCATAGAAAATGTGTAAGCTTGTTCACCAGGTTGGTCAGTGGAATGAGTGGAGAGCCATTAGCGATGGTGAACGTTGAAATCTACTAAGATGGAGATTTCTGAAAAAGGAGAGACGGAGAGGATGTGTTTCACTTTAGAGTTTAGATAGTCAAAGAATTTGGGGAAGTCAGTGGAGTTGGGGGAAAAATAGACAGCACAGACATATTTAGTATGAGAGTGACAGAATAGTTTACACCATAAAGTTGAGAAGATGAGTATACTTTATATATATATATATATATATTCAAAGTTTCCAGGTCTCTGATGAGTTTTCGCTGGGTGGCAGGAAGTAGATGAAGGAGATGAGCAAAATTCATGGTGGTACAGGGTTACATAAATGTACATGATGATACAGGATATACGACGCGTTTCACTGGACAACCAGCATTATCAAGTAAGGAAGGAATGATATAAAAGGTAAACAGGAAGGGTATATATAGAGGGTGGAGGATCAGAGGAGGCGGAAAACAGGGGGCAAAAGTCTGCTATTGGTGGAAGCGTAAACTAGGAGAGAGAAAGGGGTTAACCGCTTCACGCATGCGCACTGGATGCGGGATGGTGGTCAGTAGGTGGGGTCGAAGCTGATTGGCTGCGTGTCGAGGGGCGTGGCCTAAGTTGTGTGGCGCCTGCAGAAGACGAAGCTGAAGGAGGTAGCGCGGGGGCTGCGTCAAGGGCACCGGGGGGCGAGGAGGGGTGTTAGGTCCTGTAGGGTAGTGCCTTTTGGCAGAAGGAAGGATCTGAAGGTCCAGAGTTTGGTTGTTGATGTTGGGATGTAAGGCTTGGATATATAAAGCTTCGAGTATAGGTAATCTCCTTGGGTCACTTTCTTTATCGAGTATGGTGGTGTGTTTCTCTAACTCGTTGCGTGTGAGGTGAGGGTGGTTAGGGGTGAGATAGTGGTCTTTGATGGCTCCAGCCTGAAGGTGAAGAGTTAACCGACGTGAAAGACGAGTCTACGTCATACCAATATAGGAATGAGGTCCACAGTCCTCATAATTACAGGTATGTTGGTAAATGACGTGATCGTCGGTCATCGGGCTCTTTCTCTTGGTGGAGGCTGGTTTGTTGCGGAGAACGAGGTTGGAGGTCTTGGGTGATTTGTAATAAATTATTAATTTGATTTTGTTTTCCGGGTTGGTTGGGTGGACATGCTTGGAGATTATTTCTTTTAAGACGGCCTCGTCATTTTTGTGTTCAGAGGACATGTAATTGCGGTAGAAAATCTTAATTTCATTGGGGGGGTCAATGTTGGGAGGGCTTTGGGTGTACCATTTTTCAAGATGGTGGTTGATGGTGCTGGAGATGTCGGAGTTGGAGTATCCGTTATTTACTAAAACTTGGGATAGTCTTTCTAGTTCCTGGTGGGTGTCGGCCCAGGTAGAGCAGTGCGTGAGGGCTCTCCTAACATAGGCGGAGATGGAGGATAGAAGATAACGGCGGGGGCATTCACTATCGCCGTTGAGGCATTGTCCTGTGTTAGTAGGTTTAATGTAGACGGTGGTTTTGAACCCATGGTCGTTCAGAGCTACGAGGATGTCGAGGAAGGGGAGTTGTCCATTGTTAGATTTTTCAAAGGTGAAGTTAAGTCCGGAGGAGGTCATGAAGCGACGCTGGAGTTCCTGTAGTTCGTTAACCTACATTAAACCTACTAACACAGGACAATGCCTCAACGGCGATAGTGAATGCCCCCGCCGTTATCTTCTATCCTCCATCTCCGCCTATGTTAGGAGAGCCCTCACGCACTGCTCTACCTGGGCCGACACCCACCAGGAACTAGAAAGACTATCCCTAGTTTTAGTAAATAACGGATACTCCAACTCCGACATCTCCAGCACCATCAACCACCATCTTGAAAAATGGTACACCCAAAGCCCTCCCAACATTGACCCCCCCAATGAAATTAAGATCTTCTACCGCAATTACATGTCCTCTGAACACAAAAATGACGAGGCCGTCTTAAAAGAAATAATCTCCAAGCATGTCCACCCAACCAACCCGGAAAACAAAATCAAATTAATAATTTATTACAAATCCCCCAAGACCTCCAACCTCGTTCTCCGCAACAAACCAGCCTCCACCAAGATAAAGAGCCCGATGACCGACGATCACGTCATTTACCAACATACCTGTAATTATGAGGACTGTGGACCTCATTCCTATATTGGTATGACGCAGACTCGTCTTTCACGTCGGTTAACTCTTCACCTTCAGGCTGGAGCCATCAAAGACCACTATCTCACCCCTAACCACCCTCACCTCACACGCAACGAGTTAGAGAAACACACCACCATACTCGATAAAGAAAGTGACCCAAGGAGATTACCTATACTCGAAGCTTTATATATCCAAGCCTTACATCCCAACATCAACAACCAAACTCTGGACCTTCAGATCCTTCCTTCTGCCAAAAGGCACTACCCTACAGGACCTAACACCCCTCCTCGCCCCCCGGTGCCCTTGACGCAGCCCCCCGCGCTACCTCCTTCAGCTTCGTCTTCTGCAGGCGCCACACAACTTAGGCCACGCCCCTCGACACGCAGCCAATCAGCTTCGACCCCACCTACTGACCACCATCCCGCATCCAGTGCGCATGCGTGAAGCGGTTACCCCCTTTCTCTCTCCTAGTTTACGCTTCCACCAATAGCAGACTTTTGCCCCCTGTTTTCCGCCTCCTCTGATCCTCCACCCTCTATATATACCCTTCCTGTTTACCTTTTATATCATTCCTTCCTTACTTGATAATGCTGGTTGTCCAGTGAAACGCGTCGTATATCCTGTATCATCATGTACATTTATGTAACCCTGTACCACCATGAATTTTGCTCATCTCCTTCATCTACTTCCTGCCACCCAGCGAAAACTCATCAGAGACCTGGAAACTTTGAATAATAAAATTTCCAATGCAGAAATTGCCATTTCTTTCAACCTCGTATGTATTAAAGAAAATTTATTACCTGGCTTTACTAACATATATATATATATATATATATATATATATATAAAGAGAGAGGGAGAGATAGAGAGAGATGCACAAGGAGCTTAGACAATATATATATTTGTATATTTTTTGTCATTGTCTAATCATTATCGAGTATATATTCCTTTTTGTCCCCATTTTGATTAATCATGCACTATCTATTCTGTGATCAGATAGACAAGCTCAAACATAATTCACTGCCTTATATGTATTTATATAAATAATGATTAATATGCCACATAACTGACGAGTTATATAAATAAGAATACATGTAAAATACATCATACTTTTATACATGAAAACATATAACTGATCTAGGAAAGGCACCTTTAGAACAGACAACGAAAATCAAGATGCCGCAGGAAAGAATGGAATATATATGAAGAAAACGAGAATACTAAATAATCGGAGAAGTAGTTGGCAAGCTTTCTTCCGGAAACTTCAATTTTCTTTTCGAAAACAGAGACCCTTTGGGAGACGAGAGAGTTGCTGAAAAATAGGAGGGGATCTGTGAGCGAGAATGGTTTATTGTGTGGAGAGCTGTGCAGAGGCTCTTGTTGATATCATTGTAGGCGTTGCTGCT